>JAWRVZ010000105.1:500000-1050000 GCA_037043235.1 Rhodeus uyekii | reverse complement strand
ATGTTGAACTTGTTTTGGTCTCGACGCTGTACATGGATGAAAGTAAAATGAAATGTCAATAATGTCGTCTGTTGGCCAATTTTAAGCCTCGCCACACCCTGAAGCTGTAATACACACAACCTTTGTTTTTCAGATGTTTAAAATAACTGAACGGAACAATTAATTATATTTAAAAGAAAATTATTAATCTAGGGATAAAATTTCATTTTATATTTTACTTTTATAGAAATATTTTACTTTCATTGAACAAGTTTATTGCAGTGTTATTTTTGTCGCTGTTTTATTTCAACTTTTATATTTTTCGGTTTCATGTTAATTTTTGTTTCATCTTTTTGTCATTTCGTTGTGTGGTTTTGTCATTTTATTATTAGTTTTATATATTTCCAGTTAATAATTTTAGTGTCAGGGTTGAAGTGCGAGGACAGGCGGAAGGTACGTTTATTATTAAGAAAAAACCCAACAAACTTCAGGACTGACACAAAAAAAACAGGACTGACCGACTAACTGACTGACACGCAGCTAATAAGCGTGAACGACAGGGCTGGCGGTTCAGGGAATTGGGAGCGGCGCCGGCAGGACAAGCAACTGTATTAAGAAACAACAAAACAAAAACTCAACAATAATTGCTCTGAGGGGGAATGAACAGGACGGACATGGCAAGGCAAAATACATCCAACGTTAAGACAACGACGGAGCACAGGACAGCAAACATGAAGGAATTAAGTAGTGACACATGAGGAAGGGCTAATGAGGGAAAACAGCTGGGGCAAATCAAACTATAACAAGGGAACAAGACGGGCGGGGTTACACAATGACAGGACATGAACACGCAGCCAATCCGAATCCCGACACAAAACCAAGACCAAAGTGTCGGGATCAGACATCATGCCCCACAGACAAGAGAGAGCGCTCCCACAAACACACAACAATATGGTAGTGCCAGAGTTCTGCCACGAAACGTGAGAAAACTTTACCTGAAGTGACAGAACCCTGGTATTTAGGGCTTAAATTTATTTAAATGTATTGCCAACAATTTTTATTTTATTTTATACTATTTATATACCATTTATTTAAGATATATATTAGAATTATTTATATATATATATATAAGTTATTAACGTTTCTTCAAACATTTTTTCTAAATTTAGGTCTGTTGACGTTCTTACAGGCAGAATTTTGAAAATATATTTTGTCAGATTTTCCTACTTTTATTGTGCACTATGCACATGCATCTTATAGTATTTTCACCTTTCTCCGTTTGTATGTTGGACTGCCTGTTTGGGGAATTCTTTAAATAAAAACAATTATATTTGATGGCAGTAATTAATGCCAGTACACCCTCTGGAAATCCCGGCGGTAAAACATTCAGGTGTAAACCATCATGAGCAGCTGACTGAACAGGAGACTTGATGTGCTGTTTAATCTTTTCTGTGCTCTTCTGATATGTTTAGGTTAGTAGCAGTGTTTGATTCTTCGTGTAAACATATTCCCTCCACAAAACGAAAGGCAGGAACTGAACTATATAATAGGTCACTTCCTGGCAAGCGTTCTCTTGTATTTCTATTTTAGTCGCATGAATGGAATACATCCAAGAATGGAAAAGATTGTGTAACAGCAGTGTGTTATATGTGTGTAATATGTGCTTTTTGAATGCTTTATGAATGGTATAGTAAAATCAGTTGACATTAGCTATATTTCCAAAGTTGGGAATTTAAAAAATAAAGCAGTGTTTCCGTCCCATGTGTGCAAGAGAACAATGGTAGTGTTCCCTTGCGTTCGGATGCAATCGTGTGAGACGCTTCTGAGAGGGAATTAAACCAAATCCTTCTGATGACAGACTTTGGCTCAGGCGTTTCTGAATTATAAACATTTGAGATGCGATTGGTCCGTTTGTTACTCCAGTTGTCCAATCACATCCACTGCTGAGTCAAAGTCACATGTTTTTTGAGGGGATTTATACTCCATTGTATTTTATGTGCAAGTTTTCTTATCATATCAAAAATCTTTTTCTGCTCATTTTTTGAGTTTATGCACATTTTATTTTATTTGATATCCCAAAATGTGCATGAAAAGAGCTGGACGGATTGATGCCAAGTCTTGTTCATTATGTATGATACAGTACTTGTTTTCTGAGGTCTGTGAACCTTATTTTCTGTGCTCTCGTGTTTTCACAGGCTGCTATGTGTACGGTTCATGTTGCTGCATTGGTGGCGGAGTATTTGCACAGGAAAAGTAAGCTTGCAAAGGTTTCTTTACTTTCAACAAATGCTCGTGCTCGTTCGTCTGGATCATATTCCATCGTCGTTAAACTATTGTGTCCTAAAAAAAATCAACCGTAACTTTATTTTACACTGATTGCTGGACTAAAAATCAGAATGCATGTCTGACCTCATATTACAATGTTTTTTTTATTTTTCATTTATAAATGGTCAACACAAAAACAATAAATGGATTTTCCCTAATTTTCCTCATGCAAATAAGACGCCTGCTTGGACAAACACTGTTCTCTCCTAGTCCCAATGTGTGGTGCACAATGCAAATGGCAATGCAAAGTATCAAACAATGCGTCTCGAGTAGCGGAGCCGTTTCCCTTCCCTCCTATGTTTTAAACATAAAATTACAGTATTTAATAAAAATACTGATACTAAATATAAAAAAATTATATAAAATACTTTTAAATCTAATTGTAATTCATTAAATATGAAATGTATCACTAACTGCTAGGAATTCAGAGATTTGTGCCAATGCAAAACTAAAAGAATGTCACCGGTTCCGCAAATTTCCATATCTGGAAACCAGAGATATAAATGGCATTGCTGGAAAGACGGCTGGATGTTTCTCAGAAGTCATGCTTTTCATGAGTAATCTTTAATATTGCATTAGCTTGTGTACAGTGACCCCAAACTGTATTCATACACTTACGGTAAGACAAAAGCTTGATAATATAAATATGTGTGAATATTAATTACAAAAATAGTTTTGTTTTTTTAAAGTGGCATTTATTTTAAAGAAGCATAAGCGCACTTTTTAAGCACAACAAGGTTTACTCTAAATAAAAAGATGCATTCTAGGACTTTTCACACTTTAAATAGTTAGTCCTGGTAAACATGCAGCCTGCAAGGTTTACAATTAATCCTGAGTCATTCATAAGCTGCTGTTCATTGTGCATTCCTACACTCGGTTTACATAAACATTCTAGCATTGCGCACCTCATACACATTGCTGACTGTATAATATCAAGTGCTTGACTTTTCAGACTCTAAGGATAAGAATGAAGTTGTTTCTTCTTGAAGTCATTATTTGACGTTTCCCCCTCAAACGCTGAAACGACTGTTTATATGCAACACACTGTGTTTCTGGTTGGTTGTCTGTTGCTAAGCATCTAGATGTAACAGTCAAACACCCCTTCATTTCACACATTTGAATGTGTGAAACATTCTGTGGTTAAAAGTGGGGTTTAGAACAACATTAATCATGGGTTAAGTGCATTGTGCAATAAGCCCTTATCTGTAGCTGTACTATCTTTGATTCATATGTGTTGTAGCTAGTGCTGTCAAGTCAATTATTCGTGATTAATCGCATATAACATAAAAGTTAGTAAAAAATATATTGTGTGTTATGTATTTATATACATGCATGTGCACGCATACACTGCTCATCCAAAACAGGCAAATGCTTAAAAAGCCATTGATTGCATCATTATTGCTGTGATTATTATGTTTCTGCATGTTATATGTTTGGCAACAGTTCTACTATTCTTATTTGATGTACGGTAACTTCTCATTTCTTAAACAATCATGGCCATATTCCAGGATGACAATGTCAGGATTCATCAGGCTCAAATTGTAAAAGAATGTTTGGGAGGGAGCGTGAAGAAATTGCTAGAAACATAATAACCACTGCAATAATAATGCAATCCTTAATTCGTGAGCATTTGCCTATTTAAATCAAAACAGTGACTTTTTTTTGGCTGGGCAATGTGTGTATATGTATATTTAATTTTTTTTAAATATATGTATGTTTAATTTTTTTAAATATATGTATATATTTTTTTAAATATACATTTAATATACATATATTTTAAATAAAAAAAAGTATATATTTAGAAAATTATTTATTTATATATATATATAAAATGTGTGTGCATATATAAAAAAAAATTATATATGAACACACACACACATATATAAATATTTACAAACCTTTACGTTAGATTTGACGGCACTAGCTGTAACTGTATATATAAAAAGTTTTTCTTATCTCATGATAGTGACACGTATTATTGTTTCAGAGCTGTTCCCGAGTGGACTTGCAGCTTTTAAGAGAATCACCCAGAACATTGATGAAGAAGGAGCTATGAAAGAAGATGTAGGGATGCAAGATGTGTATTACACTGAGGTAAACGAAGCTGGAGGAGTTTCATCAATGCAAAAAACAGACAAATCATGCGTCATCATGATTTTTAACCCCATTAAAGGCTGTGAAGAACTGTTCATGTTTGATGTACATGTAGCATTTTCAGCTGTACTTCTGTGACAGGATGTCCTGGTTGAGAAGTTGGAGATGTGTGTTGAGGGTCTATGGAAAGCTGAGAGGTTTGAACTCATAACACATATTGCAAGACTCATCATTCCCATTTACGAGAAACGGCATGAGTTTGAGGTAAGAAACAGGTTGTGTTGATGCCATGCAGCGTAAAGAAATGTAGTCATTTTCCTTATGCAATTGTCAGTTGCCCAACTGTCTTTAATTTCCCCTGAATTTTATTTCACAACGCTACGAGACTAGAAGAATACTTGTGTTTTTTTTACTAAACCGAAGCTGGTCAGTCAGATGTTTGCGTAGACAGATGTCAGTATGAACAGAGCCTCGGTCTGTTTCACTTTCCCTTCTCAGTCATATAATTTTTTTTCAACTTATTTATAATTTTTCCTCATAAGTATGTTGAAATATATATGGACTGCCAGATCATTGACACTTAAGAGTGGGCTCTGCTGAAAAAAGTCTGCTTAAGTGAGCTTATTTTGGAAGAGGGAGCAGGTCTAAACAAAGGACAGACTTCTGGAAGGGTTGAAATTCTCATGACATTGCTGGCATTGTGGGGAAGTTTCCATGTAGAAGAGTGTGTCTGTGAATGTCTTTCTTAACAGTGGCCACACAAAGTGCAGGACAAGTTTGCTTCGAATAAAAGAAGAAAAGAGAAGTTGTATGTGTGGTGTTTGTCAAAGCACAACAGACAAGCTTGTGAATCCTCAACTTTTTTTAGCTTGTGAGCTACTTATAAAATAACCAAGTCAAAATGATCTACCAACTATAAAAATACAAAACGTATATTTTTTTATGAATATATTGAGAATTCTTTATATGCACAATATATGTTGGTGTAGCAGTACATGAACCCATATTACACAATACAACTTCACTTTTGAAGTTAGCTACGAGAAAAGTAACTGCTTTTCGGACATCTAAGATTTTAGTTCCTTCACCCTTCTTCTTCTCAATTCACCTTTCTGAGGGAAGTCAGTGCCGTAGTTTTTATGAACAGTCCGAAAATTAAATTTGTTTGTCGATTTGAAAAATAACTTGTCTGCAAAGAATTTACCGTATTTATTCGAATATATCGCGCACATGTGTATAACGCGCACCCCTAATTTTCGATTAAAAATCGGTATAAAATTTTGTTTCACACCAAGCATTGTAATTGACAAAAAACGTTGTTGAACACGTGCAGCCATGATAAAAAACATTTATTTATTGTATAACATATACTTATATAACATATATTTATTGACAACATAAACTAATGAACACAATACCGAAAGAGAATTACCGGTAAAAATATTTATTTAAAATCCTTCGTCAGATTCCTCATCAGAGACACTAAAGAGTTGCTCCCATTCTTCTGGAGTTAATTTTTCATCAGTGTCTCAGTTGGCAGGAACATCTGTTTCTCCGGTTTCTTCGCTTTCTTCTGCGTCTGAATGGATGAGGAAATGAAGCGTCGAGGGGACGTTTTTTTTTCTTCGCCCTCGCGTACAGTGAGAGGCTGCAGCCTGTGTTACGGGATGTAATGTATCATGCAATCGGCAATCGATTGCTTTGGGCTATGTTGCGGTTGTTGCCGCGGTTTATGTTTGAATACAGTTGCTGAATTGCACTCAGGAGTCTGCCTTTTATTTTATGCATATATTGCTACTTAAACAGCCTGTAAAATGAGCAGCGCGAACTCACAATTTGACAAGGTTAAAAATTTGCGCGTTATACTCGAATAAATACGGTAACAGAAGTATTAGTATTGATGCAGAATAAGTGGTATCTCCCATTCCTACATATCTTTAAATGATCTGACTCGATATGTGTTGATGGATGCAAGCCAATCCAGCTGTAAGATCAAAAATCATTATCTCCAGACCAATAGTTGGGGGATTTTGTGCTAACAAAAGTGAGCAAATATGAATACCTGTGTTTCTTTTCTTTCGTTGCTTTGTGCAAATAAACTTTTAACACCTGGCTTGTCAGTTCACCCTGTAGACTGGTAGCCCACTAAAGATAAGCAGGGTTGAGCCTTGTTTGTACCTGGTTGGGAGACCTCCTAGGAAAACTAGGTTGCTGTTAGAAGCGGTGTTAGGAGGCCGGCGGTGTGGTGGGGACACTATACTGTAACGAGCACTGTCCTTCAGATGAGATGTTAAACCGAGGTCCTGACTCTCTGTGGTCGTAAAAAATCCCAGATTTAAAGAGTAGGGGTGTAACCCCGGCATCCTGGTCAAATCTGCCCATTGGCCTTGTTCCATCATGGCCTCCTATTCATCCTGTAGGGGAAGTACAGTTAAGACCCAAGGACCAGATATGATAAATGAAGACCAGGAGTCAGAAGTGCAGCCAATAGAATACATTTTAGTGAAGTTTAGTTTGTGATTTCATCAGCAGAAGCTTCAAGTCTCACAAGGAGTTCGTAGGCCGCCCCACTTACAATAACATTGTTACAGCAATTATACTCTAACAGAGAATACTAACCATGTCAATGATGATGGTTAAATTATTCTGATTGGCTAAGAAAGAAAGAAAGCTAAACGAAACAAATCATTTCCACACAAGAGCAGACAGTCTTCGTTGATCACATGGTTGATGGGTTAGTGACCTTCCACGTGGCAGAAAAGCGTTCCTAGGCGCCAGATTGTCGAGAACAAGTCATTCCATCTCTTTAATGTGTCATTTGATCACCTCACCAACACAGAGCATATTAACACACACACACACACACACACACACACACACACACACACACACACACACACACACACGCACCGATACATGGCTTCTCCAAGGCTGAATTCGGCACAGGCTCCAACTATAAACAGAGAAACTCTCAAAACATTCCAATAACATGCTCTATCTGGTGAGATGTGCATAGAAAACTATGGAAAAATACAGAAAAGCAAAGAAAGGCTTTAACTAATAATTGGTTACATAGGCGATAGACTGAAGTGTACATAAATAAAGAATCCCTAACTTGATTATAAATCACTCATTACATTATTTAAACTGGTTTGAATTGTTTAAATTTTTTGAAGTGTTTAATTCTATTTCCTCCATTTGATTTTCCCTCTCCGTTTATTTCAAATGACAGCCATGTATGAATATAGTATTATCATATTGACTGTTTGTTTTGACACTTTTTCCAAGTAATTGACTCTAGTAGTTTGAGTAGATGGCATCAGAAAGTCGGACAGTTTGTAATGAAGGAAAACGATTTTAACCCAAGACAATTTACTTGCTCTGATAAAGGGTTGATTCTGAGGAAAACGGTTTGTAGGAGACGTTAGATTATGTATCATTGCTCTGCTATCAAAGACATCAGCGTCCTTATTAAAGTTTACTTACTAAAGATGACAGTTGCTGTCGTTTTTAATGCTTTCAAGCAGTTATTTGAATTATGTTTTACACAATTCATATCAAGCAAAAAAATAAAACCATTGAAAGCATTTTGTAACACAACTTTATAGCACAGAAATTGCATGAAAGCTAGTTCACACACACTCTCTCACAGAACTGTTATTTCTCTCTTTCTCCAATAGAAACTGAGGCGATTGTATGACACACTGCAGCGAGCTTATGCTAAAATACTAGAGGTGATGCAGTCTGGTCGACGTCTGCTAGGGTCTTACTTTAGAGTTGCTTTTTATGGACAGGTGAGTTCATACCACAATTTCATGCTTGCGTAGATTAGACTTGCTTTCTGCTACCACTTCCCAAAAAGACTTCTCTCTGCATAAACCATTGATATTATGTATCTCTTGTGAACTTTAGAGTCTAGTCATTGTTAATAAACTGACAGCTGAAATGTTTTATCACATGCTCAAAAGACTGCATGCATTTGATTAAAAAAATACAATAAAAGCAGTAATATTTAGAAAAATATTATTTTGTGTTAAAATATTGTTTTCTATTTTACTATATTTTAAAATGTAATTAATTCCTGTGATGCAAAGCTGAATTTTCAACATCATTAATCCAGGCTTCAGTTTCACATGATCCTTCAGAAATCAATATTTAATTAGTATTTTTTTGACCCTTTCCCCGCCATAGACGCACATTTCTGCAATTTATGAGACTACGCTTCCCCGCCTTTGACCGAGATTTTTGGCTTTCGTTTTTACACTGTTATGCCACAGGAATCTTCTGAAAGAGTGCTGAATCTCCTGATCAAAACACTGGCGAAAAAGAAGCAGAAATAAGCGATAGCAATAATAGAAATATGAAAGCAGAAGCAAATGTAAAATAACTCAAAACTGCCTAATGTTTCATGTCTCATCATTCTGAATCTGAACTTAATGTAGTCTTTAAGATAAAAAGTTTTTCTCAGTTTTTTGCTCAAAATGTTGCTTTTTTTATTAAACTTGCCCACATTCAAGTGTTGAAAAAAAAAAGTGAATTCATTAATACGTTTTATTTTTGGCTTAAAAGCAGAAGGCCTGTTCTATCATTCGATGTATTGCATGTTCTGATATTCATAAATTTTGTGAAAATGATCCAAAAAGCTGGCGGTGGCTGGCAACTTTTTTTTTTAATTGCTGGTGAAGAAAGAGTTAAAATAAAAAAACTTTTAAGTGCTATGTAAAGTCTTTACTGTACTGCATTTTCTTCTCTCTTTTTTTTTATTAACTCCACACGTTTGAGTAGTGCATGTATAGATGTACGACAGTAATACAGCAAGAGTAACATATCAGTCATGCCTCTAAAATGATTTTGATTATTTTGGACTTCAGGGCTTCTTTGAAGAAGAGGATGGAAAGGAATACATCTACAAAGAGCCAAAACTCACAAAACTTCCTGAAATTTCCCACCGCCTCACAAGCCTCTACGGAGAAAAATTTGGAGCAGAGAACGTCAAAATCATCCAGGACTCCAACAAGGTAAGTCAAAAAGTCTCTTTTTCACTGTGCAGCTTCTTGCATTGAGATGAAATGACCATGAAAGGCTCCACATTGGAGTCATCGTTCAGGAAATAGTTGTTTATGTTAAAAACAAACATTCGGAGGCACTTCTAGCTTCAAGCCGTTGAGCATTTTTGAGTATTTAACATCTGGAACAGATGACCTTTTTACCCATTTCATACTAAATTCTACCATCTCACAGATAAACTTTTATTTTTTTACCCCCAGGTTAACCAGAAAGATCTGGATCCAAAGCTTGCCTACGTTCAGGTCACGTATGTCAAACCCTATTTTGATGAGAAAGAACTGGTGGAGAGGAAGACTGATTTCGAGAAGTGTCACAACATCCAGCGCTTTGTCTTCGAGACTCCGTTCACATTAACGGGGAAGAAGCAAGGCGGAGTTGAGGAACAGTGCAAGCGGCGGACGATACTTACCAGTAAGCTTGCAGATCTGCCATTACTCCCAGTCAGGAACATTAACACCCTCCGGGTGGAGTTTAAAATCTATAATATAGACTTTTTTCAATTGTAGTCTTTTAAAAAGACATCTGAAAAAATAAATCTTGTCAAAAATGTAAAAAACTTGATACTGGAATATCTGAAACGCTTTCAAATACTGCAACAGCGAGTTGACACACAAACCGCCTCCCCTCACTCACTCGTTTCATTTGCTCTGGATGAATATTGTTGGTGTTACAGGGCTTGAATTTCGCCGTGGGATTGAGCGTTTTATGCATAATTTTACTGCAGATTCTGTGCTCACACCGAAAGTATGCTCCCATAAAACTGCTCAGCACTAAATTGAGTTATTTTTTGCTACTTCCTTTCTTACGCCTCATCAAATACATACAAAATAATGTCAAAATGCCAGCTTTGTGAGTTTTCTTGAAAACATTTAGTTGATGTACACATTTGTGCAAACACGTGGATATAATGGATCTGGCAGGTCTTAAAGTGACAGCAGCCTAATAAACCTGCTGCCGAATTATCAGATCAAATAAAAAATATTCACATAGCAGTTTTTCCTCAGTGGTATCAATGTCAAAATTGTGTCTAGGAACTTTAGAAAACCACTCGCCATATTTAATGTCAAGTTCTGCTCCCAGTACATCCTAGTATTGAGATTGCCAACATTTTTCCAACTCTAACAATTCGCTTTTTTTCAATGACATCCATTCCATGTACACAAGGCATGCAGATTGGTTTGTCACTGCACCTTTTACATTTAAATTTCCCATTTCTTATTCTTTATTCGTTTAGCAGATGCTAAAACCTTTTAGTGTTTAAAGAAGTACTTTGAAAACTGAAAGAAACTGCTGCTCTACAAACTGACTGTTGTCACAGTATTTGCAGTGTATGTTACCCTAAAAATCATTGCTTGCATTCTACTTCCTTCTTCATAACCTGAAGAAAATGGCATGTATTTAACAGATGTATAACATCAGTGTAAATATTTGATGGAACTGAGAAAAACAGCCAAAGGCCAAAAACATGGGCAAAGCGTGCCTGTTCTGCAACCCGGCACACACCTTTGTGACAACTTTTGTGAGCAAACTCTCACTTAGATAATGAGTCTTTTCAATCGGCCTCTTTCCTCACTTGTTGTCACGCACCGATCTAAAACAGGTGCTTGGCAAGTCAGACACCGATGAAAAAATGTGATGTTCCTCATGATTGCCATCTTTTGTGTGATGCTGTTTGTCTTTGTTCTGGTTCAAAAGCATATGTTTTGTTGACTGTGTACGCGCGTGTTTGTTTTTTGTGTTTGCAGCGGGAAAAACATTTCCCTATGTAAAGAAGCGCATCGAGGTCGTGGAGGAGAAGCACTTGGAGTTGAAGCCCATCGATGTGGCGATCGATGAGATGAGAGAGAGGAGCGTTGAACTCGCTAAACTCTGCTCTAATCAAGAGGTTAACATGATCACGCTTCAACTCAAACTGCAAGGCTGTGTTAGTGTGCAGGTACTCTTCATACGGTTTACATTACAACTCAAGAAATGACTACTCTTGCAGCAAATGCGATCAAAAGTGATTTAGAATGTCGCAATAAAGTTCTGTTTCAAAAGTTATGATCTTTTCAACTTTCTATATATCAAATAATTGTGAAAGAAAAGTATCATGTTTCCACAAAATATTGATTATAATAAATATATGTTTATCAAAATGATTTGTGAAGGATCATGTGACACCTGAAGACTGGAGAAATGACGCTGAAAATACAGCTTTGATCACTGGAATCAATTACTTTTTAAAATACATTAACTTTAGAAAACATCAATATTTTGTGCGTGGGACTTTTTTTTTTTTTGCTTTTTTTTTTTTCCAATGCAAGAAATATCATGAATTATTTTATTTTCAGTGTGTTTATACATCATAGTAGTATTTTTTTATACTGCTTTAAATTTTAATTTTTAAATGCATAATTTTTTCTCTCCAGTAATTCAGTTAATTATAATTTGTAATGCTGTGAATTATTTTTTCATTCGAATCAGCTTCTCCCCCATTATAATGATTGTGAATCTCATCTACAATGAGAATTTAATTTATTCTGTTTACGTTGAAAATAATATTGCAATCAACAATCATGGGTAATATCGCTCCAAAAAATTTCTTCTCAGTTCTTCAATTGCCTATATTATAGCATCCAAAAACTCTTGTTATACACCTGTTTACAAGATAACAATACAATAAGTATTAAAAAAAGCTCATTGTAATGCAACACAAATTTTTTATTTAAAGGTGCAGTTAGCAATTTCAGAGCAGCGCTGTTGAAAGTCATTCGGATCAGCAGCAACACACTCGTAGCCAATCAGCAGCAAGAGTGAGATCTGAAGAAAAACTGTAGAAAGAGAGATGGCTGAGAGACATTATAAAAAAGAAAAGCTCGGAGGAATATGAGTGGAAAAAGAAGGTTATGATCAGGCAAGAGAGTTAATATTAGAAAAGCTTTCCAGCGCTGCAGAGACCTGAGCGGGAAGAACTGAAAACAGACGCAGAGGTCGTGGTTTCTGCTCCGCACTTGAGTAACACTGCTTTTGACTGTCGTTGTTTGTCTGGAGCTGCTGGCGACTAACAACCAATACTGTATAATTCACTGGAAATTATATACAATTTGGCCACTTTCTAAGTAATATTCTTGTGCATGCAGTCACAGTTGTGAATAATGGTTTGTTGACTCAATCCTATCATGCATCTAAAACCGTTTTTGGACTTATAGGTGAATGCGGGACCCATGGCCTATGCCCGAGCTTTCCTGGATGAATCCAAATCCGGGCTATCTAATAAGAAAGTCAAGGAGCTCAAAGAAATATTCAGGTATGCGGTTTTTATAGTTTTTGTTGAACTTAGAAAGTGAACAGAGAACTGTGGGTACATAACCAGAAAAAGGCATGGCGTTTTATCAAGAGCCTAAAACAACAATTAAAAGGAAATTGGCCAACACATGTTCATTCCTGGTGTTAAGATGCGTTTGGATTGATTGGATAACAAGTAGATTAGAGATACACATTCTGGTTTACACCTGGTGTTTTTCAAGCATTTCTGTCCTGATTTCTGTCTGTAGGCAGTTAAATATGTGGGCTTTTCAGATCTTTCGCACTTCCCATAACGTTTTCGCATTAGGTCTTTAGCGCAGTGCTTCTCAATTATTTTCTGTCACGCCCCCCCTAGGAAGAGATAAAAATTTCACACGCCCCCCCATTTTGGAACTTTCGCCTTATTGTTTCCATGGCAACACGTCATGTTTGTCACGTGACATACCGCAGTCACAATACGCGCTGTATAATAGATAATTCAAAATAGTCACCAACTTGTTGAAACCTAAAATAAATCTTATGTGGTTGAAAACACTGAATTGTTGTGATAAATGACAAGCTCTGAGTGCGTCTTTTTTTGGATCAGTGCCAGATATCGCATGAAAACACGTGTGAATTTAGTGGTTGATCACGTGACACATATGAACACTGGTGTGATCGCACACGTCAAAGGATGAGGGGTTATCTGAACTTCATATATTCTGCTCTTGTTCAGTGCAAGAAAACCTACTCCCTGGCCAAAAAAAAAAAAAAAGCATGTCCCCCCCCCCCCCCCCCCGGGCATCACTCCACGCCCCCCACTATTTGAGAACCACTGCTTTAGTGGCAGTTTGAGCACATCCTACCACACTTCCACTACGAAAGCAATCCAGTCAAATGTCTTTTTCAACTCGTAATGTCATTTATAAATGCATTTATAACTTTGTCTATAACGCTTCTTAATACAGCAATACCTTGATATACGAGCATAATCCGTTCCAGGACCGAGCTCGTAACTTGAGTTGCTTGTATCTCAAATAATTTTTCCCATAAGAAATAACAGGGGAAAAAAAACATTTTAATTGCTATAGAGACATACACACACACACACACAGAAAATTATAGTATATAAGGATTCCTGTGATATAAAATGTGGTTTTAATTATGAGTTCTTACCTTCGAGACAGACATAGATACAGTAGCGGCTAATGACGGCATGTGAGGAGGAGGGAGGGATAATGTAGATAACGCAAACACAATACGGAAGTGTAGTATTTCTTCCCGTGTTGTGTATTGGATAAACTCAGAACCTCATATTTATTATTATTGAACACTCATAACTCGTGCTGCTCACAGCTTAATACTCGTGAATCACTCGTCGCCCCGGTAACCTCCGGCTGTAAAACCAAGCTGCCTCTAGTGGAGATCATATGCAATTACCCATAAATGAGGAGCTTGAGCTGCTCCGAGTGCTGAACACCTCTAGCGTTACCGTCTGTAAGCTGCTCATATCTCAAATCTTTACTCGTATCTCAAAGCAAAAAATTGCTCAAAGGTTTGCTCGTATCTCTGAATGCTCGTATGTCGGGACGCTCGTATCTCAAGGTTTTACTGTATTAGGTATAAACAGGACCTTATTGATACAGGTTTTCTTAATTAGGATATAGAGATATCTATACAAATGCTATCCATAATTCTCTTATCATTCCCGGTTATAAAAGCATAATTGGCTCATCTTTTTTCTCAAAAACTTTCATTTCAAAAGAATAGTAAGTGTTCTGACTATATCTCTTTGCCTTTGCTTCTCAGTCTTTTTTGTTGTTTCTGTTTTTTTATTATTATTTTTTTATTTCTTTTATTGTTTATTTTATACTTTATGTACAATTTTCTTCAACCTGTTGCACAGCACTTTGGTTGGTCCTTGGCCATTTTTAAATGTGCTCTATAAATAAACCGAACTTGAACTTGAAAATAGGTGAAGCTGAAGTTCAGGAAGCAACCGACCGGATTCCCTCTTCATTCAACAGCATGTATCATCTTGCCATGTTGCAGGAATGTCTGTTATCACACCAAGGCATGTCACATTCATGACCGCTGGATTTTTCTCCAGAAGTGAAATACTCTCCCTATAATAAACTTAAATCAGCAGAAGCTACTCTCTTGAAATAGCACTTCTGGGTGCTAAAAACTTTTTCTTGTTGTTATTTTTTCTGTTATGCCTAATTGTTTGGTGATTTGTGTTGCAGGCAGTTTGTGAATGCATGCAGTGTGGCTCTGGACATTAACGAGAGACTCATTAAGGAGGATCAGTACGAGTATCACGAGGGACTAAAGGCCAACTTTAAGAGCATGGTTAAAGAACTCTCTGAAATCATCCACGAGCAGGTATGTTTGATCGCTCATTCCCATCTTGTTCCTCTTTCAACTTCTCCTGCACAATGAATTCAGCCCGAAGTCCATTCAAACACTTTCTCTCGGTCATTCGGTGTGCCGTTTGGTGAAAGTTTAAGATCAAAGTTTCAAAATCCTGATGTGACCCTCTATGTGCAATGCTACTTCTCATCACCCATCATGAATTTCTTCCTCATTCTTTGTTTCGATGTTTAAACCCCATTAATCTGTTGCCACACTGGAGGCATTTGGCAATACAAGACGAAAGATTTGATCTACACACTTCCTTAAAAAGTTCTAGGCCAACTTTCACACTAATAGCTGGCATTTTTTTGATTGGCAGGTTGACTTTTACTTTGTGCATTGGTTTTTTTTGCAGTTGCACTACATTTATCGCAATTACAGACCAAATTCAGATAAATCTGTCTATTCTCCAGGAAATGGGCCATTTCCCTCCATAAACAAACCAAAAAACATGTACATGTACTGTATGCCTCTACTGGTTACAAAACCTGGAGATCTCCTTGAAGAATGAGTTGTTGTTTTTTTTATCCTCTTCTTATGACTAGCAGTCAGTGTTTGGTCGTCAGGTTTGTTAGGTTGGGACGGGTAAACCACAACAGGTTTGATCTGTTTTGGCTTGTACACTCAGCTTTTTTTCTTTCTTTCTCTCTCTTTCCTTCTAAAGCACAATTTAATACAACAACAGTTGCCCAAAGTGCTGTACAAAGAACTTAAATATAATACTAATAATACATAGTAGCTTCCCTGTAGCTCAAACAGTAGAGCGTGGCGCTTGCAACACCAAGGTTATGAGTTCAATTCTCAAGGAAAGCAAGAACTGATTAGAATGACAATGTGTTTCTTAAATGCAATGCAAGTCGCTTTGGATAAAGGAATGGAAGAAATGTAAATGGAACCAATAATAGAAAAATGGATTCAGAGTAAAACAATTGAGATGAACTAAACCAGGATTAATTATCCTGGAAAGATTTACCAGTATACAATTAAAACGATCTTCGATCCTCGATACAAACCTTTAATTATATTCTCCAACATTGCAAACACAATTTCGCTCACAGCGTAAACAGTCACAACACACAAACACATTCGCTCAAAACACAGTCATTTCGCTCAGACACAGTTCTGAAAGTATTGCACACGCGGTTACTATGGTTTCTTTACAAAGTCTAAAATGCTTTGTTGCTTTTTGCCTTTAACAGTCTTCATAACAGGGTGGGCGAGATAAGTGGGTTCCACTGTATTTACAGTGAAACCAAAGTGGAAAAAAAAGATCCAAAGAAAACCTGCATAATATTGCGACATGATTAAAATGAAGTAATCCTGAAGGTTCACCTGAACTCCTAATGAATCTCAGCTCTAATTATAAGGTTCTTCTTGGTTGCATGCGTGCTATTACAAGAGCCGTGGACCATAAGCTTATGAGTCAGTGGAATCTGATTTCTGGAAGGTGTTACTCAGGTGAGAGCTAAAAAAAACATTTCCAAGGGATTAGATGTTCCAAGGAACACAGTGAAGATGTAGAGAAGCAGCTCTTTCTGGCAAGCGTGGGCTACTCGCTACATAAGTGACATGCGAAGACCTGTACTCTGAATTTAACCGATCCAGGCAAATACACACACATCAGGAGTAGTGTGTAGTGAACACACACACACACACACACAGCAGTGTGAGTAAATGAACAGGGCTTTGGGTGAACTATCCTTTCAAGACTCTGTATTCGCTCCGGTGAAATCTCAAAGCAAAAGACACACTCTTGATTTTCAATCGCTGATGAACATCTTTGGTTTTAATGAGAAAAATCAATCAATCTTACGAGGGCAGATTCTGCCACCAGACCATTAGGACTAAATATTAAATATTTAAGGTAGATCTGCTATGGATGCACTAATGGACGTTACATTTATTCATTTAGCAGATGCTTTTATCCAAAGCGACTTACAATTTGAGGAATACAGAAAGCGATTCATCCTGAAGATGCATAGGATGAAATGATCAATTAAGCATACGTTTTATGTCAATTAAATAGATTTCTGGCCATTGTCGTGTCATTTTTGGTGCATTTATTATTGTAGATTTTTGAAATAATCAGTAATTACACACAGTTTCCTGTCCCACCCAATTTGTAAAACTAACAATACAATGCCATTGTTATGCATATGACTTGTATGCGATGAACGAGCAGTTTTCGTCTCTTAATATATGAACTTAATTTTTCCCACAAACACACACACCCTCTATAATCCCGTTATTTTACATGCATGCTAGAGAAACACCGCACTGGTCATATCCGCTGTTACACACGGTTGTTTAGACTAGCAGAAGTGTGTGATAGCTTCATGTATCATCATGATTATTCAAAAAATGAACTAATCCTGGAAATGTGAATGTGGTAATTTGTTGCAACATAATTTGCTCACCGGTTTAAACAAGTCCTTGATGTTTTACTCAAACCGATCGGTCTTAAAGTGCTTTTCTCTTCTCTTTGTTATTCTGTCCTCCTCTTCCGCTTCTAAAGTGTGCCTGTTTTTCTTCCTTATGCTGCCGTGTCCTATAGATTGACTTCTAGGTAACCGCTTTTGTTGAACTTTAAATATTTGTGCATGCATTTGCCGTATCCAATGGTTCTACAGTGTAGCATTTTGAAAGCCTTATCCTGTTTTCATCTTCCAGATCTTCCAGGAGGATATGATGCGTTCCCTGGTGCAGAACTCTCTCCATGTGTTCCGCGCGATCAGCGGAACCTCCACTGACCTGAGCTAGAACCTGATGTTCTTCTGAATGTACAAGATTCTCGGCCTTCATCACGCATCCCTTCAGGCAACAAGAAAGTCGGCGTGTTTTACTTGTGTGCTTTTACTATTCATTTTTAAGGCAACATTCCTGCTCTTATCGCATTTCATCGATCTAGACTCACTTTTTTATTTTTTCAGCCTTTACTCTCTCTGATCGTTATGGATGATTATTTCCACCACAGAGAAACATCATGCTTTGGTCAGTCATAATTAAGACATAAAAGGTCGTTTTAATCCAATAAAAAAGTCTATTTTGACATTATGTGCGGAGATTTAAAGGACATGGTGATGGGAAAAATATGAGATGGGAGGAAAACAGTTCAAACTCTCAGATTCTCGGGGGGGAAATAAAACATTAGTGAAAGAACGCAAAGCATTGAAAGCATTTTTTCCATCACCAATTTATGGGATATCAGTCAATATGAGATAATAACTCTCAAGCTTATGTCTTAGGATGTCCTTCTTAAACTTTTTTTGTATAATTTATGACTTTTTATGTTATGATTTACCAAAGTATGATTTTTGAGCTTCCATGGATTATATATTCAGCCATTTTTTTATGATCCAATCAGTTATTAATGGATAAAATCCATCCAATGGGTAAAGTCCAGTTTCCGTGTTTTTTTATTAATGGAAATATGTCACATTAAAGTACAATGTGGTTCTGGAGCGATTGCATTTTGCCTGAAAATATTCTCTGTTGTACGATCCGTGTCTCAGCCAAACTGTCCGGTTAAAGTTTGAGCTTCCACTGGGAATAAAACGTGTCGATCAACCGGAACACCAAAGATCAAATGGACCGTTTATATCATATGCTCACATTTCCATGTCATTTTGGCTTTTATATTGATGATTTTACTTACTGAAAATCCTAAAGCTGAATCTTCAAACTGAATCGAAATTTGTACAATTTTTTTTATTTATATATATATATATATACAGTATGTATGTGTGTATATATATATATGGTACTTTTTTTACAGCTTTTTTTATGTAATCAAGTCAACAACAATGGTACAATGAAAATTTGACTGTTCAATTCTTGATATAATCATTGCCTTATTCACTGAAGATGACCTTTAATTGACTTTGCCCTTATTTATGCGTGTTGCCTGGTGCGAACTGAATGTTGTGTAATCTGAGAGCACCGTGATTGGCTGTTTAAGAGGTCAGTGTTGCCAACTGTGGAAAAGAAGCTACTGTATGTGGTCAAGTCATATCGTCCCTCTTCCTGTTTTCATCAGTGCGGTGGAAACTGACCGACTGCGACTTTGATCGTTGGGCTTCATTTCCATCAGAAATCAAATAGAAGTCGCATGGATGAAAACGATATTATATAATTAAATACTGTAAATATATGCAAAGCTTTTTACTTTTACACTTATGCATTTGGCAGACACTTTTATCCAACGCGACTTGCATTGCATTCAAGGAACACACTGACATTTTAATCAGTTCTTGCTTTCCCTGGGAATCGAACCCATGACCTTGACGTTGCAAGCGTCACGCTCTACTACTGAGCTACAGGAAAGCCAAATGAGTTTTTAAAATGAATACACCATATGGTAGAAACAGCTGACTTCATGGGCGGGAATGATGTAATGCAGAATGTAACAGCAGAAATATTGATATCCAGTTTAGGTAGATTTGGTTCTCGATGTGTGTGTGTTGTTTGTTTTTTTGGGGCTGGTGCTTAATGACTGCCCGCTGATACAGCCAGAACAGAGAAATTGTTCACTCACAAAAATGCTGTTAATACTTACACTGAATATGCAAATTGCAAACAGAGGTTATGTAGATTTATATTGGAAATTGTCTGTTTGTTGAGAGAAAGAGTGTGTGTGTGAGGGAGTGAGAGTGTGTGTGTGTGAGTGAGAGAGAGAGAGAGAGTGAAATCATATACAGTATTGACAGAGCAGTATTTGTAAGCAGTTTTCATCTTTTAAATGTCTGGAATTACTAGTTGTAATAAAGTCGTCTTCTGATCAACAATGGCCATTGAATTTGCTAGAGAGAGAATAGCAAGAGACAAGCTGTCGTTTCCGAAGATCAGTTTCTATTATTTCCTTAAAGTTATATAATGTATGAATGTTTTTTTTTCTCTTCTGCAGTCGATAAACTAAATATTTCTAAAAAAAAAAAAAAAAAAAGTCTTTGTGTTTATTCTGAGCTGTTTTCCCATGACAGTGTTGCTTCATTTTTCTCACACACACACACACACACACACACACACACACACACACACACACACACACTGTGGGTAAGCACAAAAGAAAACATGTCACGATAAAATCTGTGACCCTTGTCTGTTAAACGGGTTTCAGAAACCAGTCCATTTGATCTTTAATCCTAAAGAGAATTTGATACCTTTCCATTTGAAACATTATACTTTTTTTATTTTTTTTGTGCATTCGCATCTTGTAAAGCTATTTCCATATATTTTATGTCTAAGATGGCATTTAACAAACCATTTTGATGGCTGTTTTTTGAGAGACGCCAGAAGTGATTTCCATCAAACTCTTTCATGTGTGCATGAAACTGGTTATTCCAGTTTAAACAGTTAACTGTCACGACTAACATATGTCATATTGCGTCAAATGTTTATCACTGATTTTTCATGAATGTTTTGAAAATTAAAGCACTAATAAGTGACTTCCAGTGTCAGAAATAGGTATAACTAGTCATTTACATTGCATTAACCAGTTCCTTCATTTACTCAATTTCCAGTTAAATCTCTTCAGGATTCCTTCATTCTCACAGGGATGTAGAGAAGCGTCAGTTATTTTGTGTAAATCTCAAGCGGATTTCATTTGACAGTCATGTTTTAGCAGCAAAATTCTGTAAAGTTAAGGTTGACTATTTGAGATTATAAGATTGATTGATTTATTGATTGATTGATTGATTTAAAGCTGAAGAACAGATGGGGGTTAAAATCAACACATCTATTATTGAGGAAATTCATAAATTCTGTTGTGCAAAACTGTCTCCTTGATTCACCATGAAAGTATAAAAATTATTTATATTTGCATTTACTCATTTAGCTCCATGTGTTTGTGTGTGTGTATGTGAATATATATATATAAACAAACATTATATATATTTTTTTTTATTTATGTTGTGCATTTAATTTAAATTTTTAATATTTATGTATGTAGTAATCGTTTAGTTTAATATAGCTAAATGAATAAAACGGCATTAAAATAATTAAATGTATAAAATAAATATAATTTATATAGTTTTCAATTAAATTGTCTATTTATTAATTTGTATTTATTTTATTATTTTAATATTAATTTAGTTGTGTGTGTATACGAATTTGAATAAAATAAAATATGAATAAATAAACTAAACAATTGATATAGTTTTCTATTCCATATACAGTATATATATATATATATATATGCAAATCATTATATCTATATATATATATATATATATATGCAAATCATTATATCTGTGGAAAAGTCCCCATAAACCATGAAAACTACATACTTGACAATAAACTGATTCTATAATATCATTTTCTAAATATTACTTCACAGGGAAGATATCCGTAACAATATCCCACTGAAGTGTGTGTGAAACCCTGAACTCTCTCTCTCTCCCTCATTCCCTCTCTCTCTCTCTCTCTCTCTCTCTCTCTCTCGCTCTCTCTCAAATACATTTTGTATTTCCAAAGACAACATAGAAAATGAAACATATGGAACATTTAGTAAAGTCTATTAAAAAAATAAAATAACAAAAATAAACAATAAATACATAATAAAAATAATACAGCTAAATAAGGACAATATTATATACACATGGTTATGTTTTTTTTCTCTCCCTCCCTCTCTCTCTCTCTCTCTCCCTCCCTCTCCCTCCCCCTCCCTCTCTCAGTCTCTCTCTCTCTCTCCTCCCACTTCACTCATCTCCAGTAGTGTTAGTGTCAGTGTCAGAGGCTCCGCTCGCACTTCTGTTTCTGTGTGTGTTCATGTGTTCTCCAGCTGTCATGTGCTGATCGAGAGCGACAGCAGAAGAGTGAAGCAGAGCGCATCGCGTTCAGCGGACATCAGCACAGGATTACGCCACTTCCCACTGGATTTTACACGGATTATCCCTCAAACCCCTCCAGACGATGTGTCGGTTTTGGGATGTATCATTGCTGATGTGCTTCTGCGTGTCGCTGATGTTGGTGCGAGCTGATCCCGGGTCAGGTGGGTTTTCTGCGGGATTGTTTGTGACGCTTTTCCCACTGAAGTTTCCCAATGACAGCGCGTGCGGGATATCCTGTGCGATTCCCGAAAGCGTGACGTCAGAGAGCTGGCTCGCGTCTGCACTGGCTCCTTGTGAGTTCGTTTCTGTTGTTAAACGCTATTATTATTTTAACATTTCTCATTTTTCCTCTTCAAACCTCAGAACTCCCTCCTCCGAAGAATCTGAACTTTGTGTGGGAAACTCCCTTCAGGCTTAGTTTGAGATGGGAAAAGCCTGAGGATTTGACTCCTTACTGTAAAGTGAACTACACAGTGTACGTGCATCCTTCCCAGGTGAGTCACTTCTTCACTCAACAGATAAACTCTCCACTGTGATGGCAAGCCGTCTTTACTTCTATTCATTCCTTTACATGAATTCTCCATAGCAACAATTCAATTATTCAAATTAACAATAAATAAATTCTATATATATATATATATATATATATATATATATATATATATATATTTAAGCATTTAAAACAATATATAAAACAATATAATACATTTTAAATACTTTAAAAAATACTTAGTTCAAAGACTTTCACAATAAATAAATAATTTATATAAATTAAGTATTTATTTAAGGAAAATGTATTATATATATATATATATATATATATATATAACAATATAATACATTTTATATGCATAAAAAATACTTAGTTCACAGACTTTCTGTCACAATAAATAAATAATATATAAATTAAGTATTTAAAATGTATTATATATATATATATATATATATATAAATGTATTATTATATATATGAACAATATAATAAAGTTTAAATACTTAAGTAAATACTTAGTTCACAGACTTTCACATATTCTGTCACAATAATTTATATATATATATTATATATAATCAGAAAGAAAGAAATAAAGAATATATATATAATTTTACATACTTAAATATAGTTCACAGACTTTTTGTCACATATGGCAAGCCGTCTTTACTTTGAATTGTGGTATGTATCAAGAATTCCCATGCTATGAATTCTTGATACCGACAATTCCATTTTCTCTAGTTAAAATTTTCTTGATAACAGGAATTATATTTCTACTATTAAAAATGTCATTTTTTTATATCAGGAGTTGCATTTCCACTAGTAAAAGTGTTCATTTTTGACGTCATCATCACTCACAAAAATACAAATTCTTGATATCAATTGAATTCAATTGTTGATCTCACGTGCTTTCTTACTAGTAAAAATCATAGTTTTTTGATATCCATACTTATTCAGTCACTCGTGCAAATGTCTGTTCTTGATATCAATAACTGGATTGTCACTAGTGTTGAAATACAAGACAACGTGTTGAAATACATTTACAGATATCAAGAATTACCATTTCAACAAGTGAAAATGTAGTTCTAGATATAAAAAAATATATTTTTACTAGTAAGAATTGTATTTCTGAAATGTGAAACTGAAATTCTAGTAAGAAATCAATTCTTGATATCAACAACTGAATCTGAATGACACTTTGGTGAGATTTAACTAGTTAAAATGCAATTAAAGATATCAAGAATTATAGTTTTTACTAGTTGAAATTTAATAATTTCATAACAATATCAGGGTTTTTTTCTGTGAGTGTTTTTCTATATTTCACTCAGTCTTGACGCTCTTGTTTTTCTCTGTAATACTGAGAAGCTCTGAACAAACACTGGAGTCAATCAAATAAAATCAGGTCTGCTCTAATCTAAAGTCAAAGTCTACATTGTGTTTATAATTTTCTAGTAAAGTTTCATTTTTCATTTATTGCATTTCGCCCTTTAACTTCCTTGTGTGTTCCCCAGTGAGTGTTATGGAAGTAGTAAAATAACTATTTTCATTTCCTGTTAAGAACCCCCGCCGCCTGTCACTGTGTTCTGCGGTAACGTGCCAGATAAAACCCTCAGAGAGCAACTTCAGGCTGATTTATACTTCTGTGTAGTACGTTGTAGGCTGAGGCTCTACAAAAATGTAACCGCGCGTCAATTCAGCGTGGACTGCAGGCGCTGCGATTGGTCTGCTGGAACCCCTCCCTGAGGTCAAAAATCAAATCTGCAATAGCGTCGCATTTCCTCATACGCACGACTGCAGTCTCTAGTGTCAGTCTGCTCTTATTAACTTGCCTCTGCTATAGATGCACGGATTTTCTGATGAAAATCAACAGATTCTGAGACTGGTTGCTGATGTTTAAGCTTGTTTATTTGTTGTTTATTTACTCTATTACAGGTCAAACTGACCTTAAACAAAAATTATAATATTTGTAGCAATTTGATCATATGAATTGTTGTTTATATCTAAACTAATTGAATTGGAACAGCTTGCTTTCCTGTAGCTCAACCAGTAGAGCATTGGTGTTTGCAACGCCAAGGTCATGGGTTCGATCCCAGGGAAAGCAAGAACTGATTACAATGTGTTTCTTGAATGCAATGAAACTCACTTTGGATAAAAGCGTCTGCCAAATGCATAAATGTAAATATAATTTCAAGATTTAAAGCAAAAACGGAATAGTTTCACTTTCGATTTGTGACGTTGCTACGTAAGACAAACCTGCATGAGACAAAATCATCAGGTGGATTGAATGCAAATCCAAATTCAGCGACTGACAGTAGTTGGCGCTTATGGAGCAACAGCGATTTAGCAATGTGCTTATAAACAGACATTATTCGTCTCACGTAAAACAACCCATCACGGTGTCATTTTTAGGGGCGTGAAAATATAAAGTCGATGTCTCTACATTAACAGAACGGCGTCTGTCTAATAGCGCATCCAACTGAGTGCATCCTGATAAGCGCTTTAAACACCACTGCTTTCTTCTTCCATGAGGGGGTTTGGCTTCACAGCGGCTTTGTTTCCAGGCGGACTGTTAAAGAACACGACACACACGTTTCTCGGAAACCCTACAGGATTCAACCAATCACATGACGACTCCTGAAGTCTTTCCCATTTTGTGTGCCGTATACGTCAGACATTCAGCCAGCCAGTGTGGGTGTGAGGAGAAAATGCCATTGAGACTGTCAGTTCCCTTTAGAGAGATATGCATATAAACCCCGCCCCCAATTCAATGAAAATTAGTTTCTTCCCATATTTCAGGCATGGCAAACTTGTTTAGCTTTGTTGGGTATTTTCTCTGTGCTCTCTTCTCTCAGCGTGTTCTGTCTCTGGCGCGTGTTAACACCCAGTTTCATAATATTTGCACATAAATGCCCTTTTGGAAATGATGGCAATGCAGTTTGTGCGCATATCGGGAATGGAGATCAGCCCAAAAAAATACTTGAAAGCTGATCCGGCTCTGATTTACAGTCGGTGTTCTGACGAATAGGTGCGTCTCTAGCCTGTGGCATTTTAGGGAGTTTCAGAGTTAAACATCCTTCTAAAAGATCACTTCCTTCTACGAGAGGTAGTCAGGTTGGTAACGAGTACTACCAGTTGCACTGACACTGTAAGACTTGACAAAGGCTACATTTAATTGGAAACACTGGTAATAAAACCAGTAATTAAGTCATATCGTTAGATTAGACTAGTGGTCGGTTGCAGAGACTAGTCTTAGAAACTAGTCAACTAGAGTGGTCATAACGTTTTTTTTTAGTTAGTTACATAAAAGGTAGATTGGTCTCAATGGATTTAGAAAAGTAAGACTGATTATAAGTCTTTGTAAAGGAATTTATTTAACTGTTTGAAAAAGAATAACAGGAGGCTTTCTGAAGAAACGTGACTCATCATCTGCTCAGCAGGAGTATTGCACAAATACAGCAACACAAAGTGAACACCTGTACAATGGTACTGTATTTTACAAGCTGTAATTAACACTTAACACTGATCTTCTTCCACCAACAGAACTGTTCTGTCAAAGACACTATCGAGGTGAGGAGAGTCGCACACCCGAGCTGTAAACTGAACATCTCCAATGTGAATGGACTGTGTGTCAGTGTTTCAACAGTCCCTGAAAACTGTGAAAACAGAGGCCATAGTCAATCGGCGAACATTATCATACCTCCACCTCCAGGTACAGATAACCAGCTGTCTGCTGTGAAATATAGTGCATTGTTTGTGCAAACACCCCACAATTTAGCTATTTATTAACAAAATATAGCATAACAACGTTCACTCTCACAACACACATGCATCGTTTTGCTCTCATGACCGTGCTTTGGAGATTAATATTTTGTGTGTATGTGTATATATATATAGACTCACCTAAAGGATTATTAGGAACACCTGTTCAATTTCTCATTAATGCAATTATCTAATGAACCAATCACACACAGTTGCTTCAATGCTTTAGGGGTTGGTCCTGATCAAGACAATCTCTTGAACTCCAAACTGAATGTCAGAATGGGAAAGAAAGGTGATTTCAGCAGTTTTGAGCGTGGCATGGTTGTTGGTGCCAGACGGGCCGGTCTGAGTATTTCACAATCTGCTCACTTACTGGGATTTTCACACGCAACCATTTCTAGGGTTTACGAAGAAGGGTGTGAAAAGGGAAAAACATCCAGTATGTGGCAGTCCTGTGGGAGAAAATGCCTTGTTGATGCTAGAGGTCAGAGGTCATGGGCCGACTGATTCAAGCTGATAGAAGAGAAACTTTGACTGAAATAACCACTCATTACAACCGAGGTTTGTAGCAAAGCATTTGTGAAGCCACAACACACACAACCTTGAGGCAGGTGGGCTACAACAGCAGAAGACCCTACCGGTACCACTCGTCTCCACCTAAATAGGAAAAAGAGGCTACAATTTTCACGAGCTCACCAAAATTGGACAGTTGAAGACTGGAATAATGTGGCCTGGTCTGATGAGTCTGGATTTCTGTAGAGACATTCAGATGGTAGAGTCAGAATTTGGTGTAAACAGAATGAGAACATGGATCCATCATGCCCTGTTACCACTGTGCAGGCTGGTGGTGGTGGTGTAATGGTGTGGGGGATGTTTTCTTGGCACACTTTAGGCCCCTTAGTGCCAAATAATTGGCATCGTTTAAATGCCACGGCCTACTGGAGCATTGTTTCTGACCAGGTCCATCCCTTTATGACCACCATGTACCCATCCTCTGACGGCTACTTCCAACTGCAAGATGCTCCTATCAATATGGGCCTACATTTCTAAAGAATGATTTCAGCAGCTTGTTGAATCAATGCCACATAGAATTTAGGCAGTTCTGAAGGCGAAAGGGGGTCAAACACAGTATTAGTGTGCTATTCCTAATAATCCTTTAGGTGAGTGTATGTGTGTGTATATATATATATATATATATATATATATATATATATATATTTCATTACAGAACAGAATCAAGAAGTTGATTGTAAAATATGTATTTTATATCTTTATATCTTCAAGGTTTTATCCCATTAAAAAATTATGGTCCATTAAAAAAAAAAATCATGGTCCAAATGTCCATTTTAATGAAGCAATTCAATTGTCTTTAAATCATGTGATGTCACATATTTTGGCCATATTGGTTGACCACAGCTGAACATCAGTTGAGTAGCAGCACATTTTACTTTCATCGTTAGTTATTCTGGTTTTTAGGAACAATGTCATCTCAATCATTAAGATTCTCTCTTCCTCTCTTCCTCTTCCTCTAATCGACAGATAATCGTCAAATTCCAAATGTTTCACTTTTGCAATCTTGAGCACTGATTTTAAATCTGCACATTTTTTGCAGTGAAGCTGGTGACAGACTTACGCTACGAATATTCCCACAACAGGATGAAGTGCATTTGGACTGTCGCTGCTGATGTCCAAGACCTCGCTTTCTATTACTGGTATGTCGTTTTCTCTTTATCTTACCGTTGATTTGCACATTTCTCCTTCGTTTCTCAGTTAAGTTCCTTTGGTGTTTCAGGCTACCTCGGAGTGAATCAATAATAAAGTGTGTACCTGATGAGACGATGAAGCCCGGAGAATGTGTCATTCGCAATGATTTTCTCAAGGACACTTTGTACATGTTCTATCTGTTCAATGGGACTCGCAATGGTGTTCCTGTAAACAACACGTTCAAGAGTGAAGCTCCAACAAAACACGGTAAACCCTCACCTTTTAAACAGTATAAATTTAGAGCTCATTATTCATTATGACATCACACCCGCATAAGAACCTGGAGGGCAAAACAAGGCTTTGATCCATTGCCTGCCAGTTATTTTTTCACCGGGTTTGTACTAAATAATGATTTATTAACAAAGTTAAAAATGATTTACCCAGTCAGCATGAGAGGAGGTCGACTCACACTCGTTCCTCAACGCTTTCTTTGCATCCCTCCAAGTACGAATGTAGAAAGACAGTGATATTAAAAGATTCACACTGACTCACACTGCTAAGCAGATGAACCCAGAATATAAACACGAAACCAGTTTCTCATGAAGCGTTTTTCCAGGGAAAAGCATTATTAAGAAAACGCTCTAGTTCCTCTATCTTCATATTCTAGTTTCACCTGCTCACCGGTATAACATGCATCATCAGTAAGTGGCATTTGAGCTTGATCTTTTAGTATCACTGTAGTTTTAGTACATTAAGGCACTTTAAGTGTTTTTCACGTTAAGCTTCTTAGAGTGTCCTGCTGTTTTTAGTGGTTGAACCATTGCAATAGATGCTGCATATGGATCACTGATGCCCAAAACTTGCATTTTGTTCATATATTTTAGTTTTAGTTTTATTTTAGTCCTTTTGAGATGTGATCTAAATATTCTGATGGAAAATTGACAGTTTTATGGATGTTTTGCCCTCCAGGTTTCTGCAAGAGTCACATGACTGAAAACTGTGAATAATGAGAGTAATGAGTCATTTTCACAACCGCAAACTGTTTTTTAACATTGATCACATTGTTGTGTGGTGCTACACTGTGTAAAACCTGTACTTTAATCAGCAATGACTGTATTAGAGAACATGTGCTACTTTTTTTTCTAATGTCAGTTGCTTCTTTTTGCTCCTTACATAGACAGGCACGCACCGGACACTAATTAAGTTACGCTTTATTTTTTTGGTTTATTTTGCAGTGAAACTTAACAAACCTCAACTCACAATCCATAGAGATGGTCAGAACCTGATTTTTCAAACTAATATGTCAGAAGAAAAGGAGTTTGCAGACGTGTGCTACAAATACAACTACATGTACAGCGCGTGCAATAAGGTAAATCTTGTTCTGGACTTTTAAATTTAATGATACAGGATCGGATTCTCTCCATTCTCACTATAACTTTAAATACACAAACTCTTCTGGTGCTTAAGGCTGTAGCAGAAATGGAAAATGAAAGTGTTTATTTAAACAATACATGCATTTGAGGCATTTCCTCAGCAGAGATATTATTGCAATGTTAAACAGTGAAGATCCAGATTTTTTGAGCCTATGTTGTTTTGTTCATGTGTGTTCAGAATTTTTCTGTAACGGACAATAAAGTGCAGTATGATCCAGCCTGCAAGTACAGCGTCAGAGTGCAGATCATCTTCTCAGACAAGTGCGGTGCGGGGAAGAGTGATCCGAGTGACGAGGTGGAATATGGTACGTCTGAACCGATTAATCAGCATCAGAATCAACTATGATTATCACTCTTTGTTTAGGTTGTTAAAGGGATAGTTCTCCCAAAAATGAAAGTTACTCACCCTCATTCGTTCATCTTCAAAGATCTTTATGATGAAATCTAAGAGATTTCTGTCCCTCCATTGACAGATATGCAACTGACACTTTGACGCTTCATGAAGAGATCATAAAACGAATCCAAATGAATTGAGTGGTTTAAACCAAATTTCCTGATCACTTTATATGATGAACAGATTAAATTAAGGCTGTAACAAGGGTAAAACAGTAAAAATGGCAATGAAAAAGGATCAGAATTAAGGGGAAATGAAAATGAAGTCATTCACCATGGCAAAAGTGGTGGGACAAGTTTAGTTCCTGTTCGGAGATATTTAACTGAGTGAAGAAAGTACACAGACACTTTTGTTGTGTGATTTCTAGGCATTGTATGTCATGCTATGTTTCTGTTAATCTTCATTTCTCGCAGCTTGTGTGAGGCGGAGTGAACTGCTACACTAATGGTCTCATGAATGCGCAATGTCAGGATTTTCAATAAAAAGTGCATTAAATTTTAGTTTGTTTTTCACCGAAACCTATCGTATAACACCAGAACACTTGGAATATGTGGCAAGTGTTGCATGGGATCATACTGTGATACATTTGCCGCATTTCCCCCGCATATAACCCGCACCTTTATATAACCCGCACCCATAGATTATGAACTTTTTTGTGTAAGTTCACATTTCGAATTTTGAATGTTGCTCGCATGACGGCAATTATCCATAACTGTTCAGCTCGGTACACAGTGTTTGTGCGCGAAATTCAAACAATAAGAAAACAAACACAAGTCAGAATCAGAAGAAAAAGAAAAAGCAGTGTCTCCCGCTGTGCAGCAGCTCGTCCCTTAAGAAGCGATTCTACAAGTGTTGATCATCGGATGAGATGAGAAGAGCCCGCCCTCATGCAGCACAGCCAATCACGTCTTCTTGCATGATTGACAGGTCAGACAGCCTATCAGCACCAGCTGTCAGAGTGACAGTACAAGCGCCAGAGACGACAACCCTCGCAAGAAAGAAAAACAGAAAGAAAATACCGCAAAAAACCCTTACGTCCTTAGGGACATAACAAATATATTGAAATATTATTACGTGTAAAAAATATGTGATATAGCCCGCACCCTTATATAACCCACACCCCCCCTGCGGGGTTTGTGAAATCTGGTATAACCCGCAGGTTATATTCGGGAAAACACGGTACTTGTTTTAAAAAAGCTTGATGCTGGTCATTATTCATTGCCATTATTCGGACGAACGAGAGCGGGGCACGTTTGTGGTCAGAGAAAGAAAGAACAAATGGCATACTGTATTAGAACAACACTAGGGTGAGCAAATGTGTTATTGTGACCTTTACACAGTATAACAAAAAGATAAATGTGCAAATCAGTTTTAATAAATGAAACAACAAACAAAAATACAATACAAATAGTGAACTATTATTATATTTTAAAATAACTGTTTGAATATTTTAATATATTATAAAATGTAATTTATTCCTGTGATCAAAGCTGACTTTTTTAAATTCAGGATTCTTTGATGAATAGAACATTCAAAAATCATTGCATTTATTTGAAACAGAAATTCTTTCAGAAATAAAATAAACTTGTACTGATTGTAAAACTTTGAACGGTAGTGTGTTTACAGTTAGTTGCTTCACATCCTGCAAATGAAATGTGCTTTCCTCTGGTTTTTGACGGATGAACTTGAATGTTTTTCTTTGTGCTCTCATAGGTGAGGACAGTGATCTGAATTTGCCTACGTTGCTGGCTGTGATCATAATCCCGCTCATCGTTTCCTGCTGCCTGTTAACTGCTCTTGTGCTTCTCAGAAGGTGATGAACGATTTAGATTTTCATTGTACCACTCTTGGATTTTGAAACCATGTTATTGCATATCAAGAACTGAATATACACATGAACTGAAAACCAAACTTGCTTCTCTTACTACAGAAATAAAGACATCATATTCCCCAAAATCCCAGAGCCAACGCTTTTCTTTAAGGACATGCTCATCAACAACATCAAAACCACAGAGGATCCACGGGTAAATTGTGCAGCCTTATTACTAGTTATAATGCAGTTCCTGAAATTACTACTATAAGCACATAGTATGTACATACAGAACAGGACTGTAAAATGATCATCCAAAAATATAATTCATATTGTTATTAATATTCTCAATTCAATGTCTTCCATCAGCAGAGCGATGCAGCTACCAGACTGTACGTCCCCACTGAAGAAATCGTAGAAAGCAGGATAAGTCTCGAACCGGACACACCATTTGTACTAACCACAAACAATGTGCCACACAAGCAGACGTAAACATGTCTGATGACTGAAAGTACCTGGTAAATCAGGATGAACTCAGGGGGAACTCAAAACTTACACTGACAGGACTGTGTCTATGCAAGGAGGAGGACAAAACACCTGTTGTTGGTTTCGTCAGTTAACGAATAATCCAGGCTCCACCTACCTTGTTTTAAATGGACTTTGACCAAACTTATTATGCCTGTAAATTGCTCTTCCTGAGACGACAGTGGCTTGTTCTCAATGAATGTATTGTGAAGATAAGAAAAGCAATTACCTGGCTTGACTGTGGCAATCAGGTTGGATCTGGTATATGGAGCCAATGGTGTATGACCTCAGTACCAACACCCTTAATACAGCTTGATAGAAATGCACTCCAAAAAGGTTTGTGGAATGTGGAAATGTTGATCATATCTATCTCTTGGACACCTTTTCTGATCTTTTTCATGCTTGTTTTATAGCTGCATTTAGGGACTCATTGGTGTTTTTGCACAGTTTACAATCTAAATATACTGCTACAAAATTATTTTCTATACTGTGAATTGTTACATGTATTTTAAAGTGTGGTTTATTGTATAGAGAAAACAAATTGTGCTCTTGGCTCTTAATGTGTATATATTGTCGCATGTTGACATCTTTGGCTGGTGACCAAACAATAGGGATATATAAAGTCACAAAAGTTCCAATATTCAAAATAAATAAACACAAGTTAATATATATTAATTTGATCTTTTTCTCATACTTTCTGTATTTTCCTGTTTTAATTGTTTCCATGACAGGGATTTATATCCTTTTTAAAGTTGGACACATCTTTATAAATCATTTAATTATTCGACGAAGTAAAAATAAAACAAAGAAGAAGAGCTTGTTGTCAAGCAAAGGATAAAAAGAAATTAGAAAGGATTTGTTTTTATATTAGTGACAGTGGTAAGTCTAATCGCAAGTACTGTTTATTATTGAAATATGGTAGCCATGATAAACATTTCTACGTGTGAGTCTAACATCTTAAAAAAGTAAATGGTTTTCAAGGTTAATAAACGGCAAATCAATCCGCCATGTTGGCTCTGAGCTGCGGTTTAGTTGCGCTAGAGCTCCCTCTACTGGCGCTCCGCGGAGAACCAAAATGGCGGCGGTTTGGTCCTGATGCTGCTGGATGCTGATGAAGGCATTCGTTGTGTAGTGTGTGTCTAAAGCGGGTCTGATCGATTTTTATTGGCTCGGTCTCTGTGGCGCAATGGAATAGCGCGCTGGACTTCTAATCCAGAGGCTCCGGGTTCGAGTCCCGGCAGAGATGCAGTGCGGCTCTCGAATGGGGCATATTAATTGCTTTTACTATAGTGCCTTTTGTGCACATGAACGATATGAGTGTAATAGTTTAAGGCAGCGTCCTATCTATCTGATTTGAGTAAAAGCATGCAGCACAAGGCAAGAAATGTAAACCCTGAATAACCTGGATAAAGTAAAATAATTTAAATAGAATGATTGAATAAAATTAAACAGTTTTGAATGGTGTGCAATTGAAAAAAGCCTAAGATTTGCTCAATTACACACACTTCTCTTTGTCACATGCACACACACATTCACAGGTTAACAGAACGGTAACAGTGATTTACAATGAGCTTAAGTGATTTTTTAATGTTATGACCATTAATGTTAATGTTATATTTTAATATTCTAACACACAAAAATGTTTCACTCAATCCTTCCTTTTAATGCCCTGCATTTCTCGTAATACTCTGTCATTCATTTTATTTGAAAGAATTGTAATTCATTAAAAGTGCATGTGTTTCTTGTTTGAGTCTGGGCTAAACACGAGATTTAAATTATTAAATTATTTTAATGGTCCTATTGAGCATTATATAATTTGCATTGAGTGGTTCAAGCACCATATAACATATTTGCCCATTTTTCTTAAAAAGGAAAACGCAATTCAGATCAGTTATTTTTTATTATTATTATTTTTATATAGCCAAAAATATATATTGCATTGTCGTTTGATTCTGGGAAGTAAATAGCCAACATCAGAAGTTTATAATGATAACATTATCATACACTCCAATCTAATATCCACAGGAATTTGCTCACTGGTCCAAATTCTGTCCAGCAGATGGCAGGGCACACAAAGATATGTAACCAACAGACCTTCAGAAAACTAAAAGTGATCACGACAATCAACTCAGGGTTTCATATTTGACAGTAAAGTAATCTTAAATATCTTTGTTCTGCCGAACTGTAATTGCATCCATAGATGAGTTTATTTTAAGATGCTGTCAACATTTTGCCCCCTCAAAGTCCTTCTCCGCGAGTGCAATCTCTTCGACACGATGAGGGAGAAGGTTTATTTCTTCGCACCCGCGGGGTCTGCTCTCTTTGTCGCTGTGGAGTTCTGGAGAGGGAGGGCAGCTGAAGCGGGCTGGGTGAGAGGAGAGAATGATGGAGACTTCGACTCAGTGCCGAGAATCGGTTCTTTCGAACGTTCGTTTCATAGAACCGATTCAGCACAACAGTTCAGCGAACAGTTTACGCTCTTCAATTTATCGAGGAGAGAAAAAGACAGAACAGACAACCAATTTTCTTAGTTTCAATTTTTCTTGAATGGGTTTGTAAAAACGTTTCTCAAAAAAAAAAAAAATCATAATATACATAAACCATATTATTTATTCACTACATTGAAATTGTAATAACAAAACTACTTTGTTTTTGTTTTTATTTTACTACTATTTTATTTATTGTTGTTGCTACGTTTTATATGCTACATGTTGATATAATTTCATGTACTTTACTACGGGAAAAGGGGTGGTGGTGGGGGTGGTGCGGGGGTATAGTATAACTTACTAAAATTAGCACAAAAATTATTAAGGTGTGTGTGTATATATATATATAAAAAGTAATCTGATTACATAACTCGAGTTTCTTGTACACTGTTGACCATACAGAAGACAAACGCTTGGGAGAATGGATCTCATAACAGCGTTATGTTTTTATGTATTTACAAAACGATAACAACATGAAAGATCGATGTAGTAATGCTCTACACATCTGAACATCTGCATAAACAAAATTACTTTATCAGAACTTTATAATTTCAAATGATTGTATTGTAAAAGGAAATTTCTAATTCATGAGTCAGCGAGTGACTCACTAACTAGATTTGTAAACGAACCGGTTCATCCGAGTCACTGAAAACGATTCGGCATCGCTGAAAGGAAACAGAAAGGGAGGGAGCAGCTGCTGACGAGAGAGGGAAAGGGGGAGAGAGAGAGAGAGAGAGAGAGAGAGAGAGAGAGAGAGAGAGAGATGAACAAGGAATGTGCCGCTAATCAGAAACCGGAGCGTCGTTGAGGACGCAAGAGAGGAGGGCAAAAGAGGGAACGGCTGAAGAAAAACGAGCAGAAATGCGCTAAAAAGTAGCGAAGGGGGGAGAAAAAGGGGCAATACACAGCCAACACGTGAATGGAAGGATTATAATCCATCGTTGGAGGGATTTTGACGCTCCCCATGAGGAGATTTGAACCATGCAGGGACTGCTGCTGCTTCTGAGTTTGGCGTTGAGTTTCCACAGAGGTAAGAACTCAGCTTAATGAACCACGAGCTGAAAGTTGTGTATGAGAGAGAGAGAGAAAGAGAGTGAGAGAGAGGAGAAGAGTCCGCTGTCTGTCCGGTCATAGAGGCGCAACGTGACCTTTGCGTTCCCAGCGCAAAGTTAAGGGTGATGGGGTTCGGGATGACGGAAAACTGGATGAAGACCGGCGGTCCCTCCCGTCACGAGAATACAGATGAGACGAGAGGTTTTGGGGAGGGGGTCACGCGCACATGCACACGCATGCAGGGGTTCGTTGACACACTCCCGCATAAAGAAACGCAGCACTTGGTTTTCTTTCCTCGGGGTCACGTAGGTAATTGCAGCACCTGCGCATGTTCGCGCAATTTTCAACGCGCACACCAATTAATGTTTCGCATTGTGCAAATCCAGGTGCGCCTGAATTAATGCATCCAGCGAGTTGCTAGGCGACAGCAGCACAGAGCTCTACCTGTTAGATTACAGCATCTTTTCCCGTGATCGCGCCTATGCGGACACCCTCCCTATTGTCTACTGTCACACACTGTGCATGTGTGTGTGTGTGAGTCAGAGAGAGAGAGAGAGAGAGAGAGAGCCAGCAGGTACAGACCACTCCATCATAGGTGAGGGGCGTGTTTTTGTCCCAGGAAGGTAAGGAATGATGTAACCCGTTCTCACAAGGTCCAGAATCAAAGCAGAAACATGCATATTCATCGAGAAATACCTTTTGAAGACAGGTTCAGGTGCTTTGAACGTCGGCATGCGACAAGATCTGGGGGATTCGTCTTCCAGGGATACAGACACGGCTTTGTTCGGCATCACACAACGTTTAAAGCTCTTATAAAATGAAGCAGAATACACAATGAGTCACTAGAATGAATGAAAGCTACACTGTGCATTACAGGTAGCAATGCACTTTCACGCATTAAAGGGATGGCTCACTAAAACTGACATTTTTTGGTCATTTGGTCATCAACCTCAGTGTTAGTAACTTTGTGGAAAGACAAAAAGCAAGATTTTTGCAGACGTTTGGGAATTTAAATGAGTAAATGATGACCAAATGTTCAAGTTGACCGCATTGGTTTTGAGCAACTGTACAGTAACGCACACTCGCTGATGTCATTTGTAATGATTTATTGCTGTTATGTCTTAAGGTGGAGCGTATTAAGGTATCGGTGCTTAGAAAATTATAATATATTCGGGTCAGAGAAAGCAACATGACTTGGCATGTAAATTGGCCCCTCTTTTAAACCGTAATTACTTTTCTAAGGTTAACAAAGACTATTTTGATGACCTCACAACAATGCAGCCAGTGTCGTCCTAATAACTGTTCGATGGCGCTGTATGCGGTGTAGTAATATAGGTCAACATTAAGCACACGTAGTGAAGCATAGTAACCTGCTGAAGAGACGGCAGTGAGTATGACTCCATCTGCACTTACTGTAACAGTGCACTCGATTTTCGGATGCAGGTTGTGGATTCTGTCCAGAAAATACGTAGATATTCAAACTTTTCCTTTTGTTACCTTAGCAGTGCATTTCTCCCTGCGGTTTGTCAGGCATTCTTAAACACGTCAAGCATTGTTTTATTTGTGCATTGCGTACTCGCGTCATGAAGAGGTCTATAATTTGTGCAATGAAACGCTGTTGTAATGTGAGTTTAAGCATCAGACCCACTCCATCATTGCAGCCAGGAGTCATTCAGAAGCAATACCTCTAATAAAACCTGCAGTAGGCGCATAAATCACACTGTGGCATGTCCTATAATTTAACTTTGTATAAACAAAGAACTTTATTTAATCTACATCATACTTTGATATTGTATTTTTACTATGGAGGATTTATACTAAGGATTTTCTCTGGATTATTACTACCTTTTGTCTTTGAAAAATCCGTATGAAACACAGCATCATGTCAACGATGTGTTTGTGTGTATTTTTGTGGCGTCAGCAGGATTTCCTCTTGTATCGGTATTTCTTATGGTTAAAGTGCCCCTTTATGCTTTTTTTAATATTAGCTTTTATGTGGTGTTTACTATTGATGCTTCTGAATTCAAACAGTCTGCATAGTTTTAAAGAGAATAAAGTTATTGTCTCCTAAACGAAATAACTGACTCTGAACTGCTGAAAAGAGTCGTCAGTAATTCCATTAATTTCCTTCATTGGCTGCCCGTGAACAACGTCTACTTTGACACTCAATCACTGCAGTTGTAGCCGAAACTGGAGGAGTTTGGTTCATGTTGTCGAGATGTTGAGGAAACTCTATTTTCAGCGCTGAGAATCCACTTTGATGCACTTTAAAAGGATGAGGATTCACGCTGGAACTGATCTGGAAAAAAAGATAATCACTACTGTGTATCAAGTAGATCTGGAGCTGAAATTCAGATATGGAAATAAACCGACTAGGCCATCTGACCAATCAGAGCAGAGCAGACCAATCACAACAGACTGAGTTGTCTGACCAATCAGAGCAGAGTAGATCAATCACAACAGACTGAGTCGTCTGACCAATCAGAGCAGAGCAGATCAATCACAACAGACTGAGTCGTCTGACCAATCAGAGCAGAGTAGATCAATCACAACAACACAATCTAAGGAGTTTTTGTGAATGAAAAAAATAAAACAAGGAAATTCTTTCCTTCTACACATTATCTTATAGAGCTGTGAAATGATAGGCAGAAGTGGATATTCAATTCTTGTTCATGGAAGTCTGTGTTTCTGCAGTTCCATCTCTAATCAAACTCACCTGAACCAGATAATTACGGTCTTGGGGTTTACATATAAATTACAGGCAGGTGTGTGTGAGCAGGGTTAGAACTGAAGCTCGATCTCGTCCAGTGGGAACATCTGCTCTGTTTGTAATGATAGCTCACAAAGCTTTTCATTTGTCATCCCTCATGTTGTTCCAAATTCATTTGCTGTTTTTGTCCATTCAACACTTAAGGAGGATTTTTAAAGAAACTTTATACAGCAACATCTATCAAGCTCCAAAAACACCATAAACAAACCATAAATGCAGTTTGTGTGACAACTCTTTCGCAAACTTTAGAGCCATATAGTAATTTAGTGAAAGAAACCGAAACTGAAGAGGGAAATGTTGGTCTATTTCTCACATATTCAACTAATGACTCTTTGTGTCAGTGATTCACCATTTTTGTTTTTGGACACGACTTTAGAATTAAAATTCTTCTTCAGAAAGGAAGAGTATGAGCAAATAACTGGAGATTATGTAAATAATAAAAAAATTGTGTGAATCTGTCCAACTTCTGTATGACTTTCTTTCTTCTCTGGAACATACAAGAGGATATTTTGAGAATTGATTATAACTTTTTGTTGTCCATACAATAAAATTCAAATTATTATTTTTCAAACTATCCTCTTTTAGGTTTAGATCAACATGAGGGTGAGTAAAAGATTTTATTTTAGGATGAACTTAAAGAAAAGATCTGACTAAAGAATTGATTTGTGGTCTGTTTGTTATAGAAGGATAGTTATTAAATTGGCTGAGAAGCAGCCAACTTACTGTTGTTCGACTTAAACTTATTATTATTATTATTAATCTTCTGAGACCCTTTTTCTGACTCTAACTCGACCTACAGCTTTAGTGCTACAGGCCCCAAAATCAGAACAGGCCGCAGGCCTGTGAAGCCACTCCTTAGCAACCAAACAGAGTACCCTAGCAACCATTTAGCCAGACCTATATCTCTGCATCAGAAAGTCGTAGAGACATGGGGGTTGGGTCTACTTGACACTCAGCCTTTGGAGTAACATCACTGTAGCTGCGAAGCCACTCCTTAGCAACCAAATAGAGTACCCTAGCAACCATTTAGCCAGACCTATAACTCTGCTTCTGAGTGTCGTAGAGGCATGGTGGTTGGGTCTATTGACTCATGCTAGCAAACAGGACTTCCAACATGCTACATATGCTAGCAGTGAATAGCTACATGCTAATAGTGGTCAGCTAAGTGTTAAATTGTGCTAGGAATGCCATAGTAACTACCCAGAAGACCTCAAAACTACATAGTAACATCCTAGCAACCACCCTGGACACCCTAGCAACTGCCTAGAAACCACCCAAAATACCATAGCAACTGCCTAGCAACCACCCCAGTTACCCTAGCAACCGCCTAGCAACACCCTAGCAACCACCCTGGATACCCTAACAACAACCTAACAACAACCTAGCAACCACCCAGGATACCCTGGCAACCACCCGGGTTACCCTAGCAACACCCTAGCAACCACTCTGGTTACCCTAGCAACCACCTAGCAACACCCTAGCAACCACCCAGGATACCCTAGCAACCACCTAGAAACAACCTAGCAACCACTCTGGTTACCCTAGCAACCACCTAGCAACCACCCAGGATACCCTAGCAACCACCTAGCAACCACCCAGGATACCTTAGCAACTGCCTAGCAACACCCTAGCAACCACCCAGGATACCCTAGCAACCACCTAACAACAACCTAGCAACCACCCAGAACACCTTAGCAACCTGTTAATTCTGGTTTCTTAACATACTTCATAGTTAATGTTAAATTGTGCTACCAACATGCGAAATTACCGTTTCCGGTGCGACCTTCTCAGCCAACTTCTAAAGTTTGTCTCGACGAACTTTATCCTCTCTAGTTTCTAGTTCAAATGATGAAATAATGGAAATTACTGTGTTTGGCAGTAAATACAATGCAAATAAGTGTAGTTTTTACCTTTGAACTTTTAAGGCGAGACACAAAGTGCTTCATTTATACAGGCAAAAACAGTTTTTTCATACATCTATCAATTTTGAGATTTTGGGCTTTTTGGCTTTTCATAAAGCGTTTTTTCAGATTAGTGGAAAGAAAACATAATACACTTTTAAGTTTGCGACTTGAGTTTTTCCTCTTGCACTGCACTATCACTATCTACATTCTGAAGGCATTTGCCTGATTAAAATTATGGAACATTTTATTCAGAAAATGGTGAAAATAATGTTTTTTTTCTATCTGTTAACAGTATTTTCTGATTTATGGAGTGACAAAAAAAAAAAATCTCCCCTCTGTAAAAACCTTTTACTCGGGCCAAAACAAAACAAGATCCCGGCTTTATCCAATGTACAGTTTTTTGTTCTAGAAATATTTGCAAATGTGTGCATAATTAATTAGATAATAACTCGTTTGCATATTTAAACATAACATTTCAGAAAACCTAATGTAATCAGTCAACTAGGGAAGTACGGTGATATCTATAAGTGAACTGTTGTACCCTGTTGCCTTAAAAAAAGGGCCTCAAGACCCATGCGTTCCCTTTAGTTGCGTTCCACTAGTTGTTTTTGAAAGTTTCTTGTGTGTCCATCCTCTAAGAAATGCGTTTGATTCAACACGTTTTCAACCTAAGAATGAGTGGCTTCCATTAAGTCAACATGCCATTCAATTTCACCCTATTTATTTTCCATATGCAAGTTATTGATCTTAAAGCAAATGATTCATTCATGCATGTTTCATGTTTTAGTTTTGCCGAATGCCGGACTTCTCTAATCATTTCGTCTGCTTAAAACCTGCACTAACCAACCCTCCAATCAACAACCAATCTGATGGATGGAACCAAGTCCCAACCATACTTTTCTTTTGACAGAGGAAAAGACATCTGTGTCATCCCAACTTTGAGACTGATTAGTCGATTAATTGTTCAGGGAACCCAGTTTATTTTGAAACCATGAGTCTTTGTGTCTTACGGTGAGCCTGTAAGAAAGGACAGCGCTGAGGACAGGTGGGTGAGGTTGAGGGACTTAAGTGACAAAGATTTGAATTCTCTTTCTGTTGTTGTTGGGGGGTGGATGGGTGAAGGGGGGACTAGAGGGGGCGGGGGGGTACTTTAGGCCAGAGGGAGAGAAAACCATTATTACTCATGCCCGACTGCTCTCAGAGAAGAGGCTGCTCATACCCTCTCTTCTCCAATCTCTCTTTCTCTCGCTTCCAGTGAATGTGAGGGGGGAAAAGTTCAAAGGCCCGGCCTTTAGACGAGGATCTTTGAACCCCCCTCGCCTCTTTTAGGGGCTCCCGCATCCCATCTCATTGAAACGATTTTGAACAGGTTTCCCTTCAGATGAACAGCCTTCCATTCATGCGCATTGTGTTTTGTTACTCAGCGTTAGCCGTTACTTTGTTATGTTCAAAAGAATAGTTTAACCAAAAATTAAAATTCCTTCGTCACGCACTCTCATAATCTTTCATCTGTAGGACACTAAAGGAGACATTTCGAAGAATGCACCATACAACTACAAAAAAAGCTTTCAAGCCGCCATAAAGTACCATAAAAGTGGTTCATACAACAGTGTGAGAGAAGAAATTTATTCTTTATGTCGTCAGTACTTTTCTGTTCATGCATTGTAAAGGTTTGATTTCAGTCGGAGCTGTATTGACTACTTTTATGATACTTTTACAGTGTTTAGGCTTTCTTATTAAAGTTTAAAAACTCAAGTTCCCATTCTTTGTCACTGAATGGATCAAAAACACCCCTCACGTTTTCCAAAATGTCTCTGTTTGAGTTTCACAAAAGAAATAAAACCATACGCAGCAACACGTTGTATTTAATGTCTGAATCGAAATTTTCCAGTGAACTATCCCTTTAAAATGTGCCTGAGCTTCTGCATTGGACATCTCTTTCTTTCCAGAAATGGTTTTGTCGAGTGGCCCCTTGTTCTGGCCCTCGATCTGCTTTTCATTCTTTTGTCGTTCCTCACTCCCTCAGTCTTCTCATTTTTCCCTTCTCCCTCTTTCCATCCCCCAGTTCGTTTTCCCCCTTCCCTCTTTCTAATAAGTTCCAGATGTGTTTCTTACATTCCTGTAGTCAGAGGAGAGGAGAGGGGGAGGGGTCACGGAATGGGAGAGGGAAACAGGGACAGAAGAAAAAAGAGAGGGAGAGAGAGAGAGATGGAGAAGCACATGAATTAAAAGAGAGCGCATGATGAAGAGGCCACTCTGTACTGTAAACACTGATGAGATTCTCCTCTGTTGTGTGTGTGTGTGTGTGTGTGTGTGCGGGGGTTGGGGGGGGGGGGGGGTTCAGACATCCCCTCCCACTGCTTCCCCTCCCCCACTGCAATGGAATGTGGCTGATGATGATGGTGATGTCATTTCTCGTTCTCTGAAGTTTTTAGGGTTGATCGACGAGTTGGGCCAATCAGCCGACCCGCAATAAAAGCCATTCACAGTTGGGGGGGGGGGGGGGGGGGGGGGGGCGAGCCGTTCTGCATCAAAAAGCATTACTACCGGTCACCCAGTGAGGTTGTGAACCAAAATGTTGAGCTGTTAAAATGCTAGCTGTTACGGTGCTGACTCAATACAAAGATGCATTGTGAAGTCAATGTGGACTAAAATGGACCCTTTGACTTTACAAGCATATGTTCCTGAGGAACATTCATTAGTCAAGCTAATAAAAAAAAGAGCTTGCACAGTGAATGCAACAATGAACAATATTTTTACGTAATTGTTTTTACATTTAGGTTTGTTCATTGCTAACTCATGTTTGTTCATAATGCATCAATAGGCCTGTTAATTGAATTTGAAATGTTAGATATGTTATTGGTACTGAAATATATACTGTATAAATGAGCATTAATCTAGATTGTTAAATGCTATTAAAGTTTTGTTCATTGTTTGTTTCTGATACTTACTGCATTAACTAATGTTAACAATTTAATTGGTTCAGTATTCTTTCAGTAAACTGTAGTAAATCTACCTTTGAAACCGCTTTTCTCCTACAATCGCTTGTCTCCATTCTGGTATGTGACTTCCACTTTTCACGATCCAGGAGTTAAGCATGGGTATCTGCTGTGCCGAAAGGTCTTTACGATTGGTCATGAAAGCTGCACGTTCGGTGTGGGTTAGGGGTTTGTTTCTGTTGGTGCATTGGCTGCATCTGAAAACCTATGCTGTTCGCTTGTTGCCTCACTGCCGAATCAGGCAATGGCTTTGTAGGCAGCATTTGCACACAAACGTATCTCACAAAACTGATTTGAGGCAGCGGAACAGTTCAATGATCTACAAAAAAATAGAGAGAACTTTGGTGTTAACCAAAAAATATTTAATCAGCATAATACTAATACTCTCACTAGAAATGACATCAAAGGTGGGAAAAGTTGATAAAAAAATCATCAAAAAGGACATCAAAACAAAATGTGTGTTTTGGGGTAATGTGAAGATTACCAGTAAATATGAAGATACGAAGACTGATGGTCACTCCTGAAATGGGTCATACCATTAAATATGCTATAAAACCTCGGTCATTCAGGGACAGGTGTTTATTGTATGGACGAAGAACATAATGTGTTCAAAATGCATATACACAGTTCAGCTGAATGATAACAAACGTCTCGGGTTACGTATGTAACCCTGGTTCCCTGAAGGGGAACGAGACGCTGCGTCAGAAAACGCTAGGGGAAACCCTTGACGTCAGTCACGTGAAGATGTGTACAACCAATGGGAAATTTACGCGTGTGAATGCAAGTCGCGGGAAGTGACGTCATGAACAGAGCATAAAAGCGCGCCGGAACCCGGAAGTGACAGCAAAAGAGTGTCTGAAGCGGGCCCGGAGGCGCAAGGAGCTGAGGCGAAGACGCAGCGTCTCGTTCCCCTTCAGGGAACCAGGGTTACATACGTAACCCGAGACGTTCCCTTTCATGGGAACTTCGAGCTGCGTCAGAAAACGCTAGGGGAACGTTATACCAACGTCACCTCAGCGACGCCGGCCTACGGATGTGTCTCAGCTCACTGAGAGAGCACCCTCGTTCCCGGAGCGGAATCGAGATCTAACTGATAGAATCTCATAAAGGTGTGCGGTGAGGACCAGCCAGCCGCAGCACAAACATCAGCAAGGGAAACTCCTGAGAGAAACGCCTTGGAGGTCGCCACGCTCCTAGTGGAGTGGGCCCGGACCCTCAGGGGAGAAGCATGTCCGGCCGACTCATAAGCCAGACAGATAGCCTCGACTATCCATCGGCTTAGGGTTTGTTTGGAAGCTGGAGCCCCCTCAGGGGCCCCAAAACAAACGAACAGTTGGTTTGACTTACGCCAGGTAGCAGTCCTGAGGACGTAAGCGTCCAGTACTCGTACTGGACAGACCTTGTTCTTTCGCTCCTGCTCATGATCGTCAAAGGGGGGAGGACAGAAGGCCTGTAGCATGATAGACCGAGCCACGTTCGTGAGAACCTTAGGGACATAGCCTGGCCTCGGGTGAAGAAAAACCTTCGTCATCCCGGGCGCAAACTCGAGGCAAGAAGGAACCACCGAGAGAGCTTGAAGATCCCCGACCCTCTTAAGCGAGGTGATAGCCAGCAAAAGAAGGGTCTTTAGGGAGAGGAGTTTAATAGGAAGCTCCTCTAATGGTTCAAAGGGTGCCTGGGACAGGCCTTGGAGTACCAAAGACAAGTCCCAGGCAGGAACCCTGGTCTGTGCCACAGGTCTCAGCCTTAGAGTGCCACGAAGGAAACGAGAGACTAGGGGGTCCCTGCCCAAGGACACCCCTCCCAAAGGTATGTGGCAAGCCGCTATGGCAGCCACATAAACCTTCAAGGTAGAAGGGGACAACCCTGTCGCAAACTTCTCCTGCAGGAACTCCAGCACTTTGCCAACGGGACAGGTTACTGGGTTTAACTGCCTTACGCTACACCAAGCAGAGAAGAGTTTCCACTTTAGAGCGTAGAGTTTCCTCGTGGAGGGAGCTCTGGACTGAAGGATGGTCTCTACAACCTCGGCTGTGAGACCAGATTCGAAGAACTGGACCCCCTCAGGGGCCAGACCTTCAGCTTCAGAAGTTCTGGACGGGGGTGAATAACACAACCCTCCGCCTGGGACAGAAGATCCCCCCTGACCGGAATCTCCCAGGGGACTCCGTCTAGGAGGGATACCAGGTCCGAGAACCAGATCCTGCTGGGCCAAAAGGGGGCCACCAGCGTGAGACGGACCCTGTCCCGACGAACTTTGGCCAGAACTCCCGGGAGCAGAACAATCGGGGGAAAGGCGTACAGGTGTAGCCTCGGCCACACCTGCATCATGGCATCCTGCCCCAGCGGCGCTGGGTACGTTAAGGAGAACCATAGAGGGCAATGAGTATTCTCGACCGAGGCAAACAGGTCTACCTGTGCCTTCCCGAATCTCTTCCAAATCTGCTCCACCACCTCGGGGTGGAGCCGCCATTCCCCGGGCCTCGGCCCCTGCCTCGACAGGAAGTCTGCTCCTATGTTCTGGACTCCAGGGATGTGAGCTGCCCTGAGTGAGAGCAGCTTGCCCTGGGCCCAGAGAAGAACTTGTCTCACCAATTTGTACATTGGACGAGAACGAAGACCTCCCTGGTGATTGATGTAAGCCACCACTGTCATGCTGTCTGTGAAAACAGTGACATGATGCCCAATTAGGTCCGGGAGGAAAGCAAGTAGCGCTCTGCGGACCGCCAGTAACTCCAGCAGGTTTATGTGCCAGGACTGGTGCCGCAAGCTCCAAAGCCCTTGTGAGGAGCGGTCCCTCAGAACCGCCCCCCAACCTGTGAGGGAGGCATCCGTTGACAGAGTCACTCGTCGAGACGGAGCTCCCAACACGGGGCCTTGTGACAGGAACCAGATGTTCTTCCACAGGGTCAAGGTGCGTAGGCATCGCCTCGTGACCTTGATTGTGCGAAGCGGGTTGCCCCTCGGGGAAAACCCTTTGGTCCTGAGCCACCACTGCAGGGGTCTCATGTGTAGCAGGCCGAGCGGTATAACGCTGGACGCTGCTGCCATGAGCCCTAACACTCTCTGAAAGTGTTTGACAGTGAGTAGCTGGCCTAATTTTATGCCCTCGACAGTTGATCGAATGGAATGAATGCGCCCGGGGGATAGCCGAGCAGACATTGTTTCCGAGTCCCAAATGACTCCCAAGAAGGTGGTTCTCTGAGCAGGAGAAAGCACACTCTTCTTGGTGTTCAACCTTAACCCCAGCTCCTGCATGTGAGCAAGCACGACATCTCGATGACGTGCTGCTAACTGAGACGATTGGGCTATTACTAGCCAATCGTCTATATAATTGAGGACACGGATGCCTTGTAACCGCAATGGAGCCAGTGCAGCGTCCACGACCTTCGTGAACGTGCGGGGTGAGAGCGATAGGCCGAACGGAAGTACACGATACTGGTACGCCTTCCCCCCGAAGGCGAACCGTAGGAACTTCCGATGCTGAGGAAGGATGGAGATGTGGAAGTATGCGTCTTTTAGGTCGATTGTGACGAACCAGTCCTCGGACCTGATATGCGTCACAATCTGCCTGAGCGTCAACATTTTGAATTTTAGACGCAAGATAGTGCGATTTAGAAGACGCAAATCCAGAATGGGCCGCAACCCTCCATCCTTCTTCGGAACTATGAAGTATCGGCTGAAGAAACCGGACTGTCTGTCTGTAAGGGGCACATACTCGATGGCCCCTTTCTCCAGCAGAGAGTCTACTTCCTGTTCCATAATCAGAGCCTGCTGGGGCCCTACCGCGGACGATAGGATCCCCATAAAACGGGGTGGTGAAGCCCCGAATTGAATTTTGTACCCGGAGGTTACTGTGCGCAGGACCCATTGAGAGATGCCCGGCAGACGCAACCATGCGGCCTGGAACTCTACTAAGGGAATCAGTCTCTCGAGACTGATCTCTGATACGAGCAGAGACACCACAGGGCCGGGGTTTCCGGACACCGTACTGGTGGAATGCTCTAGGACCCTCCTTAGAGGGGGCAGTGCCTCCGAGACGGGCTCCCTCGGGAACCGGACACGGAGCTGACCGCCTTGGTGCGGCTTGCCTCTGGCGTCAGGAACGCTTAGAGGTAGCCTTCTTGGCATTTAGGATGTTCCTCAGATCCATCCTTTTACCAGAAGGCTGGGCCCGAGAGTGTTGTCCCGACCTCCCTCTATTAGGGGGAGGTAAACGAGATGCAACACTCTCCTTCTGTGAGGCCCTGTACGAGGAACTGTGAGCCCGTGTTTGGCTACTGGGCTCACGTGAAGGGTGGCGGGGAAGGACTTTGCTGAACGCCACCTGCTGCCGTGCAGCCTCCTGAAACTTATCGACAACGCTTTTTACGGCGTCGCCGAACAAGCCCGAAGGGGACAGAGGGGCGTCCAACAAAACGAACTTGTCCTTATCTTTTATGGCTGAAAGATTGAGCCATAAATGCCTCTCCGTAGCCACCAGAGCTGCCATTGAGCGACCGACAGAGAAGGCCGTTTCTCTAGTGGCTCGGAGAGACAAATCCATGGCCCGACGCAGCTCTGCCACTGCTTCGGGACCAATACCGCCACCTTGATCGAGGTCTCCCAGCAAATCTGCTTGGTAGGCCTGCAGCAGTGCCGTGGTGTGCAGGCACGCTGCAGCCTGACTAGAGGCAGAATATGCTTTTCCCACCAGTGATGATGTAACTCGCAACGGTTTGGTGGGGAGCGCCGGGGCTTTAATAGTGGATGCCGAATGGGGCACAAGGTATCCCGCAAGAGCCTCGTCCACCTTCGGCATCCCTCCGTAACCATAAGGATGAGCTCCGGTAAGAGTAGCGTACATCGCACTGGACGACGTATGCACCCTATCGGAAGCTGGCTTTTTCCAAGATCTCGACACCTCAGTATGGAGATCCTGGAAGAAAGGCATTGCCCGGCGCTGGGGAGCGACACGAGCTGGAAGGTAACGCTCATCCAACTTACTTTTTCTGGGACGAGCGTTCCTAGTCTCTGCCGGCCAATCAATGTCCAGACGAGAGACTGCTCGTGTCACAACCTCGATCAGTTCCTCGTACGCCGGTGAAGAGGGTGGCGAAGCCTCCTCAACCGGATCGATGCTAATCACCTCCTCCTCCTCAGAGCAGGATAATGATAGCACCGAAGTCCCAGTCGGATTGGAAGAAACCGCGCCTGAAACGCGTGCTTCCAACCTCCGGCTGGAACTGGGATCAACACAGTCGAACTGCGAGACGGGCTCACCCGCCCCGCAACCTTCCGTGAGATCCATTTGCGATCCCCAAGATTGAGAATGCCGCCGAGCCTCAGCCGCAGCGGGTCCCGAACCTTGAAGAACGCGAGTCTGGTTAGTATCCGCAAATACTGCCAGACGGGAGCGGAGAGTACGCAATGAGAACCTCTCGCAGTTCTCACAATCATTGGTTGTACACATCTTCACGTGACTGACGTCAAGGGTTTCCCCTAGCGTTTTCTGACGCAGCTCGAAGTTCCCATGAAAGGGAACCCTTTTTAATGCTGGTCACCTGAATGTACAAACTGTTTGCTTAAAATATCCACAATTTAACAACACTGAAATAGGAGCATGTATAATACATATAAAAATGCAATTGATTGACTGAATATATATATATATATATATACAGTATGTGCATATGTGTGTGTGCCCACATATACAGTATGTGCCCTGACTCTCTGTACCCCCCAAGGCCATTAAGTAATTCGCACCTTAATTTACACCCAAACTGACCAACTTCCACAAAGGATATGTGAAGGATACATCTATGCCGCCTTCAGAACCGATCAGATGAAGGAATCTCGGGAGACAGGATGTGGCATGATCACTGGATTCGGATGTACCTTGTTGCTTTCCTCCATTCGTATCCTGCCTGCAGAGGCAGCATTTTTAAGCTTTCGGACGCAGCCTCTGTGAACCTTTTGGCACGTCCATTTCAATCTGCAGCTATCCCTATTTCACAGCGGCCGGGTGTTTTTTATATAGCTCTGTTAATTACTAGTGAAAAAAAACTAATAATCATGATTCTTCCATGGGATTGTAGGTCTTTCCACCCATAAAACGTTCAGTACACAGTCTTCAAATCAAAGTTTGTACTGTTATGATTCGTAGTTGGTTGGTTTGGTTCATGGCTTATAAACTCTTTAAAAAAAATCTGGGGGGGGGGGGGGGGGGGGGGGGGGATCGACACTTTTGGAACCAAGGCTATTGTAACACTTTATTACCAATAGATAAAATAAAGCCCTATCTTCATTTATTTTTTATATATATATATATAAATAGGGTTGCAAACAATTTCTGAAAAATTTCTGGAAACTTTCTGGAATTTTGGAAATATTCCACGTCGAAAACTTGATTGGAAAGTTGGGGTAATTTACACAAACTGTATCATATACAAACATAAATATAAACATTTAATTTGGTCATAAGCTAAGACAAATAAAAGAAAGACATTTTTGACTTGTTAAACTTTAATCGATTATTTTATTGAACAACAAAAAGCATGAATGCTGAATAAATTACACAAATTCCCAATGATTCCCCTTCCGACTCAAGGGTTTGGCCTCAGTAGTCCTGCAGTAAGTGGTTTGCTGTGCGCATGTGATTGAAGAATATGCAGGGTAGAAATTCATCTGAATTTGCATTAAATCTGGTTGAACCAAGATGTATTTAAGTTCCCTGTTATAGGCTAACCTGCATTTCTGCAGTTTATTCCAATATATTCCCATTAATTCCCTTGGATATTGTCCAACTTTGAAAATTCACATTTCTTTTCATCCCTACTCATAAATACATTTCATTTTTTATAACAAAATGAAGTAAAATGGGATGTGAACGGCATTTCGTGTTGACTTGAAACTACTGGTGAATACATTTAGAGCGTGTAAACATCAATCAGACATTAAGGACTCTTGGCTAGTTACTCGTCATCATAGCTCATCTTTAGATCGGCACTGGAAGAGATTCCCACAGTTGAGTGGAGCGCTTGCTTTTTAATGGCAAGAGTTTTCCATTCTTTTGCATCAAAGAACGTCAAAGTCGTAAAATAAAAGGCATATGATGAAACGGCAATAAATTTTCCCTGTCTTCTGAGAGCGAGTTTAATGTCAGGTTGTGCGCGTTTCCTCATATGTGTGCGCACACACACACACACAAACCACATCTGGTATTCTCAGCCTCTTGATATTTGTTTGGAAAGCCAAATATTTAGTGCACTGAAAGGATGTCTGTGAGGTATTAGGTAATACTTCGAGCCTCGGCCTATTGGAAGTGGACAGTCCTTCCAAGCATTAGCATAGCACTCTGCTGATGACCCTTGAGGTTGCCATGGTCACTGTATGCAATATTATGTCAATGTTCCCACAGTAGCCATGGCAACAATAGCCCTGAAAGCGATTCATGCAAATAAATAATGTTAAAATCAGCTCTATAAATGCTACAAAAGAGGAGACACGGCGGCCGGGAAAGGAGCGAAATGGGGGAAGAGTAGAAATCAGAGAGAAATAATTTTCCTTCCCTTCTATTTCAAATAGATCGGTTTCTATAGCAACTCTGGGCTGCACGGATAGAGGGACAAAGAACGAGAAGGAGAGGAATGAGGGATGGAGGGGGAGAGAGAGAGGTGTGAAGAGGAAGATGAGAATGAGAGAGCGACGGGGGAAAGAGGTGTTTCTCCTCACTGTCAGGAATGGCAAGGGCGAATCTAGAGAAGCAAAGCGGGAAGATGATGAAGGGAAAGCGTCGGATGAGGATGCGGACAAATAAGAGATGACATGAAGAAATGTTGATGACCGAGAGGGACGGGACACTAGACCTGTATATAACAAAGCAAAGAGCTCGTACACGGTTAGCTAGTGACTGTAAAAACTGCCTGGATGGTTTAGGCAGTTTTTGACCAATTTTCATCATTGCAGTTGTTATTGAACTGCTAAATTGTTAGAAAGGAACATTAACTATTTAAAAAAGCAAACCACATATGCATATACAAGCACATACACACATTCACATTTGTAATCAGATTTGAACAAACAATTGGCCGAATCTGATACTTTTGTCATTAAAATAGACTCTTATTTTGATCATTTTTAAAACACATGCATTAAGGTCTACTATCTAGTTTATTGCTGCATCATCAAATCATCTTCACTGAACATGGATCCATTTAACATTCAACAGACCAACATAGATACATAAATACAACAGAATAAAGAGACATCTAATAGTAGATTTCAGATACATTAATTCAGTAAAGTGATCAAATGTGAGATAACACTGTATAAGTTAAATACAGTAATACCTTGAGATACGAGTATAATCCGTTCCAGGACTGAGCTCGTAACTCGAATTGCTCGTATCTCAAATCACACACATAACTCGTGCTGCTCACAGCTTAATACTGAATCACTCGTCGCCCCCGGTAACCCGCTGTAAAACCAAGGTGGCCCTCTAGTGGAGATCAAATGCAATTACCCCATAAATATATGTAACATACACCACAGGAAGACTCACGGGAGATGCGTACGGAAGTCAACGAGCACGTGAAGTGAACACCTAGCGTCGGCATCTGTAAGCTGCTCGTATCTCAAATCTTTACTCGTATTTCAAAGCAAAAATTTGCTCGAAGGCTTGCTCGTATCTCGGAATCCTCGTATGTCGGGACACTCGTATCTCAAGGTATTACTGGATATATGAATCCTTATTAAAGTTACAAAAGTTATGAAAATATCGTTAATTATTTTTATGCTTCAAAAGATTATGAAAAGTTTTTGATCAACGCAGACAGCAGAAGATAAACTGGACACATGACTGTTACATACGTGTAACATGTTTAATGTTACTAGGCGTAATAAGCGAAGTACTCATGCACACAGGAAGCTCTTGGACGGCGCACAATCCTGATTTAATTTCTCTTCTGCAGCCAATATGACCAACTGCACACAAAATTATGTCAAAATGCTGTCTCACGTAACACTAAACAGCTGAGAAAGAAAGTGCTAGGTTAAAAATATATATAACTCTTAAAGGGACAGGAGCCTAATAAACCTGCTTGTGTGTTTAATGTTAATCAAACAACAATACACGAAGAGAAAATCTCTCACTGATCTTGACGGAATAACTTTTGTAGCTTTAATAAGAATCAGTCGATATTTCATTTATACAGTCAAGCAGTTTTAGTTTTAAATCTGATTATTAATTTTCCATTGTTGAAACTCGGAACCCCCTGGTTTACTCTGATGTTAAAATGACACTAATTAAGTTGGCTTGGGAAAGCCAACTTACTGATCTACTGTTTAAACTTATTATTATTCTTAGTGAAATTTTAAACACTATCTCCTCCTAGGGCTGTAAAGCTACAAACACCAAACTCACACCACACCTCAGACCTATTCTGACTCGGGTAGCTATATCTTTTCAAACTGATTCGCCTTATGATTTTCTGAAAAATTACGTTTAAAGATGAAAATTTTCTTATGCTTTCAATGAGGGGGTGAACACTTTTGTTATATTGACCTTAATGGAGTATTTCAGCTTCATCCACTATGTATCCATCACTGACAAACCCTACCAACCAACTTGAGACATGCTAGCAAACTTACTAAATCATGCTAACGACATGCTAGTCAATGCTAAATCATGCTAACGACATGCTAGTCAATGCTAAATCTTGCTAGCGACATGCTGATTCATGTTAAATCTTGCTAGTGACATGTTAATTCATGTTAAATCTTGCTAGTGACATGCTAATTCATGTTAAATCTTGCTAGCAACATGCTAGTCAACGCTAAATATTGCTGGTGACTTGCTAATTCACGCTAAACTAACCCTACTAAAAGCTGTTAAAACTACTTTAAACTTTCTGGCCCGGCTTTCTCAAGCCAACTTTAAAGTTCATTGACGAACTTTACTTTTCTAGTGTTAATTAATATTGATTAATGTTAATGTTGCAGTCAAACACTGCTGTTCACTTTCAGTTGTAGGGATGCTTTCCTCTCACAAAAAGAATAAATATAAATATAAATTCAGTTTCTTAAAGTATCATCATATAACATTATTATTAATTAACATTAACATAGACAGACAACAATGCAGCAGGATTATTAGGCTGCTGTCACTTTAAGAGCTGCATGGATTCATTTTTATTTCTTAACTGTTTACATTGACTTATGCCATAACCAACTGTTTATCAACTCAGTGTCTTCACACAGTTAATCAAAATCAACAGTATCAGAGTTCTTTCATTCTATAGCCGATATTTCAAAGGTTTAAAAAACGGCCGATACATCAGTGCATCTGTAGTAATTGTTTAACTGGACATTTACTGTTTAAATCTTTTAAAAAACATAGGGAGGTATACAAACACATAACCAATACACGCATGCCTACACACACATGCACATTCCTGCAAACAAGAAAAAACTTTTGGGGTAGTTTTTTGCATACGTCAGCTGTTGCTATGGTGAATCAACACTATGAGCCAGTGAAAGTGCCGATTGGTTGGAGAGCAGGGGATGAAAAAAAGGCACGGAGAGAGGGGTTACGATAGAGGATGCAGTAAAAATTTGACAGACACAAGGAATTATGTCAGCTTTATGTACAGTAATAAATAATATGATCCTTATTGATAAAGGGCAGCAACACACAGAGTGGTTTAACAAGCCAGGGTTTATGAAATCAGAAATACACAATAAAATGATTTGAGCATTTGATTTAACCAAGTGTCCGTTTGTTCTTTGTTGAAGTGTCAAATGCACTGGAAGTCATTGTTTTTCTCCGTTGCTCCAGCACAGGCACCTTGACCACAGCAGGTGACGTATTCCTTGTCCAGACACACTCCTTTGTTGTCTGAGAGTGGCTAGCGCATGAAGTCACAGAAGTGTCTGGTCCGTAGCGCTGCATACGCATGGAGGAGTTTGAACAGCTCTGCTTTTTTGTCTGACATTGTGTCAATGCTGCTTTTACTAGTAGTATCTAGGATTTTTACCTCGAAGGGTGCGCTTTGATTAAAGTGTGCCGAGGAAGGTAATGGGGACAGTCTTTTTTTGTCTTCGATTCTCATATGTAATCTCAAAAAACATTGCGTAATTGTTTAACTGGTACAAAAAGAATGAAACGCAGAAAATAAACCAGTGAATTGTGATTGGATGCTGAAAATGCTTTTTTCAGATCCTCCGAGATGCCTTTGTTTTTGTGTAATAATTGCAAATTAAAACAATTATTATTATTTTTTAACTTTTGTCAGTACTGTATCAGAAATAACAAATGATTTTAGTTTTCCAGTACAAATATATATATATTTTTATTCTCTAATCAAGATACAAGCAAGCTTTTAAAAAAAACATTAAGTGAGTTTAAGCTTAAAACAAGAAGAAATATTTCTCAGCTGGGTAAAGTTAAATAAAGGGAAAACGAGATTATTTTCCCTTTCACATTAGCAAGATTTGCTCTTGTTTTAACCTTATTTTTTTATTTTAGACATCAAGACTTAATATCTTATATCATTTTGCTTCTTAAGGTACTTTTTCTTGATTAGATAGGAATTAGATATTTGTTTTGACAAAAAACAAGACAAAATTACTAATCAAGTAAATCCTTTAATATGTAATCCTTTCTGGTTAATGAGAAAAGGGGGCGGGGCTTATCCATTTTTATCTCTGTCCATAAAGGGGTTTATATTTAAATGACATCATCGCAGTTTTTGTTGCGCATTTTTATATTTTCATACTATAATGCGCACGCATCTGAAGGCGTTTCATTGGAGCCGGGTTAGTTTTGGAGTGAAAACTGATAATCTTCAGAATTTATGTTTGTTGACAGAAGTGAATTTTCTGGTGTGCTGGGTTTGCTTGATGAGAGGCTGTTCTCTCAGGTCGGTCAAGTGGTTCCTGACACGAGTGTGGTGTGTAAGTGTGGTCGGAGTGTGTGTGTGACCACGTCTTTGTGCGGTCAGGACGTTGGCAGTGTGGCACGGACTGCTGCTGGTACCCAGGGATCAGTGACTCAAGAAAATCAGGACACTCTAAATTTGTCGCTGCAGCATAACCCACATAATGAAAACTATACAAGCCCTCTCTCGCTCTCTCTCAGGTCCTCTCTCACGAGTAGTCTTTTACTTTCTCTCTCTCCATCTCTGTGTTTGTTTTTCTGTCCTCGTTTCCCCTGTGGCTTTCTCTCTTCCCCTTTTCCTCTTGCTTTTTTGTCACACCTTTTTGGTTTCCTTCTGGTTGATTCATAAATAACAAGCTCGTAGTGAGACCTTATAGGAGAGAGCCGGGCTAATTTGGAGTTATTGGTCAAAAGTTGTAATGTAGGGAATTCAGTTTCCTTTTATATACAGAGACAAACAAAAATGGTGTTCATATTCAGGTGTTGAGATTCAGATTCAAATGAAATGTTTAATGAAATTGTATGGTTTAACCAAAAGTTCAAAATCTGTCATAATTTTCTCACCCTCACTCTCTTCTGCTAAATGCAAAAGATATTTTGAATAACGTCTAAATGGTTTTTTTTCTGTATGTGTGTGTGTGTGTGTGTGTGTGTGTGTGTGTGTGTGTGTGTGTGTGTGTGTGTGTGTGTGTGTGTGTGTGTGTGTGTGTGTGTGTGTGTTTGTCTATACCAAGGGTCTGCAACCTTCAAAATCAAAAGAGCCATTTTGGCCTCTTTACTACCGAATAAAATTCACGGGAGCCACAAAACCAAACAAAAATGTGATCCCTAAAATGATAATAACACATAAAGGTTTATATCCAGTTTGCAATACATAAAATTACTCAAGTGTGTAGCATTTATGAAATTACAGAACTACAAAAATAAAACGAATGACATTTTATTGCGGTTTGTGACAATGGAAAAAAATCCAAATATTTAATTTATTTACATATTTAAATTAGTATCTCATCCTGCACTATATGTAGATAGGGCAGATTCTGGGTCTTAGCACTAGTTTATGATTTGTGAGCTTTATATTCTAAGTGCACATGCAGACACACTTTTGGTTGGGGTTGCGTGACAGGCTTTAAATAAACACGACCCATAAAATACTATCTTAGAATTGCCTTAACGTTTCACTTGGTGCCCTCAAAGTTGTGCTGGTTTTTCTCTGTAGCGTAAACGTTGACAGGTCCATTATCTATCAGTTTTCCATGTTTGTAGAGCTACATATAAAAGCAATAATCTGTGTATAATGCTTTTTTTAAATGGCGTGTGATGATGTTTTGAGTGCGTTCAGCCAATCAGCATACACTTACGTCACTGGCAGTTCCTATTGTGCTGGGTTAGACCCTACTCTGGAGTAGGAGATGATTGAGTTCCCCCAAAAGGATTAATCTAAACTAGAACTCAAATCGTTCCCAGTTCCTGCGGTGGAACACGGCAAAAAGCGGGTTCTTCAGCCATTAGTTCTAAGAAGTATGAAAAGGTTCCCCTAGTGCGAATGCCCCTTAATATACAGATAGCTGAATCGGATTGATATCATCTTGGACTGGAGCGATATTTACGTAAAGTCATGTGAAAATAAGCAGAGCAGTCTGAAATCTGAAATCACGCTGCAGTTTCATTTTTCACCACAGATTTACAGTAATGCCTTGAGATACAAGAATAATCCTATCCAGGACCGAGCTCATGTCAAGTCAAGTCAAGTCAAGTCACCTTTATTTATATAGCGCTTTTTACAATGTAGATTGTTTCAAAGCAGCTTTACAGGAAAAACAATATAAACAAAGTTTGTTTGGCTGAACAGAAGCCCCAAAAGAGCAGGCGAATCAATACAATTGATGAATTTTAAGTGTTAAGTTTCCCCAACTGAGCAAGCCATAGGCGACAGCGGCAAGGAACCAAAACTCCGGCAGGTGACGTAACGAATGAAGAATAGAATGGAGAAAAAACCTTGGGAGAAACCAGGCTCAGTCGGGGGACCAGTTCTCCTCTGGCCAAAGCCAAACAGTACATGATTATTATATTGACAACAATTCAAGTCCAATATGAAGTCCAATTTGGTCCGGTTGGAGATGGGTTCATGATCGTCACAGGGGAGGGTCCAGTAGAGTCACGGTCTCCGCAGACACTTCAGGGTAGTGCTGTGCTCGTGTCCAGGTCCTTCATCTGATCTGGATACGGCCCGGATCCGGCTGACCACGGTAACCTCGGAATAAACAGAGAACAATATCAGCGTAGATGCCATTCTTCTTCTGATGTATCGAGTACATCAGGTGTTATGGGAATGTTCTCGGTTCCGGCTTATCTAAATTATGGAGCCTAACAATCATTTTACATGATTTGGATTAAAATGTATGTATAATGTGTTATGTGTATGCCAGGTTGAAAAGATGTGTTTTTAGTCTAGATTTAAACTGACAGAGTGTGTCTGCTTCCCGAACTGTATTAGGAAGACTGTTCCAGAGTTTAGGAGCTAAATAGGAAAAGGATCGACCGCCAGCAGTTGACTTTGATATTCTAGGTATTATAAGCTGGTCAGTATTTTGGGATCGCAATAGACGTGAAGGACTATAATGTGTTAAGAGATCGCTCAAGTACTGGGGAGCTAAACCATTTAATGCTTTGTAAGTAATTAGCAAGATTTTAAAATGTATTCGGTGATTAATAGGAAGCCAGTGCAGGTTTGACAGAACTGGGCTAATATGCTCATAACTTGAGTTGCTCGTATCTCAAATCATTTTCCCCATAAGAAATAACTGGGGGGGGGGGGGGGGGGCGTTCCGGTCCTCTAAAAAAATCCCTTATTAGTGCTAATAACAATGGACTCGAGTGCTCGAACCTAGCGTCAGCGTCTGTAAGCGCTCGTATCTCAAATATTTACTCGTATCTCAAAGTAAAAATTGCTCAAAGGCCAATTAACCACGAGAAACGTCTTTTTTGAGGCCTATAGCATTTGAAAAAAGAATCAGTTCTCATTTTGAATCTGACAGCTCCTAGGCTCCAGTGGCAGTCTCAGTAGATATTGAGTATCCACATATTGTTCACCTACCATTGGATGAATAATTCTTATTTGACGGTCAGCTTTTTGCGTACCGTACACTGGTCTCCCATTTTATGCGTGCATTGGATGTACGTGTGTTTATATGCGCACAAAACCCTGGTGGAGGACGATGGCAGCTTAATAATCTTCTATAGAAAGGAGTGATAAATACACTGTTGCTTTACATGTAGAGCGCATTGGCACATTGAGTTGCATGACCTCCCTGTGATGTAATAAAGTTAATGGATATGGATTTTAGTTGAGGGCAAATACTGCCCCTATTGTATAATAACAACAACTATAGTAACTTGATATTATATTTTCTGAACATGTGATGGAAAAACAATGCAAGAATGTTGTGAGGTTTTTAGGTTTGTGTTATTGCGGTTGCTAGGTGGTTGCTTGCTGGCTCGAGTCACAAGAGTCCACCCTTAAGTCTCTATAATATTCTGGAGCCTTGTTATGCCTCGAGTCTCTCTTTCTCTGCATGCTTTGTCATCTTTTGTAAACCATAAATCTAGTCACTTTTGCGTGTGCAAATTGTGTCATTTACTCACCCTTGTGTCGTCTTCTATGGAAAACAAAAGAGGATATTGTGAAAAATTTCTCAGTATTGTTATATTATTATATATTGTATTATAATATTTGTTCATACGGTGAAAGTCTGTAGAAATGTTCTTCAAAGTATCATCATTTGTGTCCAGCATAATGTTATTTTATCTATTATACTATCATTTCTTCATATTTTGAATTCATTTAATTTTAAATTGTATTTTACTTGTATTCTGTTTGTATTTATTTTTTTAAGTTTAAGTTATTTATATTTTATTTGACCTTTTATTTCAGTTAACGAAAGTTAAAAAAAAAAATTATTAGTGTTGTCACGATAACGATTAATCGCATCTAACAAAAAGTTTATATATGTAAATGTGTCAGGATTCTGCCACATTCGGTCTAGCAATCTCTTGTGGTTGTGGCAGAGCTCTGACACTACTGTAATGTTTCGAGTTGTGTGCGCGCGCGCACGGCTTCAAGTGTTGGAGTCGCGTGTACGCGTGTCTGTGTGACGTCTTTTGTGCGAGTTATGATGTCCGGTCCCGATACTTTGGCCTGGTTCAGTTTCGGTTTTGGATCGGGATTCGGGCATTCATGACTCATGTGTTCGTCCTTGTCCTGAGTGCGCGAGCCGAGTGATTCCTCGTTTTATTGGGCTGTTTTGTGAGTGGGCGCGGTTCAAGCACTGCGTGAGCCACGTTTTCTCAGGTCTGTGTGCATGTGGTTTGTGTTTATATCAGCCGCTTGCTTTCATGTTGTGTTTTTGTGATGCGTCTTTGTTTAATGTGAAAACGCGGTGATTCGCATTGACTGCGTGTTTATGTCTCGTCAATGTGTAACCCTCCCACCTTGTTTCTCTGCTTAACTTTGACTTGCCTGAGCTGGTTCCCAATCAATTACCGTTCCTCCTGTGTACTTATTCTCCCAGTGTCTGCTGTCTTGTGCTGGTTTCGTAGTTTCATGGTGGTGTTGTTCTTTGTCTCCTGTCTCCAGTTTCCAGTTTCCTGTCGAGTTTTCCAGAGCCTAGTCTTGTTTCCCCCCTCGGGGAGATTTTTGTTCAGTTTTGATTTTGTTTTGTTACTAATAAAGTCCTCGTATCTCCCTTCAACTAAACCTGACAAATGTGTATAATATATGTGTGTGTATATGTATATTAAATACATTTACAGTGGTACCTCGGTTTACGAGCGACTTGGTATACGAGAAAATCGGTGTACGAGCATGGAGGTTTGTATCGGAGTGCGAGCAAATTTTTCCCTCACCCACGTGCATTTTTGTCCTAACGCTCTGCATATTCACGGGCATTTTTACTGGAAATATCCTAATGACAGCCTCTCATAACACAGTCACGCAGTCCCAACCCCTTTATCACCCCTTAAATCATTTATTCGCTCAGCCTCGTTCTGTCAGCAGTTTAACTTCTCTCAGCCTCTATTGTTCACGTAGTGAAATATATATGGGGTTCATGAATTAATTGTCTCCTCACTTCTTTCCACTCCGGCGCTCGCGGTGGTGTCGCGCGAGTCTCCCGGCGCTCGCGGTGGTGTCGCGCGAGTCTCCCGGCGCTCGCGGTGGTGTCGCGCGAGTCTCCCGGCGCTCGCGGTGGTGTCGCGCGAGTCTCCCGGCGCTCGCGGTGGTGTCACGCGAGTCTCCCGGCGCTCGCGGTGGTGTCGCGCGAGTCTCCCGGCGCTCGCGGTGGTGTCGCGCGAGTCTCCCGGCGCTCGCGGTGGTGTCGCGCGAGTCTCCCGGCGCTCGCGGTGGTGTCGCGCGAGTCTCCCGGCGCTCGCGGTGGTGTCGCGCGAGTCTCCCGGCGCTCGCGGTGGTGTCGCGCGAGTCTCCCGGCGCTCGCGGTGGTGTCGCGCGAGTCTCCCGGCGCTCGCGGTGGTGTCGCGCGAGTCTCCCGGCGCTCGCGGTGGTGTCGCGCGAGTCTCCCGGCGCTCGCGGTGGTGTCGCGCGAGTCTCCCGGCGCTCGCGGTGGTGTCGCGCGAGTCTCCCGGCGCTCGCGGTGGTGTCGCGCGAGTCTCCCGGCGCTCGCGGTGGTGTCGCGCGAGTCTCCCGGCGCTCGCGGTGGTGTCGCGCGAGTCTCCCGGCGCTCGCGGTGGTGTCGCGCGAGTCTCCCGGCGCTCGCGGTGGTGTCGCGCGAGTCTCCCGTTCCACGACTTTCACTCTGGATTATCACTTTGTTTGTTTTCTGCACTATTATAATAAATTCACTAATTTGCACTTGAATCCAGGTTTTGTGTTTTCCCCCTCCCTCGTCTGTCTCTCATCTCCTTCATGCCAGCAGACGCTGCTCAAAGTGAGTTACAGTAAATTGTCAAGTATTTTTAGAGTTTAATTGTCTAAAGTTTAATTGTCTGTTTAAAGAGTATTTATATGAGATCTTAATGGTTATAATTTTAACTGTAATTAATAGGGTAAAAATAAAAACTAAATATTTAAAATGGGCATTTATGGTCGCGTGGAATGAATTAATTGATTTTTAATGCATTCTTATGGGGGAAATTGTTTTGGTGTACGGGCATTTTGGGATACGAGCTCGCTCTTGGAACGAATTAAACTCGTAAACCGAGGTATTACTGTATATATATATATTGGTGCCGTCAATTGATTAAGCAAAACAAATTAATCACCAATTTGTATTTAAACCGAAAATTCTGGATGCGTTTGGCCTTAATAATCCTTATTAAAGCTACAGAAGTTATTCAGTCAAGCACAGAGAGTGATTTTGTTGTTTGATGAACATTAATGACACAGACAGCATCAGGTTTATTGGGCTGCTGTTTCTTTAAAACTCGACGTGCATCTGACAAAACAATTTACGTTCATTTCAGACTTCATTGAACACATTTAAGACTGTGTTTGCGAGGACACTCAATAAAACGGCCATTCTGGGATCATTTTTGTCTGTTCAATTGCTGTTTAAAGCGTCTTTCTGTGCGCACGAGTGTGTGTGTGTCACACAGACAGGAAATTCAAAGACGTGCGGCAGAAACACACTGACTCTTTTGTGTCTTATTGCGCTTTAATGATTTAAAAGCATTTGCATGAATAAGAGCATGTTCATATATTATAACTCTAGCCAAAGTATAATGAAAAAAAACAACAGATGCTATGGTTTTTGTGTTAAATGTTTTTAACACGTTAAACTGTGTCAATTTTGACAGCATTAATATATACTGTATATATTTACATTAACATTTATTTATTTAGCAGATGCTTTTATCCAAAGTGACTTACAATTTTAGGAATTATATACGTCCATATATATATACATACACATATATACAAATATATATACTGTTATGTTAGATGCAATTAATCGTTTTTGGTGCTATTTTTTACATAGTAGCTGTTTAGTTTTATTTAGTTTTGTTTTAGTTAACAATAAAATTACTGGTTCTACAGAAAAGTTTGGAATGACATGAGGGTGATGCAACTTTTCAGTTTTTGATTAACTTTCCCTGTTTGATATTTATACATATGATATTTATTTGATTACATTCAAAGCATGTGACATGCAAGAGCAGAGAAACATATTAACTGCATTATCCTACAGAATATATGATGTTTTTCATGGTCATTAGAGCATTGTTTCCTCTTGTTGACTTCACTAAATTTCAACCAAAGTGATGACGGATGTTGCACGGGAAAGAGAGGAAACAGACATGTAGAGAAAGAGAGAGGGATGGGGTCATGGGGGGATGAGTGGGCATATGCCAGTTGTTAAGAAACTGAGAGAGATGGGGACCTACAGAGGAATGCTGGAGGGATGAGAGACGAGAGAGAAGGAATGAGAGAACGAGAGAGGGCTAGAGGGCTGATATTTAATGTGATAAATGGATTGTGACAGCGTGTCTCCAAACCCCCTCCAAACAGAGAGGAAGACCACAGAAATAGAAGGCAGGGCTGGGGAGAGAAAAATGGATTTAAACAAGAAGGAAAGAAAACTGCTAGTAATTGTGCAAAAATGACAAAACGGCTCAAAAGGAACAAATGTTCTTGCTAATTTTACCCCAAACTAGATGCCATTACTAGGAAATCCCATAGGAATGTGAAGTCAACGGGAAATGAATTTCTGTCATTTACTCTTCAGCATGTCATTTCAAATGCGTACGACTTTCTTCCTTCAGAGAAACACAAAAGGAGAAAGATTGTGAAGGCTGTGCTGGTTGATCTTTTCCATGCAGTATCACTGAATGGGGTCTAAAGCTTTTAAGCTTCCTAAAGGAAATAAATCACCATAAAAGTATCATAAAAGTGGTCCATGTGACATGATGTTTTTAAATTGTATTATGCTGTTTATTATTTTAATAGTTTTAGTTAACAATAACAACACTGGTTTAACCTGGTGTGAAAAGGACTGAAATTTAAAGTACCTTTTTTTACTAAATTTAAAGTTTTTCAAGGTTCCTCATTTTGTTTTGAAGGTCTCTTACAATAAGTTTATTGGCATCCAAACTCATAATATATATTCCATTATCACCTAATTTCTCAAAGATTCTGGAAACAATTCAAAGTATCGCTAAACTCCTCCTTTCTGAGAGCCTACTCTGCTCTGATTGGTCAGACGGTCCAGTCTGTTGTGATTGGTCTACTCTGCTTATTACCATATCTGAATTTCAGCTCCGGATCTTCCTCAGTGTTTGATACTCCGTGATATGAACAATAATGTCTTTTTTTCTTTTTTCGCTTTTACCATATCAGTTCCAGTTACCATATCAGAGTGCTGAAAACAGTGTCTTCTCTACATGTCTACAACATAAATCAAACTCTTCCAGTCTCGGCTACAACTACAGTGTTTGAGGGTCAAAGCAGACGTTGTTCACGGGCAGCCAATGAAGAACATAAACTGGCATTATGCAAATTTATTACATTGTTATGTAGGTTTGAAACAGGAAGTGAGAGTGGAATTACTGATGATTCGTTTCAGCAGTTCAGAATCGATTCTTTCTATTAGAAGACAATAACTTTATTAGTCGTGCACCTTTTAGATTTACAAACAGTGATATTATACACTGCAGGAAAGGTACTTTTTGAAAAAGCATACTTTAAATTGTTTTAAAATTCACTGAAAATCTTGACACATAAATAATCAGTTGATCCAACAGTTGGACCACTTTCATTTCACCCAAGAATTGTTAATTCTGCCATCACACACTGTGTTTTTAAGTTTTATGAGAACTTTCAATTTTATTCTGTACATTATATCCCCTAACCCTAAACCTACCTATCACAGAAAACTTTCTGCATTTTTACATTTTCTAAAAAAATAATTTAGTCTGATTTATAAGCTATTCTTCTGATTGGGTCCAAAAAATTTCCCCACACGGACAAGGATTTCAGAGATTTTGTCTTCATACTCAAAAGAGAAACAAGTACACTTCTCAATTTATCCTTTTCTGTCCTGCAGAAGAAAGAATGTCGTTTGTGACAATGTGAGGGTGGATAAAATAATGATAGGACTTTCATTTTTGAAAGGCAGAAAAAAAGAGAACAAGGAAGCTTGCAAATTGCCTCCTGGTGGACCTGGAAAAATGGAGGAAAAAAGAAAGAAAGAAAGAAAGAAAGAAGCATTGAGCGAAGAAAAGAATAATGCGGGGAAAATATGAGTTGCCCTTACTTAATTTCCAACATTCTTGATTTCAGTCCAATTAAAGATCCACAACTCAGGCTCTGAATGAAAGCTTTCATTGTAAGTCAGCTCTTCAAGCTGGAGACTCGGGCTTGTCTGGAGTATCAAATATCCTCCTGTGTGTCGGAGAAAGAGAGCGACTCTGGTGGATACCATGTTTTGCGGGTGAAGAAATGTGTCTGGAATTTGGTATCAAGGGAGACGTTCCTTCTTCCAAAAAACCACATAGACTTACTGAGAAGATTGATTGTAAGAGTGAAGCTGCTCAGTAGATGTAGGCGTTAATGGTGCATTTCAGTTGCTTATAGTAAGTCAAATATGAACTTTTCTTAATGTCAGTTTTTTTTCAATATCCTACTAATTTCTGTCATCATTTACTTATCATTACAAATCCTTCACACTCTCTTTCTTCTAAGTAACATATAGTTTATCAGATTGCTGCTCCAGGTTGAATGTCAGTGATTGGTTGTACAGTAGAACCTCGACTTATGAAAATAATCTGTTCCGAGGTTGGCTTCGTAAGTCGATCTTTTCGTAAGTCGGTCAGGCTTTTACATGTAAATTGCCTTATCTGTTCCAAGCACTACGAAAACACCACATTTAATTTTATAATAAAGCTAAAAGCATAATAAAGTATCTCCTTCTTCCCTTTCACTTCAGCAACAATCTTCACATCCATGGCTAGTGATTAGAAAAAAGTTTATGTTAACTGGGCACAAAATAATGGCGATGCAGCACGATGAAAGCAAAACTTGTATGCGAAAGTGCTTACGAACTTTAGCGTTAGCGTAGCACAGACGAAATGGGAGAGGAACGCCGCCACGCAGAGGCTGATGGGAGCGATGCTGACCAATAGGAGAGCAGGATGCTGCAACGAAAGCTAGTGACCGAGCCGGGAGACAGCCAATGGGAAAGCCGGACGATTGGTGCGAGTTTACGTGTCAGTGGCGCACGAATTTCAAAACAAAACTCGGAAATCGTCGCCTCGGCCGAGATTTCATTTTTCGCATCTCGATCATTTTGTCGTTACTCGGGCGAAAAAAACCCCGAAATCTTTTATCGTACGTCGAACTTTTCGTACGTAGAGCGTTTCGTAAGTCGGGGTTCTACTGTATATTGAAATATGATATATTTTTGTGTGTGAATATTTTTCTTTCAAATATTCTCTAAAACCACTCATTATCCAGATCTAATCCTTTCCAGTTTTATTAACATTCATCATTCATCATAAAAAAAATTTTTTTATATTTATTGTTGCATTTTAACTTGCGATGCAAGTTAAACACATGAAGTAAACTGAATCAGAGCCTCAGTTCTTTCAGTAACTGTACTTTTATTGTTATACATACTCATGGCATGTAGATAGTTTTAATAATAACTGTGCCTTAAATTGTGTTTCAGTGCGGACGGCGCGGTTCTCTCAGGAGCCTGCAGACCAGTCAGTGGTTCTGGGCCAAAGGGTGGTCCTGTCCTGCGTGGTCTTCAACTATTCAGGCATTGTGCAGTGGACCAAGGATGGACTGGCCTTAGGAATCGGAGAAGACCTCCGGGGTCAGTCATAAATTTTTCTTTCTTTGGCCTTTCATATTTGTTAAGTCTAAACATTTTTTTAGTTGACAGAAGTCGTTCATTTAAATCAGGGGTTCCTAATACGTCGATCGTAAAGATAATGTGGGTAGATCGCATGGAATTAACAAAGTAGACGTCAGCCCTATGAAATTTGACATACAGGGCAGCCAGTCTGACCTCTGACCTTTTCTGACACACGGATCACCACGCATGCACACAACGGCGCCAACTGCTGCTAAACTCTAGCAAGCTTTAGTAAAATGTATTTCTTTTAAACTTAAGAAATGGTATAAAATTGAGTGGAGCTGGACAAATTAAGAAGTCAAAAACTCACCACTTCCATACGGAGTGGGATGTGGACCTTTTCTCTCACTTTGTCATTTTCGAAGTGCGTTTGCCTCAATCTGTCAGTCTGTCATCGCTGTACCAAAGAAGGGAAATGTGGAGCGGCATTTTCGGACTGTTCATAAAAACTAAAGCACTGACTTCCCTCCAAAAAGCGAATTGAGAAGAAGAAGGGTGAAGGAACTAAAATCTCAGTTGTCCGGACAGCAGTCATTTTGAAAAAACTCAAAAAATGCACAGAGTTGTATTGTGTAATATGGGTTCATGTAGTTCTGCAACATATATTGTGCATATAAAGAATTCTCAATATATTCATAAATAAATATATGTTTTGTATTTTTATAGGTGGTAGATCATTTTGACTTTTTATAAGTAATCTTCATTAGACATTTTATAAGTATATCACAAGCCAAAAAAAGTGTGGGCACCAACTTCCATTCCGTTAAAATTATTTGTCGAATTATGAGTTTACACAAATAAAAGTAGACACTTTTGAGTTTTTAATGATGTATTACTTTTATCCGTATGACCAAAAATGATGGAGTATTTTCATTGAAGTTGGTTCCACTGTTATCAGGTAAAAAGGCAAGTGATCGTGCCGGCGCCTCCATGTTAACTTACATGCTAACTAGCTTAACGTTATCAAATGAGAAGCCATATCTGAGGTCGATGAATGATAATCGAACGACACTCTGTAATTACAACTTCGCCACTTCCTGTGGAGTTGATTTTCTCTGCGACTAACCGACCAATTACATTTTGTTCAACTAAGGGACCGTTTACTATGGAAGCAAACTATGGAATAAAAATAGGAAATTATGACTTTTTTTCTCGCAATTGCGAATTTATATCTTGCAATTATGACTTTATGACTCACAATTGTGAGATTATTTACAAGAAAAAGAAGTCAGAATTGCGAGATATAAACTCGCAATTGCGAGAAAAAACATCAGAATCGCGAGTTTACATCTTTATAACGTGACATCGCCAACTACTGGCCTTGCATGCAAAATACATAATGTGCTTTCAGTCATTTTTGCAGATCCAATCATTTTGACAACGTTGTCATCTGTATGTCAACTGTACGTCACCCTCTACACACACACACACACACACACACACACACACACACACACACACACACACACACACACACACACACACACACACACACACACACACACACACACACACACACACACACACACACACACACACACACACACAGAAAGACACACAAAACAGCCAGGATAGCAATAGATTGGCAACACATTCCCTCATAAAATGTAAGAATGATTGTATTTCTTTCTCTCTGTACTTGTACATTTTTTCAATTTCATCTCTTGTGTGTCTCTTTCTTCTGTGTTTCCCTGTTTGCTTGTTTTCTGTCTAACTTTTATCCTCTTTTCCCCTTTGCGTTTTTGCTTTCTGCTCCACTAGCTCATCTCTTCTCACTCCTTGTGGACTGTCATGAGAACAGTGAGGGCAGGATGTGGTATTTTTAACCTCTGCCATTATAAATGGATAAATGTGGACCTGATAAACTACATTTGCTGCATTTGCCAGATTTGTTAAAAGACATGAGGCATGAGGGAGATTTCTTTTTCTTGCTCTCTCTCTCTCTCTCTCTCTCTCTCTCTTGCTCTCTCGCTTTGACTCAGTGTAGTTGTATTTACACTGTGATGCTTCACTGGTTTGTCCCCTTGGCTTTCATATAAAAGCATGTGAACAAATCCTGCACTCGCACACACACACACACACACATACACAAATGTGCACACGCAGAATACATCCACACATACTCAGCACACACTGATAACTCAATCCCACAGTAGAGAGAGGGCTGTGTGGGTTGGGGATGTGTGATGTAATTCACAGCAGAATTTTTGTCATTTCTCTTGCAGCAGAAGCTGGAAATGTCCATGTCATAGCGCTAGCATATATCATGCAAACTCTACTGGCATCCAGTGGTGGATAACATCACTGCACCGCATGCTCGTTTTTTTCCACTGTTAGCAGGCAAATGTCACTTACTATTGCTTAGAGATCTGAGATTTGAACAAACCTCTACAAGGATTAAAACCATTTTTGGTGCAGAAATGAACGAGAGTGTATTATTTTACAGAGGTGTATTATTTCTTTTTGTAAGCAAAATGTAGGAAAATATTCCATAGATATTTCAGGATAAGAACACACTTGAAACCACTAAAACGAACCAAAACACCCTAGCAAGTGCACACTTGAAACCATATAAGAACACACTAAAAAGGAACCAAAACACCCTAGCAAGTGCACACTTGAAACCATATAAGAACACACTAAAAAGGAACCAAAACACCCTAGCAAGTGCACACTTGAAACCATATAAGAACACACTAAAAAGGAACCAAAACACCCTAGCAAGTGCACACTTGAAACCATATAAGAACACACTAAAAAGGAACCAAAACTCCCTAGCAAGTGCACACTTGAAACCATATAAGAACACACTAAAAAGGAACCAAAACACCCTAGCAAGTGCACACTTGAAACCATATAAGAACACACTAAAAAGGAACCAAAACACCCTAGCAAGTGCACACTTGAAATCACATAAAACACACCAAAAACAGCCCAAAACAAATTAAAAACACAGTAAAACAGCCCAAAAACACCCTAGCAAGTGCACACTTGAAAACACATAACAAAACAACACTAAAACCAGCCCAAGACACCCTAAAAACAAACCAAAACACCCAAGCAAGTGCACACTTGAAACCACATAAAACACCAAATACAACCCAAAACACCCTACCAAGTGCACACTTGAAAACACAAAACAACACTCTAAAAACAGCCAAAAACACTGTTTAGTGACTGCATAGTAACACTCTAAAAACCAATCAGACCAATCAATTTTCCTTCAGAAAATGCAACATGAAAACTAGCTACCTCTAAACGTGACAAATTCTGATCTGCGTGTGCGTGTCTTTTGCAGCCTGGCCCCGGTATCGTGTGTTAAGGCTGGTGGACGTTGGGCAGTATAATCTGGAGATCTCGGCTGCTGAACTCTCAGATGACTCTCTGTACGAGTGCCAGGCGACGGAGGCTGCGCTGCGCTCACGACGGGCCAAACTCACGGTCCTAAGTGAGTCTTGTGTGTTTGCTTAGAAAAGAATCTGAACGGTCATATAGCTTGTTGTTTTAAATGTTGGCTATGATAGTTTTGCCTGTTGAAGGGGTTTTATGAAATGAATAGATTTATGAGTTGCTTTCATTAATAATTGAGCTCATATGTGTTTGTGTCCGTAGTTCCTCCCGATGAGCCGGTGATTGAGGGGTCCCCGGAGATCCTTCTCACGGCGGGGGTTCCTTATAACATGAGCTGCGTGTCCCGTGGAGCCAAACCTGCCTCTGTCATAGAGTGGCAGAAAGACGGCCTGCCGATAGAAGGGACTGTCAGCACCACGGTGAGACACACATGCCAAAGTTTTGAGTGAAGCTAAACATGCATCATTTTAATGTATAGAATAGCTTGTGTAACTCAAGAACAAAGGTAGACTGTAAAAAAGATTTTGCTTCCCTCCACTGAAGCCAAAATATCCCAGTAACAGTCATTGATCAGATTACGTCCTTCGGAGCCTGAGTTTATCTGGTAGGTATCGAGGTCCCGCCCACCTTTTCTACAGACCCAATCACTAGCGCAGCTGTTAATCATGACGTTACACCCTGGTTATAGCATCAAATAATGAAGTGAAGTGAAGGTCTAGTATGGTAACCCATACTTGGAATTTGTCCTCTGCATTTAACCCGTTCAAGTTTGTGCACACACATTATGAGCAGTGAGTAGTGAACATACACTGCAAACCGTGGACACACACACACACACACACATATAGCCCACTCAGGTATCAAGATCCTGTCCATATTTTCACTTCTGCAGACTCAATCCCAAGCACAACTGTCAATCATTGCTAAAACAAACACTTGGACATACGTCTGCGCGATCGGAACAACATAAAATTACAGGAAATCTTGAAGCTGGATATTTGAAGCTGTAATGCTGTAAAAAATAGTATGTTTGCATGGCGTTCGTTAAAATGTTATAAAATGTATTGTTTGTTAATATACATTACATATCATGCAACTGCATCTACTAATCTTCTTTACTGACTAGTAATGGCTACTTGACAATTCATAATAATTCATAATGATGTTAGAGTGAGCAATTCCCCTTCCCCTACTGCTGTATTTTGAGCAGTAGGATTATTTAAAATTATTTGAGATTATTTGTATGAGAAAAATTTTCCCTCACCCATGCGCAGTTTTGTGTGGAAAAAGTCCTAACGCTCAGCATCCTTGTGCGCATTTTTACATGAAATATCCTAATGACAGCCTCTCATAACATAACTCCTTTATAACCCCTTAACTCATTCATTGGCTGCATCATTCACCACAGTGATACTTTTATAAGTGATTTACAGAAGTTTTTACCTCATATTCTAAACATTAATTTATTTTGATCGCTATTGTTCACGTAGTGAAATATACACGTACAGTACCTCTAAGCAGTAACTGTCACGTTCATGAATTCATTGTCTCCTAGTTCTGCATGAGTGTGTGTGTGTGTGTGTGTGTGTATATGTGTGTGTGAGCATCACCTGATTCTCATATCATCTCCCCGCTTTTGTCCGCGGCTCCCATGCGTTCGTTCGTTCGCAGCTCCCGTGCGTTCGTTCGTTCGCGGCTCCCGTGAGTTTGTTCGTTCGCAGCTCCCGTGCGTTCGTTCGTTCGCGGCTCCCATGTTCCACGACTTTCACTCTGGATTATCACTTCGTTTGTTTTCTGCACTATTATAATAAATTCACTCATTTGCACTCGAATCCTTGGTTTCCCCCCTCCCCCTCCTCCCTCCTCCACTGCTGAAACCTGAAGTGCATTACAGTAAATTGTCAAGTATTTTAGTGTTTAATTGTCAATTATTAATTAGTATTTATATGAGATCTTAATGGTTATAATTTTAACTGCAATTAATAGGGTAAAACCAAATTTTTTTTTAAATGGGCAATTGTGGTCGTGTGGAACGAATTAATTGATTTTTAGTGCATTCTTATGAGGACATTTGTTTTGGTGTACGAGCATTTTGGTTTACGAGCTCGCTCTTGGAACGAATTAAACTCGTAAACTGAGGTATTACTGTATATAAAATTACAAAACAACCATTCATCGATCAGTACCTTATCCAAAGCGACTTGCATTGCATTCAAGGAACATGTTGACATTCTAATTCTTGCTTTACCTGGGAATCAAACCCATGTCTCTACTGTTTGAGCTACAGGAAAACCACTTTTAAAACTTAAAACATTCAATGGAGTAATATTTTATTAGAGTATCTGTACTTTTACTCAAGTATTTGATTTGTGTACTTCATCCACCCAGGCACTTAGTATCAGCAGTTTCATTTTGTTGTGCAGGAGTTGCTTCCAGACAGGAAACGTGTGACCACACGCAGCTTCCTGCCCATTCTACCAGTAGATACAGACACCGGGAAGAACTTCACCTGTGTGGCTACTAACCTGGCCGTGCCGATGGGCAAACGGGCCACTATCACCCTCAACGTACACCGTGAGTCTAGAACCTTTCTAACATTAGTAACATTTATGAGCAATGTAATGTAAAACAAAAGCTATTTTCTGTGAATATGTGAGACTTCCCATTCATTAGATTCTATTGGTAAATAACTAGAAGTAACCAAATAAATAAATAAAAACTAGTGCTACAAGCCAGGGTGTTTATAATTATGACAATATGTTAAAACAATATGGCAAGAAATATCAGTTTATGTAATATCACATAACCAGATTTTCTGTACAGCTAAATATAACTGGAAACGGATGAGACTGTAAGCCAAACACATTAAATTCACTAATGGCCGCACTAACTAACTAATGTGAAAATAAAGTGGATAAAAATACACTGAAAAATCGCTATATGAAAATATGTAAATGAAGTAAATAATACATCAGGCAATAGTTTGTATGATGCATAGAACACTTTGGGATTAATATGATTTTTTAAATACTTTTACTCAGCAAGGATGCATTCAATCGATCAATTTTATTTTACTATTCTTTTTATTAGGAATCCTGACAAAAATTGTATCATGGTTTCGATATAAATGTATTAAGCAGCACAACAGTTTTCATCATTCAGCAGCAAATGTGACACTCAAGATGCTGAAGTTATCAAGTTGCTTGTTGTTACATTTCTATGCTGTTGTGCGATGTGGAAAGCACGAGGAGTCATACAATCCACTACTAATATACGTTAATATACGTTAAAACGCAAACAAAAACACTTTAACTATAAACAGAAAAAGCACTTCTTGTGCAAAACCTAGAGATACAGGGAAACACTCTGGAAACTAGGAGAGGGCATCCACACACGTGGAAAAACACGACCACAACGATGTAACACAAGGTTAACAATCGACAAAGACAAGGGAACACAGGAGAGTTTATATACACAGGGGTGATGGAAAACACCTGACGAGATGAACAAGATAAGTGATTAACAAGACAGGTGTAACAAGGACAAAGAAGGATACACAGACAGGATCCAGACGTTTAACCATAAGACAAGAAAGACTGTGACAACAACATGACGAGACTGTGACACTTGTAGAATAATGTGGTTAATGCGGTTAATGTGGACCAGAACCCCCCTTGTTAGGTGAAAATCCGTGAAGTATTATCAGCCAATCAGCTCACGCGATATATCCACTCGTGCTCTCATTGGTCGATCTCGCGCCGGGAACCAATCACGTGCCTTGTCTGAGTGCCCGTGGGTGTATCCAAAGACTCACCTGAGAGAGTTTCTCTCTTTGTCTGGCATCCTGGGAAACCGTTTTTCTCGTGCTGCCGAAATGGCTGTAATTTTGAAAAAAAAAGTCTATGAATATTTTTAAAAAATCCGCGATGCACTGAGGCCGCGAAATTCTATCCGCGAAGTGGCGAGGGATTACTGTAGTAGGGAACTTCCCAGCTGTGATGGGCTAACATAAATCAAGAGCTCCTTTTTAGTCTTTTTTAGTTACATTTTTATTAAATATCTATTTCTACTCTATCTACCCCTTACAAATGACATTTGTTGGTGTAACCCAGTGGTTCTCAAATAGTGGGGCACGCGTGACCCTGGGGAACATACTTTTTTTGGCCAGGGAGTAGTTTTTCTTGCACTGAACAAGAGCAGCAGATATGAAGTTCAGATAACAAACTCTTCACCCTTTGATGTGTACGATCACACCGGTGTTTATATGTGTCAAACTGACAAGGTGTTTTATTCATATCAGATACACATTGTATTGGTAACTATAAACTTCACTCTGTTCTTCTCCCACTTCACTGGCCACTTACTATCATGTATTTCAGAAGAAGTGACTGAATTGACGTGTTGTAAATCAGACAGATCAGATTCTCTGAACTGCGGCGCAAACTAACACAGCGGCACCCGTCGCGCATCACAGATCATCGAACATGATCATTATAAAAGTGACAAAACACATTCACTTCCACAAATCTGAGAATCTGAATCTCAGGTAGTTGATGACAGAGACAACAAGTTCCAGAGCCAAAAATGACTATTTTGAATAAAAAAGAAAAAACTAAATAAATCTGATACATCTATCATACAGCGCTTTTTGTGACAAGCATGACGTGTCGCCATGGAAACAATAAGGCGAAAGTTCCATAATTGAGAAGCACTGGTGTAACCTAATTTAGTGAGGTGGACTCAGTCATAGCAAATAATATTTTGGGCTTGAATAAAAACCATTCATTTAGATATTACACAGTTTTTGGCTACCTGACCAATCATATTTTACAGTGTATGTAAAGAAATTTGAGAGACAAGGGCCTCCCACATTCGGCCAGTCGGTCCTGTATTCATTGGCCATCTTTTCAACCCACAAGAGAGGACAAACTCTTCTAAAGTAACTCTAAAAATATAGTGTACTAAAACCTTCCAAGAGGTTAAAACCACTTTAAGATGATAGCAAGAACCATGATGTGAAACTGTGACATTAATATAAAATCTGACACTATATCAGTAGCTCCTTACCGTCAGTCCTTCAACGTGCCTTTGGTCTGATGAACAGTATGGCTTTATTATGTATTCTGAATGCTCTCTGCAGACCCACCGGTGGTGACGTTATCCATTGAGCCTCGCTCCGTGTTGGAAGGAGATAGAGTGACCTTCACCTGCCAAGCTACTGCCAACCCACCTATTATGGGTTATAAGTATGTCTCTTACTAAATGTGCTGCTTAAAGTGGCTTCCTTTACATTCCGTGAGATGAAAAATTAATGACTTGTTTTATCAGGGAGATAAAGATGTCCTTTAAGTAGTATTAAGCCCGTATATCTTCAATTATTTCCTGTTACGGCAGGCGTACCCTTGAATTCCTCTCTGTACATGCTTCATGGGTGTTTCTTCATATCTCTGCTCATGCATCACTGATTGACCCGTTTGGCTTTGCTAGGTGGGCAAAGGGAGGTGTGGTCATACAGGGGGCGAGAGAGAGTGTTTTTGTCACCAATGCCGATCACTCTTTCTTCACCGAGCCTGTGTCCTGCCAGGTGTTCAATGCTGTGGGCAGCACAAACGTCAGTATACTCGTCGACGTCCACTGTGAGTATCAGCTGGGAAAAACAGCACATAGAGCCTAGAAACACACAACCTAACCTAGAAAATCTTCAGGTGAAATTTAAAACAGCAGATCACAAATAATCAATCTGACTTAAACTGGTTTTGTACACTGTGTCTATCTATCTATCTATCTATCTATCTATCTATCTATCTATCTATCTATCTATCTATCTATCTATCTATCTATCTGTCTGTCTGTCTGTCATTCTCTATCTATCTATCTATCTATCTATCTATCTATCTATCTATCTATCTATCTATCTATCTATCTATCTATCTGTCTGTCTGTCTGTCTGTCTGTCATTCTCTATCTATCTATCTATCTATCTATCTATCTATCTGTCTGTCTGTCTGTCTGTCTGTCTGTCATTATCTATCTATCTATCTATCTATCTATCTATCTATCTATCTATCTATCTATCTATCTATCATTCTCTGTCTGTCTATCTATCTATCTATCTATCTATCTATCTATCTATCTGTCTGTCTGTCTGTCTGTCATTCTCTATCTATCTATCTATCTATCTATCTATCTATCTATCTATCTATCTATCTATCTATCTATCTATCTATCTATCTATCTGTCTGTCTGTCTGTCTGTCTATCTGTCTATCTGTCTATCTGTATCTGTCTGTCATTCTATCTATCTATCTATCTATCTATCTATCTATCTATCTATCTATCTATCTATCTATCTATCTATCTATCTATCTATCTATCTATCTATCTATCCATCCATCTAGTACGCATTTCTATTGTCTTTTTTGGTCTGTTTAAATGACTCTGTCAATCTCTGTTTCCTGCAGTTGGCCCTTTCCTGGTTGTAGAACCTAAACCAGTAACGGTGGACGTAGACTCGGACGTCACTTTAAATTGCAAGTGGGCAGGAAATCCTCCGCTCACACTAACCTGGACCAAAAAGGGTTCAAGCATGGTGAGCATCTGCAGTAGAGCTGTTTAGTCAAACCTCCTTTCTGATACATTTCTTTCTTCTCTCTTTCTGAGATATATCTTTTTTCCCTCTACAGTGTACTTTATTGTCTTTGACATTTTCCTCTGACTTTATCTCTCTTCAGTGAGCGTTCTCCATGTGTGTCCCTTTTTTTCTGGCTTTCTTCCATATTTATCTTCCAACTGTGATGTTGATGCTGCAATCCTTCGTTCCATATTTTTTCTGTTTTAGATAAAGTCTACATTGAAATGGCATTACAGCGTTTTTGGTCCTTTTTTCTCCTCCCCCTCTCTCCCGAATGCACAGGTTTTGAGTAATAATAACCAGCTCTATCTGAAGTCAGTGAGTCAGGCAGATGCTGGTCAGTATGTATGTAAGGCCATCGTGCCAAGGATCGGAGTGGGCGAGACAGAGGTCACACTTACCGTCAACGGTCAGTACAGCTCTTTTATATTATTGGACCAACAAAAATAATATATCTGTTTTAAAACCAGGCAGCTTTCAAGATTTGTTTTAGCAAAGTGAGATTGCATTACATCATTCTTGAAAAGTGTGATATTAATACGTTCAGTGTATGATAACATTTTTTGTTATTGTTTATATATATATATATATATTTATTGGGATATTTATTATTGGGATATTTATTAATGTTATTTGAAATAAAATAAACTTGAACTGAAAGTTTTATTTCATCTAGTTGTCAATATAATATTTCTCACTTTCATTTAGTTTAACTTGATGTGCAAGAATAACTAAACCTAAAAATTATAACAAAAACAGAAAATAAAAACTAATTCAAAATATGAATAAAAACTATAAAAGAGCCACTCATATCAGATAAGCAATAGTATATGTTTTAAGTATTTTATTCTGATAGTACGATTTCTGTTGTTTATGTGGACAGGTCCACCCATCATCTCCAGTGAACCGGTCCAGTATGCAGTTCGAGGTGAGAGAGGGGAAGTCAAGTGTTATATTGCCAGCACCCCTCCTCCTGACAAGATTGTAAGTCACATTACAGTTACATACATTCACATTTATACTATTTTCCCGAGAAATGTACAAAAATATTCCTACACAATAGACATTTCTGATAGTTCACTGTTTTCCTGTTGTTCACTTGTGGTTAATCAGGTAATAGTTGATCTGTGATTAGTTTACAGATTAATTGCAAAGTTTTGATAATTTGCACGTTTTTTTCTTGCCAATTTAGTTATTGCGCTCTGTTATCTGCATGCACACACCCGAACCATGCATGTCAAGATTCTTCTTTCACATCTGCTTGAGCTTGAATGGACACATACACACAAAATTATGTCCAAATACTCGTCTCTGCCACACAGTCGGTTATGCTTTTTGTTACGGGGGGGAAATAGAAACAAATAATGAAAATTAGGAGAGACGTTGATGTGTCCGTACTCCAGATCCAGAGTCAAAACTTTTTTGTTTCTCAAATGACATCCATAAAGCGATCTTTTATTTAACAGACAAAAAAAAGAGTAGCAAATAATAAAGAATGATTAGTGAACTATAATACAATGACTGACTTTATTTATGTTGTATTATGATCTATACTTGTAATTTGTGTATTTGCTCAATTTTGTTACCCATAAGGCCCCAAATGAGCTCACTAGTTTGAACAGTTTTTATTTGAAGACTAACTCAAACTAGACATGACCCCAAAGTAGCACAGTATATGTAGCTTCCTTTCTCTGAAACTACAAGTGACTCTAATTTAAAATGACTCTCGGCTCAGACCACGATGCATCTCCAGGATGAGATTTATGAAATATGAAATATGGGAACAGAGCGGTCGTTCCTTTTAATGCTGTAGCTTTTTCAGTGTCTTGGTTTGTGAGGTAAATGGAAGCTTACCATGAGCATGTGGAGGTATGCATTTTTAAATATTCTCACAGCTCAGCATGAATAATACAACGGTGGTTTAGTGGTTTTGAAAGAAGAACTGGTGCTTTCTCACCATTATCCAGCCCCATGTTTCAGCATAGAAAGGCCATTTATCCCATTGCCAGTGTGAAATATGTGTTCATGCGGACAAAGGAAGCAGATACAGTTCAGGTACATTTTATGCACTTGAATATGCTTTTTAAGTCCTAAATATTTATAAAGGATTTCTTTTTTCACTCCTTTTTGAAAGGTACAGATTAGGTCTTATTTTTGGTCCACTTGCTTCTTGCAGGACCACTGAGGATGACGGTGATATTATTTTATTTTATTTCAGTGATTATTTCTCAGGTGTTACTAGATGGTATTTAAATGATTTGGAATTTCATTGTTTTTATATCTATCATTTTTTATGTTTTTCTGAAATATGGAAAAAAAAAGTTTGGGGTATTTTTTGCTACAGTAGTCTTTATTTATTAATTAAATAAATTGTTCATTTTATATTTTTATGTAGTTTTGTATTTTCATGTGGAGCCATGAAGACCATTTTGCTATCTCTAAAAATCGCTACTTTTCAGGAAATGCTCAATTTTTTAAATAATGAAACATATTTTTGGTCATAATGGTCAGACATTAGCACGTGTCATTATATTGTTAACTTCAGTTTGGGTTTCTAGTGTTTGGTTGACAGAGCTCTGACACTGCTCCTTTGTCATGTCTTGTCATTGTGTAACCCCGCCCATCTGGTTCCCTTGTTTCCCTTAATTGTTCCCAGCTGTTTCTGCTCCTTACTTTCCTCATGTGTTCCCTATTTAATCCCTGTGTGTTTACTGTCCTGGGTTGTGTCATTTTTATTCCATGTCTTTCCATGTGTTGGCTGTTCCCTGTGTCTGGTTTCCCCATTCAATCCGGTTTGTTTGTTTGTTTAATGTTCTGTTTCTTAGTTTAGTTATGTTTTCTCCCTTGGGGCAGTTTTGGTTTGTTTGTTTATTTATGTATTGTAAATAAATCATCCTTTTTCACTGCATCCCTGAGTCCTCCTTACCCGATCTGTGACAGTTAACATACCAAATTTAAGCTCAAATAGAGTTAAAGGTTTTTGACCAGCGAATTTCTGAGTATTTCGAACATGCATGTTTTGTTTATCATTAGAACAGCAGCATGTGAGGCAGTAAGTGCACTTTCATGAACGTACAAGATATAAAGTTTACTGGAGTTCAGTTTTTTTTCTGTCATCTTGCCAAAAGCTCATGTTATTAAAGATGAAGTACACACAGGCTATTTAAAACAGTACTGGCTATGACGCAGAGACAAATGCTAGACTATAACACTCTTCTCTGCTTCTCAAGTTCATTAAATATTACACTTTATGTATAGTGTTTCCTGAATAAAAAACAGATTTTAGTTTTTAATGGCAAGCGCTTATGAGTGATCTCTGTGTGTGTTTCCCCAGGTGTGGGCATGGAAGGAGAATGTATGGGAAAAAGAGAAGGGGACCCTGTCAGAGCGATACACGGTGGAACAGAGCAAACTGACCTCACAGGGTGGAGCAGTGCTGTCCACCCTCACCATCAACAACGTTATGGAGTCAGACTTCCAGTCTACATACAACTGCACTGCGTGGAATGCATTCGGACCGGGGACCATGATCATCATACTGGATGAGACCGGTGAGGATACCGGCACGTCTCCTTAATGCTGCTAAATTAGGGAGACAGTGATTTAATCTGGATTACGTAATAATATTCCTGAAATTATTGATTTGTGATTAGATTATATTGGATTGGATTTTAACATGCTCATAATCAATACATTTTATTGATCACATGATTATTTCATATTTAAATCGTCTTTTCGAAAATAACCTATTGCTTATGTATCTAACCTATTGCTTATGCTCAAATCAGAGGCCAAACAGCGTAATGTGTTTAAAATGTTACATTTTTATGGTTAATTATTGCCTTTTTATCAACCTACGAACCCCCTCCAGTTCCTTCACAAACCCCAGTTTGGGAAACCCTGAAGTAATGTTATATTTAATGCACTTGATTTTGTCAATGACAAGTTTTCAACATAAATGTATTATCTCTTTGTAATTTTATATCACTATAGTAAAAGATTTTTGTATTCAAATCTATGTGATAAGTTAAAGCTAAAAGGTAAAAAAAAAAAAGTAATCAAAAAGTGTATCTATATATATATATATATATATATATATACACACACACACACACACACACACACACACACACACTGTTTACAGTTTAGTCTACAAATTAGTCATGAAACTTAAAGACAAGGATTTGTAGACTGTGCTTCTGCATTTTCTCTAAGAGCACAGACTTCAATAATAAATATCTTGAATAGAATCTCCTAAATTTACTTCAGCTCACATCAACTCAGGTTAAGAGTTTTCTCTATTCAATATACAGTTTGTAAGTACAGTTATCCCGGCAAATGGAAGAGACGGTGTAGTGGTTAACACACAGGACATGTGACGCACAAGTCTGATCTGCGTCATATCACCATACCATTCCCTCTTTCTATCTACCCTTTTATTTGTCCTTGATGACTAAAGGCAAAAAGATCAATGAAAAGCTGAAATTTAAAAATACATAGGGGTGCTTATCTTTTTCTTCATTTTTTCCCTTTGCAATAGAAATAGTGCCAGTCGGGATCATTGCGGGTGGCACCGTCGGCTGCTCCATTCTGCTTCTCCTGTGTTTACTAGCATTAGTGCTGTTTTTGTACCGGCAACGCAAAGGAAGTAAGTTATCAAAGCCCAGCAAAATAGTTCTCTTGCAATTATTTTCCACAATTATTCTGTACTAAAAAAAAAATTCAATTATACACTACTGTTGAAAAGTTTGGGTAACATTTTTAAAATGTTTTTAAAGAAGTGCTCACCAAGTAAAAGCAAAACTGTAAAAACAGGAATATTGTGAAATTTAAAATAACTTTTCTATTGTAATCTCTTTTAAAATGTCACATGACCATTCTAGTATGATGATTGGGTGCTTTTTCAGAATTCTTTGATAAATAGAATTAAAGTTAGAAATATTTTTTCATTATAAATGTATTTAAACTTCGTCAGTACTGTAAATGATTTAATTGTAAATTTCTTCTTTTTATAATGATTTGTCAGCCAGGGGTGTGTTTCCCGAAAGCATTGTTAGCTAGCTTTGGTTACAAGTTCCATCATTATCAGCGTAGTTCAACGAGTCTGTGTTTCCTGAAAACATAGTTCCAACGAACATTCTCAAACAGTATCGCAAAGTTGTGTGGTTATATCAGCACTCAAACCTGTTGTTAGAAGCATAGTTTCTTGTTTGTGTCACAGTTGGTAGGCAGACGAGGAGTCCGAGAAATACTTTCATTAGATACACAAGGGTAGCATGAGGGAATTAGACACAGCTGACAAGACTAACGATGTGATTGATGACGCAACAGGTGAATGGAAACACACTGGGAAAACACGGAAGGAAACAGGAAGTAGACAGCGACACAACTGACATGTAACTGTTTGCATGACATGGGCTTAATCCTTGTCTTGAGCAAAATAAGCAAGCTGACATTCATACAGTATCTTTTATACAAGCTAATATACAAATGTCATTTACATCTTTTAGTTTGTCAAGAGATTTAAATACTATGTAAGAACAAGCCTATGATTGAATCTAGAAATAAAGTAAAATAACTTTTGCCATTCGTTTGATCTCAAGCGGATAAATGAACAGATGTTATTACGTCACCTCCTGCATGACATCATTAAACGGTGTAGTTGAATGACAAATTTGCGACAATTTTAAATTTTGGGAAACACTCTTGGCTAGCTAGTTGATTTCTTCATTTCTTTATGATGCATCATACTACAGCGGTTAAGCAGTGAGAAACACACCCCTGTCTAGTGAGCTGGGTAAAAATCACCTAAAATAATCCAATTGTAACTGTCTTTCAAACAGCAACATGCAAGTTTGTCTTGGAGAATGTAGAAAAAAGTGCCTTAAAGTGACTCACAAAACCCAAGGGCAATCAGCCATATTTAAGAACATCAATAACAGCCACAAAAACGTCAAAAAGAATGTTTGTAGCGGCAATGAATCCAATGGTTTTCTGGGATGTTGACTTTCCAGGTCGTCGAGGAGTCACGCTCGGCAAGCCAGACATCAAGGTAGAGACTATAAACAAAGAGACCCACAGCCTGGAGGAAGACTCGGGTAGCGTCTCCACTGCAACACGCATGGTTAAGGCCATGTACTCTGTGAGTACTTTTGACAACATAATTGAGATTGGGAAGTATAATAGTTTAATTATTTAAAATAAGATATCACAAACATTTTAAAAATTATTATTCTTCACTGGGTAACACTTTATTTCTTTAGTTCACTTTAGACATACAGTAATACCTTGAGATACGAGTATAATCTGTTCCAGGACGGAGCTCGTAACTCTAATAGCTCTTATCTCAAATCATTTTTCCCATAAGAAAGAACAGAAAAAATTTGTATATTTTCCGGCCCTCTAAGAAAACTCCCTTATTTTAGTGCTAATAACAATGGAAAGAACATTTTTTAATTGCTATAGAGACACACACAGAATTTTTTTTAAGTATATAAGGATTCCTGTGATATAAAATAAAATGTGGTTTTAATTATGAGTTCTTACCTTCGACACAGACGATACAGAAGCGGCTAACAGAGGCATGTGAGGAGGAGGAGGAGGAGGAGGAGGAGGGAGGGATAAAGTAGATAATGCAAACATAATATGGAAGTGTAGTGTTTCTTCCCGTGTTGTGTATTGGATAAACTCAGAAGCTCATATTTATTATTATTGAACACTCATAACTCGTGCTGCTCACAGCATAATACTCGTGAATCACTCGTCGCCCCCGGTAACCTCCCGCTGTAAAACCAAGCTGCCTCTAGTGGAGATCATATGCAATTACCCCATAAATGAGGCGCTTGAACTGCTCGACTACCTAGCATCAGCGTCTGTAAGCTGCTCGTATCTCAAATATTTACTCTTATCTCAAAGCAAAAAATGTTTGCAGGCTTGCTCGTTTCTCGGAATACGCGTATGTCGGGACACTCGTATCTCAAGGTATTACTGTACTAATAACTATAAGTAACTTTGCAATTACGTCAACTACCACTCAGTAGTTGATTAGTAGACTTTCTTTTTAATATCTGCTAACACTTTATTTGTATGATCTGATAACATACATTCAACTGAACATAAGTAACTTGGGAGTTAGACATTTATAATTAGTAGAATATCTAAATTGGACAATCGAAATAAAGTGTAACCCTGTACCGAATAAAGTAATTTTGTTGAGATGATCTAAGTTAAAACTCATGATCAGTTCAGTAGCAACTGCTAAATTTTGTCGAGAATATTATAATTGGTCATTCTGACAAGATCTAGACTTTTTCGAAAAATTTAGGAAGCAAAATTTGCATAATATTAATTTTATTAATAATATGGTTATATTGAGTTAGAGTTTCTCTTGATTCATTGTTACATCTTTTGCCAGTGGTGATTGTGCCTTGTCTTGTGATTCTTGTGAAGATGATACAACAACACTGACACTAATTAACTGATAACGCTGAAATATACACTTAATTATAACTTGTCCCTTAAAGTATTCATCTTTATTTCACTGACACAATAACTGCTTTCGAGTGATCAAAGTTTCTATAACCCGCCTAACACATAACAATTACAAAGTTCTGTCATGAAACTCTAAATGGGACAGGCTGATCCTGGTCCTTAACTCAATCTGGTTGCAAGCACATTGATCTCTATAGGGAACAGCTGATTGGTACTGCTGTATCAGTAGCTAATGAGCTTGTTGCTCAACCTTCAAATACTTGGGGCCAGATTTACTAACAGCTTGTGTCAGCGCACTCGTTTGCTGTTAAAAAGTTACAGTCAGGGTTTACTAAAGACAAACAGCAGACCTTATTGCATATTCATTTGTATGAGTTTCAAGATGCAAAATTTATTGGAGGAGAGTATTTAAATCATGCCAGGTGATTTACTAAGGTTTAAGGTAGTCCACTAGTCAAATCACTGATATTTGCTCCATTATTTACACCCCAAAAAAGCATGCCTCAAACCAGACGTTAATTTGTGTTGTTCATTATGGAAGTGATGCTGTATCCTGGTGTGTGCACTCCGTCTGTGTTCTGTAATTTGTGCATTGTCAGTTGATCATGCACTTTTAACAAATCACTCCCCTCTGTGCTTTTTTGGTATTGCACTCTTGCTCTGAATTGCCCTGTTTGGTCAATCTGGTCTATGGTCAGCATTTGCTGTAGCTGTTACAGCGTACTTTCAGATACCCTCCCACCTCCCCAGCTCCACATGTATACCGTATTTTCCTGCATATAACCCACAGACGCAGATAATCGGCACCCTCATATAGCCCGTGGGTTTTGTGTAAAAAATTGTTGGCATAACCCGCACCCATAGATTTATGAACTTTTTTGTGTAAGTTCACATTTCGAATGTTGCTCGCATGACGTCAATTATCCATAACTGTTCAGCTCGGTACACAGTGCTTGTGCGCGAAATTCAGAGTCAGAATCAGAAGAAAAAGCTAAAGCAGTCTCTTCCGCTGTGCAGCAGCACGTCCCTTAAGAAGCGATTCTACAGGTGTTGATCATCGGATGAGATGAGAAGAGCCCGCCCTCATGCAGCACAGCCAATCACGTCTTCTTGCATGATTGACAGGTCAGAGCTAGTACAAGCGCCAGACAACAACCCTCACAAAAAAAAATACAGCAAAAAAAAACTAACTTAGGGACGTAACAAATATATTGAAATATTATTAAGTGTAAAAAAAAAGTGATATAGCCCACACCCTTATATAACCCTCACCCCCCTGCATGGTGTGTAAAATCTTGTATAACCCGCGGGTTATATGCAGGAAAATACGGTAGTTCTACTCTGTGTAATTCATGTATGCTATATTGTGCAGCAGCAGCATGTCTTACTTATCGCCAAGACGAACTACATGAATAGACTAATATCCATTACCATGCCAAACACTCTGAAAGTTGTCATGACAGAAAGACACTTCTTTAACAATTGACAAAAATTAATTACTAATCACCTTTACTTCCTCCAATGTATTTCCTCTTAAAAACATTTCCAAAGCTAAAATTAATCCTTTTTCTCTTTCAACCTCCCTCTCTTCCTTTATATCCTTTCTCTCTTTTCCTCTTCTTATCTCCTGTTGGTTTTCCTCCCCTCTTACGTTGCATCTCTCCCCCCCTCTTGGTTGCTCTCTTGTCGTTTATGGTTTAGTTTTTACCTTCTGTGACCCTCTCTCCCTCCTCCCAGCCTTTTAAAGATGACATTGACCTCAAACAGGAGTTACGCAGTGACACGCTGGACACGCGCCAGGACTACGAGCTTAAGGTGAATAGACACACTTCCGATATTGCACTAAAACAAATGATATATGACCTGCACTTTGTTTTAAAAAAACATGCAGCTTCTATAGACTTCAACAGGCAGGTTCCACATGCAAAAATCCAATTTGTTTCTTCGTACAGATTGATTTGTTTTTAATTATTATACCTAGTGCTGTTTAACAGTTCTATCTAATAATTGACTGTTAGGACTGTTAAACAGAGACTTGTTCAATGCTCAGGTATAATGCTAGTGTAGAAGCCATAAGTACAATTTTAACTTTATTTTTTTATAAAATAATCTTTAACAGATACCCTGTTAAAGGGTGTATGTAGTTGATAATATTTTATATATTTTTTGATTTATAATTAATAATTTATATTGAACCGTTTTGTAATGTAGTGTACAGGAACGTCTGATTATGTTTTGTCATTTGCAGAGCTTCATAACATTATAGTAGTTTATTTTACCATAAAAAGAAATTCAGTTTGTCAGTCAAGTTGTGTAATTTGTTTTTCTCACTTGTCTTCAAGTTTATTATGCATGTAATATTATTCATTCAGTTGTTTTGTTTAATTCGATTTAGTTCATGGCTTAAAACAGAGGTTTTCAAAGTCTGAGACAGTGGGCCTCCCTTCTCACACAACCCACCCAATGCAGCAGCCCCCCCCCCCCCCCAAAAAAAAGTGCGATTGTTGACAGGGGGGGGGGAGTGGGGGTGGACGCGATGCGCGATTGTTTTTTGGGGGTGTTAAACAGGGAAATGTAAAATGAAGGAGGTTTAAAACTTTGAAAACCCCTGGCTTAAAATGTTTTTATTTTCTAATCTTATGGAGCAAATGAATGGGAAAAATATTTCCAGAACCAAAACTGTGCTTTTAATAGAAGTTTTAAAATCCATAGTTTCTACAGTGGAGTCTGTTTTTTTATATTCTAACCATAGCAATATTGTGACATTAGCCATTAATCCAGTCACATGATCCTTCAGAAAAAAAAAGTCCAATGAATGTAAAGTGTCACTTCTGATTAATTGAATGACTTTCTTAGTAAAAGAACAAACTTTTGACTGTTAGTGTGCATATGTTGGATATGTTCACTGAAGATATTATCGTTTTTACAGGACCCGACAAACGGCTACTACAACGTGCGAGCTTCCACCCACGATGAGGGACGTCCTGCTTCCAGATCCATGCACTACTCAGACTATCGCACCTCTGGCCAGCCAGGGGGCGCTGCGGCTGTTGTTAGCAGTAGCTCAGGAGCTCCTGGAGCTACGGCAGGTCCGGGAACACCGAGCAGCTTGGCTCCAGGGTCACGAGCGGGCTGCTATGACCCTCGTCCTCCCTCCAGACTCTCGCACAACAGCTATGCCCAGTTCAACACGTTCACCCGTGCTGGGCAGTCCCAGCAGCCTCCGCCTAGTTCTGGCCCACAGACTAGCGACTTCCCTGCTGAATGCAGCCTCTTGGACTCTACCGCTCAGCTTGGATATGAAAATTACGGCTACCCGTCGCACTATCCGGCATTTCGAATGGGTTTTGCTCCGCCCAGCCTCGCCCCGCTAGAGGGCGGACCGGCTTATGAGATGTACGGGGTCGGGCCGGGCATCGGCGCAGGAGGCGGTACCGGAACCCCAGAGACTGGACTCGGGAAATATGGCAGTTCCACACGGTTCTCATACACCTCCCAGCATTCCGATTATTCCCATCGACACACACAGAGGATGCAGACACATGTGTAAGAGAAAAGCATCGTGACACAAGTTACGCTGATGTTACGCCGATCTCGGCCATATAAGTACACACACTTACACAGATACACAGGATAAACACGGAGGGTGAACAAACAAAGAGAAGCTCAAAGTAAACAGAGGCAGAGAGAATTCTTAGCATTCTCAGCCGCAGGAGCTGAAAGCGAAAGTCACAATCAAGAAAGACTGATGTTTAGAAAAGATCAATAAATTCTGACTGCTTTTAATAAGGTGAGTCCTGAGAAATGAAGGGTGCCTCGTATAGGCTTATAGTCTGTTGTTTAACAGCGGTCTCTCACAGAGATGGTCATATGAGATACATGTATGAATTCTCTTCAATGGCTTCTTCAGCTTCTCTCCTTAAGCTTGGCGTACTGTAACATGACATCTAATGGCAAACTGCACAAAATACAGTACGGACAGAAAGGCTGAGACCACCAATTGTTTTTCATTGTATCATTAGCTGAAAGTTTCACGATTTAAATGACACAATACGTTTAAAACAGGAAACGGTAAATGAAGCAGAAGTGTTTAAGGCTCTGCGTTATTTCTAGGTCACTAATGAAATGTAAGTCAATTTTGATCATGGGACCGATTTTCTTTTTTCCATTAAAGGCCAAGATGATCATCGGGAGCCACTTTCGGAAAACATTCTGTATAATCGATTTAAATGCGGTAATGAAGTGTTTACCACATTGTTAAGCCATTAAAGCAGGAGGAAGTCCTCAAAATGACTTAATAATAATAAAATGAGACAAGTCAGGCATTAAAATAATTTAAAACTTGTATAAATCAAGATATTTCTTATTTTAAGTGACCCCCTTCAACATCTTTTTGTTTTTCTTTGAAAATCCAACAGCCTTGAAAAACATGGACATAGTGGTAAAATCTAAATAAAATAAAATCAAACTAAATAAAATCAAAATAAAATATAACTCCATGGGCACTTTTATATTGAATATAATTGTTTTCTAATTATGTAATAGCACATATATTTTATTAGGTAGAATTTGCGAGTAAAAGTATATTTTTTAAAGTCCTTATCCAGTCATTCATGAACAACTGGAAAAATCATCGGGCCTTTAAATATCGGTGTGGATAGTGAGGGTGGGTGCTTAGAGTCAACAAGATTACCGTTGCATTGAAGTAACACATTCGCTACACCAGACTCAAACAGCTCGACGTGACTCGACGAGACCGTAGAACCATTACCGATACCGATCACCGATAATTCTTCATATTTGAAAGCCTGATTACAAAAGCAAAAGTTACATGCAGCATGTAAGTAACATGTTCTCTACACCGGACTCAAGCAGCTCGACGCGACTCGACTCGACCGTAAAACCCATTACCGATACCGATAACCGATAATTCTTCATATTTGAAAGCCTGATTACAAAAGCAAAAGTTACATGTAGCATGTAAGTAACATGTTCTCTACACCGGACTCAAGCAGCTCGACTCGACTCGACCGTAAAACCCATTACCGATACCGATAACCGATAATTCTTCATATTTGAAAGCTGATAACCAGTATATTGACCGATAAGTCCAAATTTGTACATAATGTTTAAAAGCCTGATTACAAAAACAAAAGTCTCACCAAAAGCCATTTTCCAAGCACACAATTATAATATTCTCATAATTTTATGTAGCTTATATGTCCTTTTTTTCCTTTTTTGAAGTGATTTCAATCATATCCCAAGAAAGTGTCTCAGCTGAAGGAAATGATCCATTATCTATCGGCTTTAATATATCGGCCACATTTTCTTATTGGGCCGATAACGATAACATTACAAATGAACATATATCGCCCCGATATGGTGGCCAATATATCGTGTAACACTAATTATTGTTTTTCCATTTATTCTCAAAATGAAAGTCTGCATTTGACAAAGAAGCACAAGATACTCTTGATAACCAAAGCAACGGTTTATGAGTCTAGATGACTCTCTATTACCCTGTTTGGCTATCCAGCTTGCTGAACTACCTCGTTAAACAGGTTAGTAGCCTTCCAGTGCAGCGACTAATTTGCAATAAAACCCTTTAAATTTCAACATTATGATGGAGACCACACTGTAAACCCAAATCATTTTTTTAAGTTAAGATATTCAAAGTTTAAGTAAGCAGAACTTTTTTTAATTAACAGCTTATGTATTCTCAAGTTAAATATTTTTACTAGGTCAAACTTAGCTAGCTTTAACTAGCTAAATCGGTAAATGCTAACATGCTAATTGGTAAGACAATGTTTTGGTAGTATTAGCAAACATTAAACTACTAAATCTCCCGCTCAACGTTAATCTTGCCCAAAAACATTATATAGCACTTCATTTTAGCATCTACTCTCCCTTTTGAGTGTCATGGCAAAGCATGCTGGGAAATATAAATCCCAGCCCAATTTCGGTTAAATTTAAGTTATTCCAAATGAAAAGAATCAAGTTCATAAAACTCAAAACAATTCAGATTACCTACAATGTGTCCATTTTGTGAACTCAAAAGAATAAGAAAGTTCTAAATACTCATAAAAGTTCATTTGATTAAACTAATTAGTTTAATTTAAGTTGGCTCTACTCAATCCAATTGATTGTTTTGAGTGTTCGGTTTACAGTGCAGTTGAAGAAGCCATTTAACCGTTTTCAGACATGATTATTTAGTTCACTATCGTACAAATAGTTCAAAACCATGGAATATATATATATAAATCTGTATACATATTCATATACAGGAATGCCCCACTCTTTTCATGGTGCTTTTGTTGTGGGGTCATTGTTTGCACTGCATTCCAGTATTCTAGCTTAGATTACCCTCATAATCGATATGTAATCTCTCATTTGCACACTAGGCTAGAGCGTTTTCTCTCTATGTTTTGAATATTACCGAAAATCTTCTTTTTTTTTGTTGTTGTCATATTTCTGTAAGTGATTCTGGACCAAAGGTTCAACGTTAGAGTATCAGTCTTTATTTGGGTGATATTCACCTCAACGAACAAGAAAATATGCAGATTTGTTTGTTATCGTTGTTTGCGAATTTATTCGGTCGCTAGTGACCCAGAGTTTTTTAGGATTTTTTTCTTCCTCCTCTTCTTCTTCTTTTTTGAGGGTTGGGAACAGCAGAGAAGGTCTTAAACTGATCCAGCCTTAGGTATCCAATCTCACCCTTACTGATCTGAGATCAGGCTGCTATCACATTCGTCTTAAAGATTACGCAGATCAAATTGGAACTAATTTAAGGTGGTATTTTAACGTCTCGTGCCCCAGACATTGATGTTGTGAAGTTTGAGGTTGGAGAGTCTTTCACTCACTTATTCACACAGACACACACCTGATAATTGTGCCAAACACAGACGACTAACTTGAAGAATTTTCCGCCAATTACGAATAACTACCTTACGGGGACCAGAGATGGTCTTTGGCTATGAACTGTCTTCAACAGGTTTTGAAGGATGCCGTTGTCAAAGCAATGACGGGTGAGGATGAGGATGGACACAATCCCTCGGGACAGTGAGATACAATGTGCGACTAGTTTTCGTCTTCATCCAACGAGCCCTGTAAATACTTCCCATGTGTAATTCCAACTTCAAGTATTATTTGACGTCATCCAATGTGATGCACTCTTTAAATGCAGTATTGTTATGATTTTAATTGCGTGAAGAAGGTTGACAAATGGTACTTTCTGGCTCGGTACGATGAGTAGCGTTGGTGGGAGCCGGTACGATATCATGAGCGTTCAGGAAACATCTCGAGCCGCCGATCACTCATCCTTCATACCGATGGCCTGGGGAAAAACTTGCGGGACGTCATGCGACCCGCTGGACAGTATTTGCATTCCCTGCTCCATCTAAGAACTTGAAGCTCCATGAAGACGAGAACGAAGGAATATATGAAGGAGTGAACAAATAAAGAGTGGCCTTAGGAAAACATGACTTTTATATTCCCTCACTTTATAAACCGGCTTGAGGCCAGAGGAGTGTGTGCAGATGAAGGAGTGCGTGGTTTTGTGTGTGCGATTGAGTATATGAAAATCTTTATGTAATCCGTTTCATTTACTTCTCTCACGTTCCTGCTCCAATACTTTTCTTCTGCTGGTAGGAGTGTATCCTGTATAATTGTGTCTTAGAAAATAAACGTTGACCTTACTGTACTGTTCTTGGTAGCTGAAAAATGTTTGACAGAAGTACAACAAAAGTTATTGATTTTTTTTTTTATTTCCCTTTGATTTTTTCCAATATTTTTTAAAAATGTTACGTAATTATTTTTTCACAGTATATCAGAAATAAAAGCACTGTTTTTCTAAGAATCAATGAAGTACTGAATGCGTGTTTTATATGTATATGTATAGCCTATACACACAAATACATTTCCCGCTCGTTCTTTTGATTGAGAATGTGATTTCCCGCATTAGTTTAATTATAAACTTGTGTCAGCCATAAGATATGAAACATATGAGAACACTATTGTTTACAGGATCACACACAATTTTCATAATCACAGTAATACAGGCCAATATTTTATACAAAATCTCTTATTAACAGTAATATTGTGACATTATTACAGCTTAATTTAACTGATTTCTATTTTCATATATATTTAAATGAAATTGATTCCTGTGATCAAAGCTGAATTTTCAGCATCGTTCCTCCAGTTTTCAGAGTCACGGTTTATTGAGTCGATTTGTGAATTAATCAGTCAGTTCGATTCGCCTGATTATGGGGTGGACATTCTCCTGTACGTTTCCAGTAAGACCTTGATCAGCTGGTTCAGGTGTGTCAATGACAAATCATTTTACCTTTCTGTATCTGTTTCCACTGTTTTTTATGTTCTTCTTGGATTTAAAAGGACCCGACAAGTTACAAAGTTTATGTGTGGGAGCCCAACCAGGATGTGATCGATTATACAAGTCTGCAGGTTTTCCTGAAAAAGAAACAAAACTTAGTATATTACTTTTTTACATTGTTTTACATTGTTTTACATTTACATTTTACATTGTTGTTGTTTTTTTGTGTAATGGAAAAATAATAATAAAAAAAAAAAAATTATATATATATAATTTATATATATTTATAATTTATATACACGTTTATATATATATATATATATATAAACGTGGATGCATATTTGAATTGTCAACATATCTTTTCTTAGGTAAACACTGAAGTTCACGTGCACTTTAAGATTCAAAACAAAGATAAACCGACCACAAATTATGACAACTGTTTCATTCACTGTACGAAATATCTGGTATATATTGTAATATTACTACTGTTAATAATAATGACACTAATCAATACAATATTTAATAAAAGCACTGATCTGAGCCGATTTTGGAGTACTTCGACGGCAGATCTTTTCTGCTAACCACGTCCGTCGTCGCTCTTCACTTAAGGTCTTCGTTTGCTCCCCTTCAAATTTCTTCACAACAGGTATAGTGTAAAAACTAAGTTTCACGGAATCATCAGCACGTATTTAACCATTGTGCGACTGTTAATTGTGATCAGTGATGAACAGCCAAGCGAAACTAGCATTGACCCACAAAATGGCTGATGACCTTACAGTCCCCGTATGTGAAGACGTCATATGAAAACAACGTATATGCGAGTTTGTGAAAGTGTTTCTGTGCTTTAAAAAACATACGTTTTTCTTTGCTAAAATGTTTATTATTTTACAATATTTTCTTTGATGTCTATAGCGACCACCTATGTCTTCACTCTTGCTCCTATTTTTATTTATTAATTAGTTTAGTTTATTTTTTAGAATGTATTTATTTTATTTTGTTCAATTATACATATTTTAAAATACAAATATAACATCATGCTAATACACTATAAATATAAATTTTAAATATGTGTTTATTTACTACATTTATTTAATTTATTTTTCACCTCAACTTTAATCTTTATATTTTCCCCAATGGAAATGTCTTACATTGTTGGTTGCAATTCTGCAATAAATTATATAAAAAATTAAAATCAAATAAAAAACATTTTACAACAAATACCGCATCTAAAAAAATCAAATCAAATAAAAAACATTTTACAACAAATACCGCATCTCTCCATAAAACTATGAGTAGAGAGTCGACTGACCCCTAGCGGCATCAGCGCGCACTGAACCAACCGCTCAAACCTCCCACCGCCAGGCGGCGCAGTGTCGCGAATCCCCGCAGAAGCAGCAGCAGAACGAAGGGAAGATGGCGGCGCCGTTGCTGCTGAGGTCGCTCTCCAGACTCGGACGTCCTTCAGTCATATTAAACAGTAACCTCAGCTCCCCGGCCTGTGCTCTGCTTCAGAAGAGGTACGCACAATAAAACCGCAAGTCACATTTAAACCTCGGGTTTCTCAGGTATCGCTTTGCTTCTGGCAGTGTTATCGAGGTTAGGTAACCGGTAAATGGAGGTGCACAATATCACTAAACTCTACCTGTTCATCCTTATTATTTAAGCAAACTCTCTACTAATCATCTGCGATCTAATCATCTTCTCCCTCCACTAAAGATTTGACCAGCTGCTGAAGATGTACACGTTAAATAATCGGTTTGAGAAGCAGCTCTTCGTTTAAATCGTATATTTTCTCGTCTGTTCTTTCTGTTATTGTACGTTTGCTTTGCTTTATATGTATTAAAATGTTATCTTAATAGTTTAATATCTGTAGATAAATTGGCCCACAAAAAGTGCAGATGCAACACGTTAAAATGTTTGAATGTCATTGCGTTAGATTACAAAATATCACAGAAAACGGCATTTATTTACGCCTGTTTTTCAACATTTCAGTCAAATGTGTGTGTTTTTTTTTTTGTATTAATTTTTAAATAATTAATATAAATATATATTTTTGGGTATATATTTTGCCTCAATTTTGGGCAGTGAAATTAAAACTGACTATTCTTATTTGTTTTTGGAATATTTTAGCATTTATTTTACATGATTTATTCGTGTACATCTGTGTACGTTTATTCCTACTTAATTTTATTTATATTAATGTGCAATCTTTAATTGAGAACTTAAACTTAATACAAATAGCTTTCCTGTAGCTCAAACAGTAGAGTGTGGCGCTTGCAATGTCAAGGTCATGGGTTCGATTCCCAGCAAAAACGAACTAATTAGAATGTCAATGTGTTTCTAGAAAGCAATGCAAGTCATTTTGGATAAAATTTTTTATTAAAATCACTGCAAAATGCATAAATGTAAATAATTCCCCTCCCTCTTTTCTCTTCCCTGATGATGCGTTCACTGTCGTGTGGGCGGAGCCACCTGTCACTCATGAAATCCACCAATAGCAAACCAGAACCGTCCAGTCAAGTCCCGCCCTACAATTTTTTTTCCTTGTTTGAGAAGTTGTCTCACTCGTATACGTCACAATAGGGAAGAAAATAATATCGTAACTTCCTTTTCATTCCTACTTAAAAAATTATTGCGTTAATAACTTGTATTAGATTTATGCATTTGGCACATGCTTTTATCCAAAGCGACTTGCATTGCATTCAAGAAACAGATTGACATACTAATCAGTTCTTGCTTTCCCTGAGAATCGAACCCATGACCTTGGTGTTGCAAGCGCCACACTCTACTGTTTGATCTACAGGAAAGCATTTTTTATATATGCATATACATAATAAAGCCACTCTGTAAATGCTGACACCTTGTAATTTGTAAACTCTCACGTCTTATTCTTAAAGTTTGAGCATGTATCTCTGCGCATTAAGTGTGCAAGTCAATGGCATTGAGTGTGTTTTTCCTGTCCGCTCAGACGGAAGCAATGGCAGCCGGATGTGGAGTGGACGGAGCAGTACGCTGGAGCTGTGATGTACCCCAGTGTCATCACCGAGAAGTGGGTGCCTCCACCGTGGAACGGTTGGTTTGATTCTGTCTTGGCGACTTCCATATTTACACAATCAGCATGTCGGAGCAACCACGAGATTCTCTTCTCGTTCAGATAAGGACCCGCCGATAGAGAAGGAGGTGTCCAACCTCACCATCAACTTCGGCCCTCAGCACCCGGCGGCTCACGGGGTGCTGCGTCTGGTGATGGAGCTCAGCGGGGAGTCGGTGAAGAAGTGCGACCCTCACATTGGCCTCCTGCATCGCGGCACAGAGAAACTAATCGAGTACAAGACCTATTTACAGGTACTAATCCTCACTTCTATTCTAAAATATATTGAACTAGAACGAGACAAAGGAGATGTGAAGAAATGAAATCAACATCAAGCTTACATGAACTGGTTTTCCATTTGGGACACGTACGGTATATCGCGTCATATGTTTTGCAATACTCAGCATATAACTAATTGTTTAAAATCTCAACTTCTCAGATAGAATATTATTCACAATAATGTCATATTGCGAGGCCTCTGCTGATTCCCCCTTTTTTTTAATCGCAATATGTAGTTCTATAATTGCCCTGCTTTGTATGTAAAATATATATTTGGTTATTTGGTTTCTGTGTAAGTATGTCCAACTTCATCCACATGCATATCGTATTCTTCCAGCAGAGGGTGATGTGTAATATAAAGCATATCTCAATTGTTTGACTGCTTGTATAATCGCAAAATTGAATCTTTATTGTCTATTATCCGTCTCTAATCTGCTAAATGCAACTATAACTCCATGTCCTCCTAACCAGATGCAGTGTGACGCAGCGACATGCGATACAAATTTAACTTTTGTGTGTTCAAGGTTTTTGTCCTATCCAGCTTTTAATGGTTGAACTGCCTATAACAACATTTCAACGGCTGGTTAAAATGTATTCTTTTGATTATGCACTTATCCATTTGGTTGCAAGTCCACACTCTCTTCTGATTGGCTGTGATTTGATTGATTTTTGTCTTCAGTAGTTTTCTGGTGAGGACAGACAAATTGCCCATCGCTGGAATCTTATTGCGTCTGGTTAGGGAAAAATATTGAAAATACCTTTAGTCCTTTAATGAAACTTACATTGATGCATTTGGCAGACGCTTTTATCCAAAGCGACTTACATTGCATTCAAGGAACACATTGAATCAGTTCTTGCTTTCCCTGAGATCGAACCCATGACCTTGGTGTTGTAAACACCAGTGCTCTAGTTGAGCTACAGGAAAGCTAAATGCTTAAAAAATGCTAAAAACGAAACAAAAAATGTCCTTGAGATGTGACTAATAGTTGGTCTTTGTGGGTTATAACTGTTATAGTGTGTTATAACAATAACTTTTTAAGTGTGACGATACACTTAACTTATAATACATGATATTGGGTTCATGAGGATTAGATTTTAACAATTTTTTTTTAAAATCTTCAACGATAAAATGTTTTGGAGGAGGCGTGGCTTTGTAGACGCTCTAAAGGGAGGATGAGATCTCATGCTTTCAAAACTAGCTTGCTATTGCTAGCTTTTCAAAAATTGCCAACCCTACCATTAATCTCAATTCATGCAGCTCAAACAGTACTGTATTTTCCACACCATAAGGCGCACTGGATTATAAGGTGCATGCTAAAACGTACGGTCCTCAAAAAAAGGTAACGGAAGCAAAAAAGTGAATTTCGTTGAACTTTATTCTACTTTTTAATAATACATTCACATTATGTTTTAATCAATCCAAGAAGGTCATCATCTTCTGTGTCTGAATTGAACAGCTGGGCAATTTCACCATCAAACATGCAGGTGTTGGACCGAAATCTGACTCCCCCCCTCGTGTGCATTCATTAATACAAGCTTCCTTGAGCATATTCGCTTATCCATCAATATTTTTTCCCACACAGCAAACACTGTACGTATTGCATACTGCTCTCTGATTGGTTTATCGCTGCCAGCGTACGTAGTGCATTACGTCCCTTTGTCAGCGGGAAATGGTCTGACAGTCAATCAAGCGGAGTGCTTACCAAAGTCGCACAACATTTTTACAGATTTTGAAACTCAGTCCACAGATAAGGCGCACTGGAGTATAAGGCGCACACACATAAGGCCAATTTTTTTTTAATACAAGTTAATGCTTTACGTGTGGAATTTATATTGCGGAAAATACTGATAATATTGATAAAATGTCTTTAATCCAGTGCAAGTCACTTTGGATAAAACTGCCAAGTTTATAAAGTTGAACTTAAATTCTAGAAATATTATGCTTTACATCACACAATTGGCTCTATTATAAGTCTCTAATAAGCTTTGATAAGATTTGATTTAAATATGATTGGCTGTAATGCTGTCACGTGTGTTTGTGTTGCTGCAGGCACTTCCATACTTCGACAGGCTTGACTATGTGTCCATGATGTGTAATGAGCAGGCGTATTCTCTGGCTGTAGAAAAGCTTCTGAACATTCAGGCTCCGCCCCGTGCCCAGTGGATCAGAGGTGAGGAACAAAAACCACTATGCTTTCTACCTAGTTTGCACTAATTCATCCAAATTAGATTTAAAGTGCATTTTGTCTGAACTGATCCCTTAAAAATTGCATAAACAATATAGTTCCACAAAGAATTGAGTTTACTTTGGTTGTTTTTGAACGTGTCTGATTGGTTGTATCAGCTGGATAAATGTTGTATGTTTTCTGCAGTGCTGTATGGAGAAATGACCCGTATCCTGAACCACATCATGGGTGTCACCACCCACGCCCTTGACATCGGCGCCATGACTCCCTTCTTCTGGTTGTTTGAGGAGAGAGAGAAGGTAAAAACATTGATTCGTTTCTTTTATAGAAAGGTAAAAATGCATGTGGTTGGACGTTAAATGTTTAAAATTCTACATTTAGGTAGTTGTATTTACCTGAGAGCAGAACATTTAAATTGTGTGTTTGTTGGTGTCGTGCAGATGTTTGAGTTCTATGAGCGAGTGTCTGGAGCCAGGATGCATGCTGCGTACGTCAGACCCGGCGGAGTTCATCAGGTACAAATTCATGAACATTTGCTGTTTCCATCCACTTATTTTTATGCACATTTTGGGATATCGTATAAAGATGGCAAGAGTCACATGAATTCTAAAAATGAGCATCGTTCATCGATCGCAACGGTAGTGCGGGTGGATCGCATGGAATTAACAAAGCAGACGTCAGCCCATCATTCGTCCTCACTATGAAATTTGTCTATTGATTGACATACAGGGCAGCCAGTCTGACCTCTGACCTTTTCTGACACATGGGTCACTGCGCATGCACACAACAGCGCAAACTGCTGCTAAACTAGCAAGCTAGAGAGAGATGGCCTCCAATTTATTTATTTTAAACTTAAGAAAGGGTATAAAATTGAGTGGAGCTGGACAAAGTAAGAAGTCAAAAACTTACCGCTTCCATACGGAGTGGGAGGTGGACCTTTTTTAAAAACTTTGTCATTTTCGAAGTGCGTTTGCCTCAATCTGTCAGTCTGTCATCGCTATACCGAAGAAGGGAAATGTGACGCGGCATTGTCGGACTGTTCATAAAAACTACGACACTGACTTCCCTCAGAAAAGCAAACTGAGAAGAAGGGTGAAGGAACTAAAATCTCAGTTGTCCGGACAGCAGTCATTTTGAACAAACTCAAAAAATGCACAGAGTTGTGTTGTGTAATATGGGTTCATGTAGTTCTGCTACACCAACATATATTGTGCATATAAAGAATATTTATTCGTAAATAAATATATGCTTTGTATTTTTATAGTAGGTTGATCATTTTATAAGGAGCCAAAAAACTGTGGCACCCCTGATGTAAACACATTTACCGAATAGTTCCTCGATGTACAAAAAAGCTCAACAGAGCTTAACAGAGGATTAAAAGTCTGTCCGCTAGGAAACATGTCGTCTGCACTCTCCAAGACGCAAGTCATTTATGATGTAGTAAAAACATCACAGAGTCACAGTGGCTTCCCCAATTCCAGCAACTTTCATTTTTATTACAGATATTTGTCACCAATTTCCCACTAGGTGGCGATTTTGTTTTTATGTTTTATAAGATATTCCAATTTTGCATTTCCTCAGCCTGCTGATCACTTTTGTTGCAGGACATGCCTCTCGGTCTCATGGACGACATCTATGAGTGGTGCAAGAATTTCTCTATTCGTATCGATGAACTTGAGGAAGTATGTGCACTTGAATGCAACTGGTATTGCTCTTGGAATAGCTATTAATTATTATTTAATGCATCTCTAAAATGTGATATTTGTCTGACTGTGCATGTAGATAAGTTTTCATTTGATTGGCACTAATGTATGCTTTCTAAATGAATGCAAATGCTGGTATTGTTTCAGCTGCTAACCAATAATCGTATCTGGAAGAACAGAACCGTTGGCATTGGTGTTATCGGGGCAGAGGACGCGCTCAATTTCGGCTTCAGGTAAAACGATGCATCTGATTGGTCAGATCTGCAGCTCAAGTGTTTCCCCTCCCCTGCATACAGGGAAGTTACTACAGTAGATGATCTGATAGTAAGACATATTAATTTATAAATCAAACCCAAACAGGAACAAGCAAAGGCTTTTGCATGGGTGAAAGTTTTCCGTATTATGACGGAATTCCGTATTTTGAACCTCGCCAGGAACCGTTTTTCCAAATCGCGTAAATCCGTTGAGATTTCAGTTCGGGGGGGGGGGGGGGGGGGGGGGTACAGGGCGACAGACCAACAGACCAATGTCCATGGCGACAGACCAACAGACCAATCGTACCTACTCGGCGATCTTCGGAGATAATGTGATTACGTAGAGAATTACCCGAGAAGTTCCGGGTGGGCGACAGACGAACCGCGCGGAGTGCAGTTGTGTCGGCGATTCTGATTGGTCAGTGAGACTCCGGCGTCCAATCGTATTTTTCAATTTACACTCGCTTGAGGACAACAACAGGTACAAGAAAACAACGCTCGCAAATTTTAAAAGTAATCTGAAAAAAATGAAGAATTTGCCGGTTGGTTATAACACGAAGCAGCTTGAAGCTTTTTTGATGATGATGTAATGGATTGTGGTGATTAGAGAAAGTGAATTAAGTAACAAACCAAAATTAAATATAAATGTTAGTTATAGAACAACAGATGCAGAAGCAAAACCAATGACAGAGTTATAGAATACAATACTTCTGAAGGATTCTAGTAATAATTTAGAACTCCCAAAATTGGTGAATATTTTCTCAACTGCTAACTTGAAATACTTATTTCACACCCTTTTTATAGTAGCTGCAAGTTGCCAGGAGAGGTCGTTTCTACACAATAATTTGCAAGGAATGCAGGAGCTTCCAGGGGGCCTCCGGCCCCCTGGACCCCTGGCCAGGGCGTTGCCCTGGACCGACCGGGGGCCCTGGCGGCCCCCAGCTTTAAGTTTCAGTATTTTCAGTTTTGCCATCTTTCACCCATGCTTTTGCGTTATGACATTTAGATTAAATCTTTGTATGGTGAGATTATCCGTCAAGTGATACACAAAGTGCACAATTTACAGTTTCATCCACACAACTTGGTCGTATTTAGTTTTCTTGGAACAGCATGCAACGATTTTGCAATTAAATATTTTAATAGATTGACAGCCCTTTATGTTTTTATGCAAATTAGTTAAGGTAAAATGATTAAGGTAAAAGAGATCGGCTGAAGATTGTATATAGTTTATTGAGTGAAATACAGGGAATTAGTGCCAGTCGTTGAGGTTTTATCGATCGTGCGTAACCACACATCTATGCACCTTTAATAAACACCAGTTTTGGATTATTCCCTGAGTGAGACATCATTGTTCTGACCGGACAAACTGTAGCCTTCATTCAACCCGAACCAAAATCAGCGCGAATTTCAAAACAAAACTCGGAAATGTTTTTTCGCATCTCGATCATTTTGTCGTTACTCGGGCGAAAAAACCCACGAAATCTTTTATCGTATGTTGAATTTTTCGTACGTAGAGCGTTTTGTAAGTCGGGGTTCTACTGTATTCATCTTTTTTGGTTGAACTGTCCCTTTAAAATATGCATACGAGATGTCGTTCATTATAAACAGACATGTGAATCTCGCTCTTGATCTCTTTCAGCGGAGTGATGCTCAGAGGTTCAGGTATTAAATGGGATCTGAGGAAGAGTCAACCATACGACAAATACGACGAGGTGGAGTTTGACGTGGCCGTTGGGAGTAATGGCGACTGCTATGACAGGTGACCACGCATGTCAAAGCTTTCTGTTTTAGACGGGCTCTAAGAGTTTCAGGAAGCTCAGAATGACAGGAAATCTCAATGTGACCACAGGCTATATTGGCCTTAGTCTCTGCTTTACTTTCTCACCATATATGCTGATGGTATCACACGAGAACGTGTGAATGCGGCATAAAAAAAGATAGGTTAAAAGAACTTGAGGCCACCTGATTAAATATGTATTCATATGTTGTTTGACATGTCGTTTATACTTAACATTAAGTCCTAGATTGGTGGTGGTGTTTCAGAAAATGCATTGCCTTCAAATGTAGAAAGAGATATTTCTATTATGTTGGGTGTTGTTAGTGACAAATCTGAACTTTCAGATATCTGTGCCGTGTTGAGGAAATGAGGCAGTCTCTGCGTATCATGGTTCAGTGTCTCAACAAAATGCCTGCTGGAGAGATTAAAGTAGACGATGCTAAAATAGCCCCACCCAAGAGATCTGAGATGAAGGTAAGACTTCCTTGCATGCATATCTTGCTCAAATGGCAGTAAATGTGATTTTCGTAATGAGTCAGTAAGCATATTTAAGTGCATTGTCGCTTCTGCACCGATCATGGCACTAGACAACTTTCCAACTGGTTTCAAACATTTTTCTTTGGTTATTTATATAGCCTTTCCCCAAATTCAAGCCATGGCTTAATAAAAATTGTCTCTTCTTATTGCATGGATCCTTTTCATAGACTGTTATCACATTTTTTCACTTTTGGCAGTAAATGAAAAAATAAAATTTTCTCTTTCTCAACAAATACGTTTTACTATTAACTATGTAATACATTATAGAAATGGAAAGCAGAATGGATAGATTGTCAAAATAACAAATAATTAGAAATTAATTCAGTGGTTGAGGAAAAAAATGCATCTACCCCTTTAAATCAAGAGATGGCCAGGTTATGTATAGATGGTTTTTGATGGGTCGTGCCAGAATGAATCATGGGTATTTATTGAAAACTCATGTTTTTAGAACATTTCTGGTTTGATTTTGACATGACATAAAGAAGCTCTAATGTCAACTTGTTTATAAAACATACTTTTGTACTCCTGAATTTTTAAAGAAACTTTTATAGATTTGTACTCTTTTTGTACATGCGCTTATTATTAGTTTGTGTAAAAAATTAAATAAATATAATTTATTACATTATATTTATATCATTTAAAAAATATATTATTTGGTCATGTTTGCTTTCATGATATTGTATTTGATATGATGTTAAATGTTTCATGTGTCTGCCATGTCAATTAAGCGGGTGATGCTGAAATGGCACTAAACTCAAATACATTATGTAAAGTTCTATTTATTAAAATTAGGTACAAATTTGTCAATTCTTTATGCGTTTTACCTTACAAAATAGTAACTTAGGGTAGTAACAATTTAAACAGCAATTATTATTTGTGAACTCAGCTTTTCTTTTTTAGCAGTCATCAAGTTTGTAACCACTGTTTCACTCCGAAACCAAGATCTATCTTTAATTCCCCCAAGCTGACTTCTCGCGAAAACCCTCACACTCAAGTTTTTAGAACCTTTCTGGTTTGATTTTGACATGACATAAAGCGGTAATATCTAAAAGGCTGAGTTTTTACTTATTAATAATAAGTACAAGCGGCAGAGACGACAACCCTCGCAAGAAAGAAAATACCGCAAAAAAACCCTTACGTCCTTAGGGATGTAACAAATACATTGAAATATTATTACGTGCAAAAAATTTGTGATATAGCCCGCACCCTTATATAACCCGCACCCCTGTGGGGTTTGTAAAATCTGGTATAACCCGCGGGTTATATGCAGGAAAATACGGTACATTTCCAATCATAACCGATCATATCCAGTTGTAGTGTGGTGAAGGCACTCAATTATCACCTCACGCTTTAAGGGGTCTGTTAAAAGTCAATGGGCTCAGGGGAGGCAAGAAAGACGCAGTGTCCCCTTGACTTTACTAGTGTACTTTATTGTAATATCAATTATTTTCTCATCCAGTATTTTGAGGAGGCACTGCCTCCCTTGCCTCTTCAGAGGAAAAACATAAAAAACTTAATCTTTAAGAGATCAGGTTTCACCTGTTTGCATTCTTGTGTCCTTTAAGGTAAACTAACTTGATGTTTTGTTTTCATGCAGACGTCAATGGAGTCTCTCATTCATCACTTTAAGCTGTACACCGAAGGCTACCAGGTTCCTCCAGGAGCCACGTACACTGCCGTCGAGGCACCGAAGGTGAGTGTTGACCAGCTCTTCCCTGCACACCCGCACTGTTTCCAACAGATGTCTGTGCATTGGCCTCATATAAAGTGTTTCGTTGTTCAGCATGCTGAGGTTTTGGCTAGTTTGAAACTCAGCATGCACGTGTGGGGAATGTGGGTTTCTATAGTTGTTGTCTCTGTGTGAAGGTACTTTTTTTTTGTGGTCCTGTTTCTAATCGGCAATGCCACAACACTGCATGACCAGAGAGTGCCCGATTCCAAATAAATGACTGCGAGCTGGGGCCAGGTGCATAAACAGATCCATAAGCAGTAAACATGTTTAGACTGTGTCTCAAGAAGTAGTATGAACCTTTCAGTGTCAGAGTAAACCAGTCTTTGTTTTCATTCAACTCACAACTCTAAGTTGTATGGCTAGTCTTAGCAGTTTATGCAACCAGACTCTGGTTCTTTTCAGTCAATCAAAAACATACAACGCAACCTGTGTATTTTACTTTTGAATTGTTGCTGAAATCCGAACTGATCTCCTAATTTGACTCCAATATGATTTTTTCCCCCTAAAAGTAATGTAAAGGTTTTAATGTTTTAAAGTATATAACAATTGAGGAAGCGGGTTCTGAGTAACCAGAATTGCGGTGTTGTCTTGGCTGAATGCAGGGGGAGTTTGGTGTGTATCTGGTGTCGGACGGGTCCAGCAGGCCGTACCGCTGCAAGATCAAGGCTCCTGGCTTTGCTCACTTGGTAATTTAATCAGTTTTCTGTTACGAGTTAGTTATTGTTAGTGCATTCATTTTATAACATAAGCTTTGTAAATGATAAAAAACAAACACTATAATTCAGAAGTTTGGCGTTAGTATGATTCTTCTGCTCACCAAGGCTGATTTATAAGATAAGACGGTGAAATATTACAATTTAGGATATTTTAAATTGTAACGTATTCCTCTGATGAAAGCTGAATGTTCAGCATCCTTCAGAAATCATTCTAAAACTATTCTACTATTCTACTCAAGAAAATATTATTGTTATTAATAACATTGAAAACATTTGTACTGCATAATATTTTTGCACACCTTTTCAGCATTTGTGTCAAATAAATGCATTGTTGCTAAATGAAAGCATTAATTCCTTTTTCTCTAAATTAAAAAATATATATTTTTATTTTATATATTTTTTCTTTATTAATATTGCCTTTTTTTATTTATTAAATTTAGTGGTCATAGTGTCTCCCTTTTGAATATTAGTGCATGAGAAAAAGGCTGTAAACTCTCCAGGTCTGATCTTTCTCTTTTTCCGGTGTGTGTTGTGATGTTACACAATGATGTGATCTGTTTTTCTCAGGCTGGTTTAGATAAAATGTCAAAAGGACACATGCTTGCTGATGTGGTGGCAATCATCGGTAAGAACCTGCTCTTCACTCTCTTATCCATCAACATCTCAGTTCTGGTTGTTTTAAAAAATATATTTTTATTTGTTGCTGAACTGCAGAGTTGTTTGAAGTATGAAAATGAAATAAAAGGCCAATTCTGGTTGATGATAAAAATTAATAAACGCATTTTCTATAAACTCACAAAGCAACAAAATATATTTATATATTTTATAATACTTTACACATTGAATCTCCAAAATTATGCTAAGTATTAAGAATGGAGGCCAGTGTCTTTTGCATCCTATCATGCTTGAATGGTTTAATAGCACTTGATGGAGTGACGATATATTGTAGGTTGACAGGAAAAAAAATGTATGTTGCGTTACACTCTTTTTTACAGCCCTAATATTCATGTAATAGTAAAAATCATCTTCGCACAAGTACAGTAATTATAATAATGATAAATGTATAGTTCTAAAAGTTATTCTACATATAAAAGTAAAGCAGATCCAACCGTAATGATAACGGCACTGAGTGAAGATATCATTGGAATCCCTTTCAGATTCAGTGCCATTTAGGATCATTTAGTCCTTTAAACAGACCCACAATGCTTCACGGTTTACTCTCAATGTGGAAGTAAGATATTTACTGTGAATGTGCGACTTCCGATTTGTCAGTTGCTATAGGGAAATAACTGTGAAAATAACAAAAACTTAGTGCTGCAAGCCAGTGGGTTTATAATGATAAATGATGCATTCAAATAATGCGGTAAGAAAAACCAGTTTGCAGTTTCGAGCAGCGTAACGCGTTCAGACGATGAGACTGGAACACACACACACACACACATATTGAATTCACAAATGGCTGGAAAATAAGGCGGATAAATGATTTTGCAGTCAGTTGTTCTTACGCTTAATGCAGTGTTTCTGGAAATTAAACTGGGATGGGAAAAAGCCTAAAATGGCACTTTTTGCAGGAATATGTTCAGTGTTTCATAAGTGTCGTCTCCATCCACAGGCACTCAGGACATCGTGTTTGGGGAAGTGGACCGTTGAAGACGCCGACGGCTGCTCTGAGTGTCTGATTATGACTCTGTCTCTGCGATTCATTCTAGTGATGTTATGACAGAAAATCCTCTTATTTCTCTGTGTAAATGCTTATGAACCCTAATAAATATTTTAAAGCTTGGGAAAAATGCTTTTTTTCTTCTTTAAATTGAGCCGGTGCTTTTATCTAGAGTAACTTGCAAACAAGGAATGCCGCATTCAAGCGTCTTGAAGCGGTTCTTCTGGATTTAGTTTCCGTTTCTTCATGTAATCACAGATTGACGTGATGATGGAGAGATCGGGGGCCTCATTTATAACCGTTGCGTACGCACAAAAAAGGCACCGAAACAGGCGTACGCAACTTCAGATGCATAAGTTGTGATTTGTAAAAACAAACTTGATGGGATTATTTGTGTACCAGCACGCAAACTGTGACCCATGCGTACGAACGTTTTGGAGACGGAGCAGTTTTGGCGGCAACCGATGGTGAGCTGAGGGACTGACGGCAGATTAATGAAATGAAACACATTGAACTTGAAAAGTTGCGCATTTAGACCTATCCATATAACCATAAACATACAAATCGCTTTCAATCCTCATTATGCTTCCTAATCATAAATCATGCATGTCCACAATATCAATTTATATAAATAAATGTTAATAAATTATCAAAGTATAAATTTAATTTTTTACTTTCATATGCTAATGATCTTTGGGTGGACGTTTGGGTTTATGTGCATTGTCTGATTGGTATGAGCAGGTGTAAAGGATTTAATGTGATCGCTGTAACATAAATACTACGGTGACACTCCTGCATCTACGGCATGATGGATGCGCTGGCATTGCTGGAGGATTATGCCAATGGCAGTTGGTGTTGCCATATACCAATGCCAATGGCAACACACTCTGTCAGTGACTGGCGAGCCTTTTTTTTCCCCCACTTTTAAGCCAGACCTCTTCTTTTTTTATTTCTGGAACCGTCTGGTTAGCAACTGCATTTACAGCTGCTGTCGCGTGCTGCCATTCCACACTTTTTGTGTGTGTGTTAGTGACGCCAATACTACGGCTACCAAACAAAATAAATGACCTTTCCTCCACCTCCATCACAAGAATCTCTATTTCGGTGTCTGTAAAATTTCCATTGGTGCCATTTTTTACGCATAAAGAACCTTTTGCTCCTTAATATTAATATGCACGGCCATTCATGAGATGATTTGCATGAGCCAAATATGGTTAAAAGGGGGCGGGATGTCTGTTTTTTTTTTTTAATTAATTAATTTTTAATTATCAGTTCTTACTGCATTAAATTATCAGTTATACTGTGATTTATAAATGGAAAACTGCGTGCAGGTGTGCATGCGCACAGCTTTATAAGTCTCCATTTTCGTACGCCATTTTTGGCTTTTGGGCGCACGTAAACTTTTAGTAAGGATCCTACTGACTCAAAAGTATCACTGGATATCAAAAATATCACTGGATTATTACAATCATTACGAAATGTAAACTGATATTTCCTACTGACACACTACAGCAAAAGATAGAAATAACTGAATTAAAACTATTTTTTTTTCTGGAAAAGAATATATATATATACACACATACATGTGTATATATACACGCACTCACATTTTATATATGCAAGTATGTATATATATACATATATATGTGTGTGTATATAATTGTATGTATACATAATGTATGCGTATTTTATATGTATATATAAATATAATTATATGTATATATAATGTATGTGTGTGTATAAGTATATATACATGTATAGTTTTTAAAGCCGCCATGGGGTCAAATTCTAATTCAGCATTTCCAAGAAGCTGAAGCAGATCAAGCGGCTTTTGGCCTTTTTCCTCTTCGTCACGTATGGGTGGGGGTGGTTTAAACTTCAAAACTGACATTTTTTCACCACAACTTCCCTCTTGTCTGCTTGTGATGTGCTTTTCACATCTGTTGACTGAAGGTCTTCTTTGGAGGTGTGTGTCCAGTGAGGCTCGAGCAAAGCCCAAGTTTCGGATGATGATGAAGATGGGGTGGCCCTTCTCTTTTTCCCTTTGGCTCAGCTTCGGCATTGCCGGTGAGTGATAAACGGTGACACTTTTTAATTAGATGAAATTTAAGCGATGCAGATCACCAGGAATTGTGTTGGTCGTGTTTTGCGAGCTCACGCCGATATAGAGGTCACAGGTTGACACAAACTTGAAACATGAAAAATGTCAACTAATGCAAATATATTAACAATTTTTACTTTTTTAGGAAGGCCGAAGGAGTATTACAATACTTTTTTTTGTACAATGTGTAACAAACTATAGTCTAGTGTTAAAATTGACTTTTTCATTTAACTTCAATTTTATTTTATTTTTGTCCACTAAAGAGTTTCTGATTTCTTCATGCATTAGGAAATAATGCCACTAAGCATCACTCTGATTCATGATCTTGAATGTGGAAGTATGATGGACTTTTTTTTTTTTTTTTTTTGCTTCTGTATTTTGGCAGTGCTTTTAAAATGAAGCAAGATAAGCTTAAATTGCACATTTATCATTCATGCAATCCAGCATTTAAGTCAGCTTTGGTTGCCTGGTCAAATCTTTTGCTTCTTTTCTTTTTTTTACACAAGCTTTATTACATCAGAACCCTGAAACAGTGTTTGAAATGAAACTTTGTTGCCAGGAAGTAGCCTCTTTTTATTCTGTAAACAAGGCTTGAACCACACAAATATGACCCCGTATTTCAACGACAACTGCTAAGCCAAAGTTCGCAACAACTGAGTAAATACATGTGGCGATTTTCTCTATCTGTATGTGCATGTGAAACCAGTGCTAGTGTTTCATTTTAGGTGGTGAGTGTGTTAGTTCTGCTGGTCCACTTCCCTTCTGCCTCTCTGCTACATTCAACTAAACAACCTTTAAAGATTTGACTTTTGCTTATTCATTTATTTTTTAATGCATTACTTTAATCCTCACAGATAAAGCTGCGGTTGATCTCAAGTGGAAAGTGGCATTTAGCTGACAGAGTCAAAAAATCCTCTTGATCAACCAACATTTTTGTGTTGCACTAGATCTGGCTTTTAAACAACACGATGTTTGAGTAGTTTAAGATAGCAAGTGATTGTGTGTCTCTGTTCTAGATTAATTATGAATGATTATGAATCCTGAAGTCAGCGGGTTCATGTATGTATCTGTACATTTCCTTGAAAAGAGAAGTAACACTTCTGTAGAACATGATATCGTGAAACATCACATCCTCTCACTATAGTTTTTAACACTTTGTCGCACTTTGTATAGTTTCTCATTAAAACTCTTATTTATAAATTCATGGCTTTTTGCTATATTTTCAGTGTATAATATCAAGAATGTGTTACTGCCGATATAAATGTAATAATACACAATATTCACATAAATCATAGTTTGTTGGTGTGTATTAGTGTCCGATTGTTAAAATGAGTTTGTATTGTAAATACAAGTGATAAAATCCATCAGAATTGTAATGATGCGGTGCGTGTGTCATCAGTGATGCATCAGTGTTTGTAATTTACTAATGACCACAAATTTATCAAGTGTAAATTGATAATGTAATAAATTAAAGCAGAGAAACTTTGTGAAAGAGTTCATGGTAACACTATTTTACAGTGTACTTGATACATGCGCAATTATAGTCATAACTGTAAATTATGCATAATTACTTGCAACTCCTTAGTAAGTGCATGTAGTAAATTATTATTAATCAGAACCTAATAATTACATAATTACACTGTAACCTTAAAATAAAGTGTAACTGAGTTTATATATGTAGAGGAACCTATAAAACTCACTCTAATTGTCATAAAATACTTTAACTGAAGCACAATATATTGAGATTGTTTCTTTTCCTAATTATTTCCTTATTTATTTCTTTTAGATGCAGTGAATATGAAAGAGCCGCAGATTTGCTACATCTTGGACGCGGTTCTGTTCGTCTATGGGATTGTTCTCACTGTCCTGTACTGCAGAATGAAGGTACTGTATATGTGATCAAACGCTGTGGTGTGTGTGTGTGTGTGTGTGTATCTTATGAAGTGTGTCAGTGTGTGTGTGTGTGTATCTTATAAAGTGTGTCAGTGCGTGTGTGTCTGTGTATCTTATGAAGTGTGTCAGTGCGTGTGTGTGTGTGTGTGTCTGTGTATCTTATGAAGTGTGTCAGTGCGTGTGTGTGTGTGTGTCTGTGTATCTTATGAAGTGTGTCAGTGTGTGTGTGTGTGTATCTTATAAAGTGTGTCAGTGCGTGTGTGTCTGTGTATCTTATGAAGTGTGTCAGTGCGTGTGTGTGTGTGTCTGTGTATCTTATGAAGTGTGTCAGTGCGTGTGTGTGTGTGTGTCTGTGTATCTTATGAAGTGTGTCAGTGCGTGTGTGTGTGTGTGTCTGTGTATCTTATGAAGTGTGTCAGTGCGTGTGTGTCTGTGTATCTTATAAAGTGTGTCAGTGCGTGTGTGTGTGTGTGTCTGTGTATCTTATGAAGTGTGTCAGTGCGTGTGTGTCTGTGTATCTTATGAAGTGTGTCAGTGCGTGTGTGTCTGTGTATCTTATGAAGTGTGTCAGTGTGTGTGTGTCTGTGTATCTTATGAAGTGTGTCAGTGTGTGTGTGTGTCTGTGTATCTTATGAAGTGTGTCAGTGTGTGTGTGTCTGTGTATCTTATGAAGTGTGTCTGTGTGTGTGTGTCTGTGTATCTTATGAAGTGTGTCAGTGTGTGTGTGTCTGTGTATCTTATGAAGTATGTCAGTGCGTGTGTGTGTCTGTGTGTCTTATAAAGTGTGTCAGTGCGTGTGTGTGTCTGTGTGTCTTATAAAGTGTGTGTGTGTCTGTGTGTGTTTTTAAAAACATTTAAGTATTAGATGAGACTAACTCAAAGTTAGAGGTGAATTTTCATTTTTCTTATTTGTTCGGTAAAAAGTGTTTTTTTCTCTCTCTCTTGTATTTTCCATGTAAAATCAAATTATGAATATTATAAATAATTTTAATTTGTTTAATTTTATCAAGGCTAGTTTAAATCTCAGAAAATAGCCCTTATATAAATCCTGAAATTATTTGATACAAAAATCTATTATCTTATTTTAATACAAATAACTAATATCTAAGTAATAGATTATTATTATAACTCGTTACATTTATATATAGACACACAAACGTTTAATATAAAACAATGTATATATCTATTTACAGATGCGAAGTAAACAAGCAGAACGATTTTCAGGGGTAAGTCTATCCATCAATCTATCTATCTATCTATCTATCTATCTATCTATCTATCTATCTATCTATCTATCTATCTATCTATCTATCTATCTATCTATCTATCTATCTGTCTATTTATTCATCTCTGTCTTGTCTAACTATCTATCTGTCTATTTATTCATCTCTATCTATCTATCTATCTATCTATCTATCTATCTATCTATCTATCTATCTATCTATCTATCTGTCTATTTATTCATCTCTGTCTTGTCTAACTATCTATCTGTCTATTTATTCATCTCTATCTATCTATCTATCTATCTATCTATCTATCCATCTCTGTCTTGTCTATCTATCTGTCTATAATTATTCCACATAGTTATACAGCATGTGGCAATGATATATTAATATTTTTTAAGAAACAATATCTAGAAAACATTTATAAAACTGCTATAATGTTGCGTCCTGTGAGCTCAAAGCAAATGTCTGTATCGATGGCCAGAACATTCTCAAACCAACAAATGACATTTCTGCCGTTAACTATTAATACATCTCAATGAATCTTAACCTGAATTAAGGAGCGCAATGTTTTTGTCCAGTTTGAGTCTCTGAAGTCTCGATCTTGCGTTTCAGTCTCTAAAATGATCTTCTTACACTAAACTGTCCCTCTCCACTTCACACATTTGCATCCTGTCTTGATCATTGTGTGAAATCCTTTCTAAAAATTTCTGCTTTTTCAGCACGCAACCTTTCACACAACACGCGCCTTTACAAGACCAGCATCGACATGCATAGATCAAGCACGCACCCTTCACAGAAGCTTTAATATATCACAGCGTTAACACACTGCAACAAAAGAACATTGTTCGAGATTAATTTGAGCTTTCAAAACTTTGAAGCCCAGTGTTTGACCTAGCCACGTTTCATTTTTGTCACACCTTTCTAATGTTTCTATTCTTTCTGTTTGTTTTCAGAAGAAAGACTCCGGCGAAGGGGTTTATGAGGTATTCCTGTTGTGTTGTGGTTGTTTAATACTATGGTATAGCAGAAGAATTTACCTTTCTTGTGTGCTTGTCTATAGTCTGCATATCAAATACTATAGAGCGTGCCCGTATGACGTCACGCGCACCGTCGCCGCCATAATGGGGGACAAGTAGAGCTGGATACAGCGCGCACCGAATGTTAATCATATTGTGAAACAGTCATATTTTAGGCTGCCTAAGGTAATAACACACCAATGTGATCGTACACAACAGCAGTCAAAGGCCAGACGTGAGAAATGCAAACAGTCGAATTCATGCTGAGAGAGTGATTGGCTTAGTCCATCAGAAATATTCAATGCTATCATCCAGATCTGGACATACACTATTTGCTTCTTGCCCATCAATAACGTAATAAAATTAAAGGTGAACAAATGTAGATCGTGATTAGATCACATGGATGTGCTTATCCGGATCTACAGTGAATTAAAAACCATCCCACGACACTCGACACACTTTGCCGATAATATATGTAACAATACCTGACCTCTGTTTGGGGTTTTTGAGTGTATTTTCTGTAGAAAAAAAATCATACTTTAATCTTAGCTTTTCATACAGGTGTAGGACATCAATAAACAGCATTTTGCAAGATCTGTTCAGGTGACAAAAGTTTATAAAGATGTTAAATGAAAATATTTTTGGTCCAAACTGTTGGATTAGAAAGTAGGAATGCCTCTATTTTTTTTATGAACTTTATTGCTAATGAAAACCATTTCATCTACCTTGGCAGTTGTTACACATCTGTCATTGATGACACAGGACACTTCTCGCACCCAGCCACACACTAGCTGCTTGTAAGCGTCAAGTCCTTTGTAACACTGAAGATCTTCGGCTGTATAAGGACTTGGGGTGAAAACCAGATAGTTGAGAACATTATTCTATTATGTGTTCGGTAGAAGATTGACGTTCGTAGACCAGGTCACAATTTCATACGGATCCTGTCCCTTTATTAACGCTATTTTTGCCTCGTACCTGTCTCTTTCAAAATTCTCAAGTCCATCTCTATATTTAGTTTGACTCTTACGCTCAATTTTCTCCCTAGATTTACATAAAACTTTTTTTTTTTCTGCGATAAAACTGGCTTTAACGTCGCTTCCCCCATGACATTGATTAGAAGTTGTCCCCCAAAATGGCGGCTGTCGTAAAACTACGTCACGATCGGGCGCGCTCTATATAGGCTAGAATTCATTTTTTTAAATAGCTTACTATAATATTCTGTTTCAGCTTGACTGACATCCAAAGGGATGGATAGTCACAATTTTAATCACATTTTAGCTTTTTAATAATAAATCTACATATTAAAGTGATTTTACTATGACTGAGCATGAAGTTGTCATGGCAATCAGACATGCTTGTAAATGACAAATGGCTGCGCTAAATGTAGCAATAAACAGACTGAAAATACACTATAAAATGATATTTTAAATCTCATTAAGCAAATAAATGAGTGATAAATTAGGCTGTTTTCCGTCTTTATACGTTTGACTGGATTTATTAGCCTAATTTGTTTACCAAATAACCACTGAAGAGGTATTAAAATACCTCTCTGCAGTATTTTGAATACTTTCAAGCTAAAAATATGATTTACAGTAATCCCTCGCCGTTTCGCGGCCTCAGTGCATCGCGGATTTTGCAAAAATATTCATCGAAAAATAAAGGTTCAAAAATACCGCCATATCGGCAGCCATATTGCGGAAAGTAGCGTTGCTTCATCGTGATGCGAGAGAAACGGCTTTGGAACGCCCATGGGCACTCAGACAAGACACGTGATTGGTTCCCGGCGCGAGATCGACCAATGAGAGTACGAGTGGATATATCCCGTGAGCTGATTGGCTGATCCTACTTTGTGGATTTTCACCAATCGCGGGGGTTCCGGTCCACATTAACTGCGATAAATGAGGGATCACTGTATTTGTAAAAGGCCTGTCTTCAACTTTTCACCCACAGCCTGCTTTCACAGGCTACTTCCAACTTCTAAAATTTTGACTTGAAATGTTTCCCTAGTTTATTCTTGTAATAAATTTGCCTGTTTATTGTGAAAATCTTATTAAAGCTAAATTATATTTAGCATCCATTTCATTGACAACCATATACATTCAATTATGCTTCATATATGTAGCCCAAATATTCACCACTTTAACAAGAAGAAAAGGTTGTTGTGGAAAAAGATTGGGATTAAGATTATTTGTATCACTTTTAAGAGTAAATATGTAAATCCAGGTCCTAGTTGTTTCAGTTATATTGACACTGATAGCATGCAGACTTTTTCACAGCATTTAACTGATGCATATTACATTTCTGAAGCCTGTGGTTGATTTGTTGCGCTTCTGTTGAAATGGTGCTCACTTTCTGCCACATCCGTTTTGTCCGTCTCTCTCGTCCACATCGCAGGGACTCACGCCTCACGCTCAGGACACATACGAGACCATCAAAATGAAGAAAGGAAAGCAGTAAGACTCAAAGGAACAGGAGGGAACAGACTATCTGGACTTACTGCCATCTTAAGCATCTCCCACCTATAAATAAGCTTTCAACAGAATAACATTTTGTGTTTATGTAGAGTAATAACGTTTGGTAATCGCTTATGTTTAGATGTAGTTAAATAATCAGAACAGTCTACTTGTTTATTAATTTAAATAGTAACTTGGTTACATGTTTAATGAATGTATTTTTAAATTTTTGAGCTTCTAACATGTTTACCATAGTGCGTGTCACTATTCTCAAGGCTAACTTCCTGCGCTGACTTCTATAGCAACATGCCACCAACCCCACAGAGTCCGAGTCATTTCCTGTTTTAAAAAATACATGAGTGGTCTGAAAAAATGTGCGTCTGTCTTTGACCACAGGTGTGAGATGGAAACAGAGCTATGCTTGATTGTATGTGTGTAGGCCTTCTCTTTCCATTGGTTTAAGAATTGTTTTGTTCTAAGACAAGATTTTTTCCCCCTTGCGTGTGGCATCTAAGAGTATGTGGCAACTAACTGTATGTGAAGCAAACATTGTCTTAATTTACTATAAGAGTTACAATATAGGCTTTATTATGAATTTATTATAAGATTTTAAATACAATAAATACTTAAAAAAAATGATTGTTTGCAGTTGTGATTTTTAATGCTTACAGTTTTTTATGATCAGTATCGAATACTGCTATGCAGAAATTCTCATTTCCTGTTCAGAAAATAGAAATAGATTTGCGAGCAGAGGTGATGATACACGATTCTAGTCCATTTTAAATAATACAGTAACTATTGTTTTATTAATGAACAAAATTGCATTTTCATATTACTTTATTTTATTACTGTTTCCTGTTATTTTATTTGAATTTTTCAGCTTAGCTAGTGCACTCAAAAAAGCAAAAAGCAACTTTATTTTGATCGCCAACTTTAGAAATACTACTAACTGTAAGCAGAAAGTAAGTACTTACATTAACTGTAAGTATAACTTTCATTTTTATGATCCACTTTGGAAATACTACTAACTAGAAGTAACATGTTAACTCCCATTAGAGTATTAGAGGACTGGGTTATAGGCTTTGGGTTAGTAGGATGAGTTGATGTAGTTTCAGAGTTACTTATAGAATTTATGTTGATGCATAAAGAGCATCAAAAATAAAGTGTTATCAGATGTTAAGCAGACAGTCTACCGATACTTTAATGACTGCAAAGACCATTGAAATAAAGTGTTACCTTTTGAGTTGATTGGCTTGTAATGTAAGCACACTTTCAGTAGTCAAACTCAAGAGTAAGAGCATTTCAGTGAAATCTTATTTTAAGATAAAAAATACTATGTATTTAATTCATACAGGAAAGTTACAGTGTAGTCATGATCCTTTTTTCTCTGCAAATATCACTCTGTCAAACTGTGTCACTGTTTTTTTCACTAGATTGTCATGACAGCAGCAAACAAGTGACATGTTTGCTTACTGAGAACAAAGTTGACACATACACTTAGCAACTAGCAACAACCAACATAGATATAATTTCATTTGAATTGATTTTTGGCTTCATTAGACATGATAGGTTTATTCCGTTTGGCTACTTGCTTCCATTAGGTGTCACTTTACTTTCTTGACACAGAGAAAGTTGAGTCTCTTTTCACAGTCTGCAGGTTCCCAAGCCATCTTTTTTCGATCGTAGACTCCACAGCGCTGATCCATGGCAGGACACCGGGACTCTCCACCAGACCAGCCCTTATATGCAACATTATTTCCATTCACCCAGAACCAGTGAGCAGCGATAAAGCGCAGACCAATCCAAACATCATCTGCCAGGGCTGGTTTGCTCGCATCTTTCGCCTCTGTCATAATCACATCTGAGTTTAGACTGGCCAAATCAAAATAGTTTTGTCTGCAGTATTTCAGAGCCTCTTCCCACGTGCTTTCTTGCTCCACCAGGATCAGTTGAAAGTCCTCCATGCAGTAAAATGGTATTGGCGTAAAGCAAGGATTATCATGCACTTTACCAGTTGATTTTGAGACAGCGGCACACTTTTCATGCAAAGTATCGGGTTGTCCAGCGTCCCACACAATATTAGATGCATTCCCACCTCCGCTCCATCTCCACAGTGTTGGGTTTTGAGCATCTCTCTCAAGTCCAACCCAGTAAAAATCAAAAGTGAGCTGTGGATTAGCAGAAAGCCGTTTCAGTTCTGCATCGCTGGCGGTGGACAGGTCATCATGTTTGTTTCTGCAGTACTGCTGTGCATTCAACCACGGCATGCTCTCCGTCACATAAAAGTGTCTTCTGTAGAGGCTGCTGTTCAATCTAAGGAAGCACAAGAACAGAAACGCAGCCTTTATTGCCATATTGTCAATGGATCCAGTGTTGTAGCGTCAGCAGAGATGATTTTGGTTGCACATTTCTGTGCTAAGAATGATTTTCTACCACACCTTCCCAAAGATTTCCTACATAACACACCAATAAAAAGCAACCCCGGCCAATTAAACAATTGGCCTCTCCTCTTTTATTCAATCACTGTGTCTGAAACTATATTACCGGCACTTCTCACTTGTTTTAGTTGCTTTGGATAAGCATTTGCTGGATGAATAAATGTAAATGTATTGCAAACCCGCCACTGGAAAATATATTTTTCACAGGACTAAACAAAGTGATATTTGCCTTACAAATGTGTAAGGAAGTGGAAATGAACTCATATTGTTCATATTGTAATCTTCATTTGACTTCCAACACTACGTTTGGAAAACTCTTCAATTCCAGGCATGACCACCCATATTTTAAATCAATCTGTCTAGAAATATTACATTAAAAAAAATTATTTTCATGATCTTATTTATATTATTATTTTTCTTATTTTTTACTCTTTTCTTTATAATTTATATATATTTATATTTAATATAAATATATATATATTCTTATATATTCTTATTTTTTTATTACTTTATAATATATATATATATATATATATATATATATATATATATATATAATATTATTAATATAATTAATTATTAATTAATATTAATAATATATATTAATATATTTAATATTTAATATATAATATATATTTAATATAAATATTATTAAATAAATATAATACATATAAAATATATATTTGGACTGTTATCTCTTCTTAATGTTGTCATGAAACAGAAGTTGCAATACAGTTTGCTTTTTGATCAAGAAAAAAGGTTGGATGAAACTTAATTTTGTCTATCAGAAATTAATTGGATTGTTGTCGATTGATAATGGTTGCTGGAGGGACAGGATTATTGTTCCGCATCATCAGAGAAGATGTGTTGTTGTGAGGAGGAAGGGAAGTTAATGGTTTGGACTGAAGATTACACGGGAGCATTAATTAAAATATGATAATAAACATTGATAAATCATGTATAAAACACTTTTTTGTCCATTTTGAATTCACCGAGACTGAGATGTGTTTTGTTTGGATCTAATTTGACCCTTTTTTTGAATATCAGATAAATCTTTGTGGTTTCCTCTCTGTATGAGTGTCAGCTTCCTCTAGATCAGTGGAAATTAGGGTCCAGTGCATGAAGAGACCCAGCATGTCTGCTAATATAGAAATGTTGATTTTCACTGATATTTTCAAAGATTTTAAATCATTGTTGAAGGCACAGTTCACCCAAGAATGAACACCCAAACAGTACAGCATGATGCTTGCAACGCCAAGATCATGGGTTCAATTCCCAGGGAAAGCAAGAACTGATTAGAATGTCAATGTGTTTCTTGAATGCAATGAAAGTCGCTTTGGATAAAAGTGTCTGCCAAATGCATACATTTAAATTGTAAAAATTCTGTCAATATCAAATCACCCTTAAGTCGTTCTAAACCTTTATGAAAAAATAATAATACTAAGGAAGTCAAAGGAGGCCAGAAACTGTCTGGTTACTGACATTCTTTGAAATAACTTCCTTCGTGTTCAACAGAAGACAGAAACACATAAAGGTTTCAAACGACTTGAGGGTGAGTAAATGACAGAAATTTCATATTTGCATTCAAGTACATATATTTTATATCAATTTTTTGTCTTGTTTGCTGTGAGTCAGATGTACTGTTAAAGTCAATATCCTTCATAATCTTAAAACATATGCCTAGTATTTGAGGATACTTTATAATTATATTATTATATACTTTATATATTATCATTATAGAGCTTTCCTATTTACTGTTACATCTCACATATTTCTAATATAGGGAATAAAACAACTTCAAAAAACACCTAGACTTAAATAAGCATACCGGAGATCAACAACAAAAGAGAAACTTTTGCTCCAAAAACTTGATCATCTGCTCAACTGCAGTTAATAAAGAGAAATACATTTAAAGTGACATTTAAAGGTGACATTGAAACACTGGCCTTTTTTAACATGACCTGAGACGCAAATCTGAAGATGCAAAGAAATATAATTTAACCTTTAATTTGCAAGGAAACACAATTAGACAAATTCAGATTTCCCTCAGAAACATTTGTTATGGTAAAACGCTTCCATGTATGTAAAAACAGGATTTGTTTAGCGTGCATGTTTTTTTCTACGCTCATGTGACACAAAGCTCTCCCGCAGAAACATGAGTCATCATGTTATGCAAACCCGACATATTGTCATATCAGCATAATTCGCGTTAGCATGCTGCTAACGTAGCATGTCGATAGCCTAGCCTACTATATAGGTTACAAACCGTTCATTTTAACGTTTTTGATGGAAATGTGTATTATAAAAGCAATGTATCTATTAATAATACTGGGAATTGTGATATTAGACTTGCCCTGTGGATATATAGAGCCATTTTTTCCCACAAAACAAAACATTGCAGTGGTCTCTTAATTTTTTCCAGAGCTGTATATATATATAAAAGCATGCCAGAGTTAGATAAGCATATATGTAACCCCAGTAACGGTGCCCGCCTTGTTAAAGCTGGGGCCTGGGTAAGTATTAGCTTAACAGGTATGATTACCTATAATAATCAAATAGATTTTTCCCTTCCCTTCAGCAGCAATAAAGAATAAGAAATCCTGTAAATATCTTATGAGTCGTTTATATACGTAAATGAACAAAAAATGAAAACAGTAAAACAATAAGAAAGATAAATTATAAAAGTACACTTTTTGAAAAGCAAATTCAGTGTAAAGTAAACCCTTTATAGGATACCAATGAAAAGAACAGTATTTAAACACTCTCAACAAAATAAATATTCGTCCCACTAAATAACTCAATCTTGCAATTAGATATTAAGAGTAAACAATATTTTCCGAACAAAACTCTCTTAAATGGGCCCACACTCACGCGCTCACTCACACACCCTACGTTGCAGGCCTGATAGTCAGATGATAGCGGCTGCCTTGCACTCTCGCGTTGCAACAGAGGAACTCCGGGCTTTCCCGGTCATCCGGAGCGCTATCTGTTGTGACGATCTGTCCCTCGAAGCCAGAGGAACCCCGGGCTTTTCCGGTCACCCGGAGCGCTATCTGGTTTTACGATCCGTCTCAGCGTCAATTCGGCTCGCGCTTCTCACCACACGAGCACGCGGTATCGTCGTGCGACTCTCCGTCTTTCCGAATATCTCCGATATTTACTCAATATCAGTACTACTCAGACAAACACTATGGATTAAATCTGTAGTTAACAGGATTTTCGGGTAGAAGATCCCTTTTCTCTCTACTATCTCAATCCTCACTCCTCTCACTCTCCTTCGCCACGCCCACTCCCTCCTTTACACGTGATACATCAACGCATCCAACATTAAACAATATTGTTTAAATATAACTATTTATATACAGAATGTAAACACTGTAAAGCACAAAGTAAATAAAATAAAATGCACATTATGATGTAAATTATAATGTAAACAAAAATATTGCTGCCTTTAGTGTCACCGGGCTACACCCTCCCCCTTCTAAATGTTTGAGGTCCTCATCAAACTTTTGGGACTTTACAGGAGTTTAATTCTTTCTTTTTTCATGTCCTATTTGCTGCTGCATTTATGGCAAGTAGCAAGAGGGTGGCACCAAACAGTGTTACAATTACTTATGTTACCCTCTGAAACCAGACTACAGTGTACTGGCATACCATGGGTAATGGTATGTATTGGATGGTTTGTGGATTTTCCCAACTCATCATAACTGAGTTTAACTACAGGCTTCAATTTTCTCTTAGACCTAATTTCTCGTGAGGGTTCTAGATCATTTGAATTTGGTTCAACATCAGGTGCTTCAGTAAAAGGTAAGTTATTTCCCTCTACAACTTGAGTGTTAGGTCTTTCTCTTTCCAGAGTATCTCCATTTCTCACTTGCTCAGGATCTTCAACAGAGTGTATAGTTTGACCTTCACTATTGCCAAAGCTCACAGATGGTTCACCTTCTACAGGAATAGACACTATTCTTTCCTGTTGAACAGATTTCGGATTCAGAGATTCTGGAAATCTCCAAACTTCTTTCAAGGCCTCCAGAGGTATGTGTGCACTCTCATCCTCATAATCTGAAGACACCTCAGCCTCGTCATAACTCCATTCTACATAGTCTGTTCCCGTTTCATGGAGAGGTGTTTGTTGACAATTCTGTGATCTTGTCAATGGTCTCTGTTGTACTTTCTTTTCCTCTGTCTCTGTTGGCATTCTCACCAGGTACCCGATAGGCAGAAGATGGTTTCTATGCACTGTCTTGACAGTTCCCCTACCTTTCTCAGGTTTTACACGGTAGACGGGTAAGTTTGGCATCTTACTGACAACAACATACGGGAAGGAACACCATTTATTTCCTAATTTGTTCTTTCCTGTGACTCCTAGACTTCTCATCAGAACTCGATCCCCTTCTTCCAGTATGTGATCTCGAACTCTCTTATCATGAAGTCTTTTGTTCTTTTGATGGCTCTTGTCTGCAGCCTCGGAAGCTATGTGGTAGGCCTTTTTTAGGTCTGTTCTCAGCTTTGATACATACTGTTGGTAATTTTCTGCTTCACCTTCAGATGACACAGAGAAGCAGAGATCAATCGGGAGTCTTGCTTCCCGCCCAAACATGAGGACATAGGGGGAATATCCAGTCGCATCATTTCTGGTACAATTATAAGCATGTACGAGTTGACTGACATGCTGACTCCATTTTTGCTTCTGCGATTTGTCAAGCGTCCCAAGCATTGAGAGCAAAGTTCTGTTGAATCGTTCTGGCTGCGGGTCCCCCTGAGGATGGTATGGAGTCGTTCTCGATTTTTGAATGCCCAACATCTTCAGCAACTCATGGATTAGCTTGCTTTCAAAATCACGTCCCTGATCTGAATGTATACGGGCTGGTAATCCGTAATGAACAAAGTACTTTTCACATAATACTTTGGCTACCGTGAGAGCTTTTTGGTCTTTTGTTGGAAAGGCTTGAGCATACCTAGTGTAGTGATCAGTGACTACTAGGATGTTGAATACTCCTTTCGAATCGGGTTCCAGGGACAAAAAGTCAATACAAACAAGATCCATAGGCCCATTGCTGGTAATCTGCTTCAACGGGGCTGCTCTTTGGGGCTGCGTTTTACGAAGAATACACTTTCCACAGTTCTTCACATACTGTTCAATTTCATTTGACATTTTTGGCCAATAGAAACGATCTCTTATTAACGCAGTGGTCTTATCTACTCCTAGATGTCCAGTTTCATCATGCAGGGACTGTAAGATCATGGACCGATACTTCTGCGGTAAGACAAGCTGAATACACTCTTCCTGTTGTTGACTCTGAACTACTCTAAATAACAGTCCTCTCCTTACAACCAGTTTGGATCCTTCTTTCTGTAGTAGATGTACTTCTGGATTTTTCTCTCCAGACAATGATAATAACTGCCCTTTAGACACAGCATGTCTCACTCGAGAAATAGCAAGGTCTTCTTCCTGAGCTTTTATTAAGTCCTGAGAACTCAACTGCTCAAGTGAACCAATGTCAAGCCTGGTAGGATAGGCATAACATTCGGGTATACCTTCAGGAGACACTCCCAGCTGCTCTACACACTTTTGAGTGTTCACAGCTTTGCACAGGGCCTTGATACCCGAAGGCGATATTTCTTGCCAATATTGTTCCTCAGTAGTGGAAGAGGGGTTGCGGGACAAAGCGTCAGCATCAATGTTGTTTTTTCCCGGTTTATACTGTACATGGAAGTCATATGTGGACAACGCTGCCAACCATCTGTGACCAGCAGCATTGAGTTTTGCCGTGGTAAGTATGTAAGTAAGTGGGTTGTTGTCTGTTCTTACTGTAAATCGTGCACCATATAAATAGTCATGGAATTTGTCTACCACTGCCCACTTGAGGGCTAAAAACTCAAGTTGGTGGACAGGGTAACGCTGTTCAGATGCCTTTAGCTTACGGCTGGCAAAGGCTACCGGCCTCAAACCTTCGGGGTGCTCCTGGTTTAAAACTGCTCCCAAACCATTCAGGCTAGCATCTACATGTAGAATGTAAGGCCTGGTTGGATCAGCAAAGGCCAACACTGGTGCGTTAGTAAGACAATGGATGATCTTCTGGAACGCCTCTGTACACTCTTCTGTCCACCGGTCACCAAATGCTTCAGACTCCCTGTAGTACATCCCATTGCTCTTTACTGCTTTCTTCCCATGCTGAGTAGATGGATATCCCTTGGTAAGTTCGGTAAGGGGTCTGACGATAGCAGAGTAATTAGCTATGAACCGCCTGTAGTACCCACAGAATCCCAAGAATGATCTAAGGGATTTCAAATCAGTTGGTTGTTTCCAATTTGTTACAGCTTCAATCTTTGTCGGATCGGTGGCAATACCCTTTTGGGAGATTATATGCCCCACATATTTTACCTGCGGTTGACAGAACTGGCACTTGTCCAGTGAGACTTTTAATCCATTTTCTTCAAGTCTATCAAGGACTTTAAGCAGACGTTCCTCATGTTCTTCCAGTGTTTTTCCAAACACTATAAGATCATCTAAGTACACAAGTACTTCCAGCAGATTCATGTCCCCAACAGCCTTTTCCATCAATCTTTGGAACGTAGCAGGGGCTCCTGAGATTCCCTGCGGCATCCTTTCAAACTGATAGAACCCAAGTGGACAAATGAAAGCAGTCTTGGCCTTGTCTTCATCAGCCATTTTGATCTGATAATACCCACTCCGTAGGTCTAAAACAGAGAACCACTTACTGCCTGTAAGACAATCCAAAGCTTCATCAATCCTCGGCACAGTATACTGATCAGGGATGGTTCTTGAATTTAAGGTTCTATAGTCGATACACATACGCACTGTTCCGTTCTTCTTCCTGGCCACAACAATGGGGGAAGCATATGAACTTCTGGACTCTTTGATGATTCCTGCCGCCAACAACTCGTGAAGATGGCGACGTATGTCATCGATGTCGGCAGGTGCCAGTCGACGGGATCTCTCTCGAAAAGGTGTGTGGTCACTAAGTTGAATGCGATGCTCCACCCCTTTTGCAGAACCAACATCCCACTCATGAAGTGAAAAGACATTCGCTCTCTCAGACAGTTTTTGTGATAACCTGTCCTTCCAATATTTTGGAATGGGTGAGTCTCCAAAGTCAAACACGCATGGATCTATAGGCGACCCTCTGGCTGAAGTGTCTTTCTCCACGGTAGTAGCAACTTCAGTGGTGTATCCGTGCGCCACCACAGAACCAACAGGGATACTGATCTCTTTCTGTGATATATTCTTTAGTAGTACAGGAAATCGGTCCACCTGGATGGCTGAAGAAGGAATGATGGTAGGCTTTACTAGAACATCAGCCGGACTATTTGAAGTTGATGGTTGATCAACAACTAGGATACTCTTGTCTATGGATTGCATCACATTGACTTTGCAAGTAGCTTGACACTCACTTCTTGGTGGAATACTGAGTGGACCTGGACCATTCCATTGAACTTCCACCACCACATCTTCTGAGACTTTTTGTTCTCCGTCTTCCCTTTCAGACATAGTTGACTTCTGAAGATTTACTGACATTGTGTGGAAAATGTCTACTCCAGCAGACTCTTTGCAAAGATGCGCTAACCTCTGGAACATACTCGCATTAGAACCAATGAGTAAGGGGACCTGTTTGGGTCCATGCGGCTCTGGACACACTAAAGCCAATACACTAATGGATTGTGGTACTCCTGTCAACTTTTCTGGAAATTGCAGCTCTATTTCTACATAGCCACGATAGGGGAAACTAGAATCACTTAAGCCCCAGACAGCTAGCCCAGAAATGGGGTGAATTGGGGTATCAGCAAGGTTTCTGTTATACCACTCCTCAAAGATAATAGTTACTACTGATCCACTATCCAGCAAAGCTTGACAAGGCGTTCCATTTACCTTCACCGGAATAACTGAAGATGGTCCCACTAATCCTTCCGGGATACTGGTGGTTGGTTTGACTTGAACTGCACTTCTTTTCACAGAACAATGATGCTCCTCCTCAAAAGCCTCCTCATTCCTTTGTTTTCCCTTAACTTTTCGCAGAGATTGAATGAGTTTCTGAATCACTTTCTTCTCATTTACTGGAGCTCTGCACTTTGAAGCAATGTGTCCGTCACCCCCACAGTTGTAGCAGAAGTAATCCTCATAGCTTTTAGAAGATTCAGTCACTTTTGATCGGGTAAACTTAACTGAACACGCTTGGTTTCCTTGTGGAGACATTTCTTTCTCTACCTCGGCCGGTGGTTGTACAGTCATCACTTTCACTTGTTGTCTGAGTTTTTTCACCTCTTTCTTCAGAGCTTTTACCTCATAGCTTTCATCAGCGAACTCTGGAGCTTGTTGGCTTTTCTGATTCTTGTCAGAAATTGCTTCATTCTCTGCCTTGAAAGTTAACTCCGCCACCAAAGTTTGTAATTCTCTGAGCTCAGTTGCCAAACCTTGAAAGACAGGGTCTTTGAATTTCTCACTTCCAACTTGCACTTGGCGAACTGTCAGATTGGACTTTTGTCTTTCAGCTTCTTGTACCTCCTCTTGCCGAATCTCCTGTAGCAGATCTAGGAAATCAGGAGGGTTATTCTTTCGTTCCCTTAAGCGTAACTGTAGCAGCATGAGGTCAGACTGGGTGGCTCCTCTGATGAGTTGTTCCAGGCGTGCTCTGCCAGCAGACTGGGCAGGTAAGCCTCCTCTTTGTACAACTCTGATTAAGATTTTCTCGATTCTCCTCAGAAAGTCTGACAAAAATTCTCCATGACGTTGCCTTAGTGCTCGAAACTTGAAATACAGATCTTCACTAGACTCTGAGCTTCCAAAAGCACTTTCAATAGCTGCTAGGTACTCTTTTGGAGATGCTTCAGCATTTGTAAACCTTACTGCTTGGATAATCTCCAATGCTGGTCCTCGCAAACTCTCCACTATCCTTAACTTCTTTTCTTTTTCAGAACGATCACTTTCCTCAACCATGAGCATGGCTTGTTCCATCCAATTCTCCAAATTATCCTCTCCAGCCGGAATAGGAACAATCCCTGAAAAGGTTCTCAGACGTCTGAAGGAACTACTATCACTGGAGATTTTGGTGGTTTTTGCAAGCAAATCACCTACCGCTCTGATGATAGACTCGGGCGTAGAAGCATTCAACAAGTTAGGTGAACTTGATTCTTGAGGTTCTTCCCTTTGCTCTGATTCATCAGGTGAAACTAAATTATCTCCCCCACCCACAATTCTATTAACACTCAAGATCCAGGGGTCTGATCCATCAGCAGGTAATACATCAAGAGGGAGTCTCTCTACACGCACCTTCTCACGACATTCACAGAGCACTATTAGTGACTGTGTCACTTGGCTATACATCCGTCCTCTTACCCTGACTCTTCCAAGGGCTTTGATAGACTGCATAGCTTCTTCAATTTTAGAAACATCTGTATCTTCTGGAATACCACTCACAATGAGGGCATTATCTGGATTAATGCCTTCACCTCGGCACCAACTTTCCAAATCAGGGACTGAAAAAGGGGTCTGCCTACGAGCCATCTCTATAACTGAGCCACTTAAAGTATGTTGCAATAAAACTTTGATTCTATTTTGTTTGTTTTTAAATGCTACTACTGAAGTAATAAGGAATAAAATCCCAGCGGTGCCTCCAATTTATGTAACCCCAGTAACGGTGCCCGCCTTGTTAAAGCTGGGGCCTGGGTAAGTATTAGCTTAACAGGTATGATTACCTATAATAATCAAATAGATTTTTCCCTTCCCTTCAGCAGCAATAAAGAATAAGAAATCCTGTAAATATCTTATGAGTCGTTTATATACGTAAATGAACAAAAAATGAAAACAGTAAAACAATAAGAAAGATAAATTATAAAAGTACACTTTTTGAAAAGCAAATTCAGTGTAAAGTAAACCCTTTATAGGATACCAATGAAAAGAACAGTATTTAAACACTCTCAACAAAATAAATATTCGTCCCACTAAATAACTCAATCTTGCAATTAGATATTAAGAGTAAACAATATTTTCCGAACAAAACTCTCTTAAATGGGCCCACACTCACGCGCTCACTCACACACCCTACGTTGCAGGCCTGATAGTCAGATGATAGCGGCTGCCTTGCACTCTCGCGTTGCAACAGAGGAACTCCGGGCTTTCCCGGTCATCCGGAGCGCTATCTCTTGTGACGATCTGTCCCTCGAAGCCAGAGGAACCCCGGGCTTTTCCGGTCACCCGGAGCGCTATCTGGTTTTACGATCCGTCTCAGCGTCAATTCGGCTCGCGCTTCTCACCACACGAGCACGCGGTATCGTCGTGCGACTCTCCGTCTTTCCGAATATCTCCGATATTTACTCAATATCAGTACTACTCAGACAAACACTATGGATTAAATCTGTAGTTAACAGGATTTTCGGGTAGAAGATCCCTTTTCTCTCTACTATCTCAATCCTCACTCCTCTCACTCTCCTTCGCCACGCCCACTCCCTCCTTTACACGTGATACATCAACGCATCCAACATTAAACAATATTGTTTAAATATAACTATTTATATACAGAATGTAAACACTGTAAAGCACAAAGTAAATAAAATAAAATGCACATTATGATGTAAATTATAATGTAAACAAAAATATTGCTGCCTTTAGTGTCACCGGGCTACATATATATATATATATAAACTTTTTTTGGTTGTATAGGATATCCATGTAGAAGAGTGCAAGATAGCACACGCTCCAAGATGTCTTATAAAGAGAGCTTAATCTTTAAAACATCTGTTGTGTACCAACATATGAAAAACATCTTTTAAAAAGCAGTTTTATATTCTAAATCATAAGCTTTTTAATACATCATATAAAAATCCTACATCCATCTGACTGGAAACGTATTACAGTCGAGCAAAAATACATATTCTAGATGAAAACACACACACTCTTAAAAATGTAGGTCTTCAAATGGGGTTTCACAGTGATCTCAGATTGCACAAATACGTCTGCAAGATGTCTGTTAAAGAGCTTCATCTGGAAAGCATCGGCTGTGTACAAACATCTGAGAAACGTCTTTAAAATATCAGTTTTACATCCATTCTAAACGTAAACATCTGAAAGACATTTTCTAAATGCCTGACAGGAAGCGTCCTAGAGATGTATTGCAGATGATAAAACTCTTTACATCTAGCAGATAAAATAAGTCTTCTAGATGTAAACGCACATGTGCAGTCAGGGATGCCGTTGAAGAATCATTTTAGGTTATATAAAGAACTTTTAATTAAACAGCTTTTAAAAGAGCCATGTTTTTCTCAGCGTGAAGAAAATTTTAATAATTTTCCACTGTAAATATCCTTTTATGGAAGGGAAAGGTTGCATGGATGGTAAAGGTTCTTCATGGGATCATTGCCAATAAAGCATCTTTATTTTTAGTGTAATTGGCCGTATTCATGTGAGAAGTAGAGATGCCCGATTGATGACATAATCGCTTTTGAATAGTTCAATAAATCGGCTGATCGGTTTCATAAATCTAAGCTGAGTGATTGTGAATACCGAATGGTGCAGATGGGCTTTTGGGAAACGCAGGCAGCCGGTTTGAGGATCCAGTCATGAATCGGACTGATCCTGGTTTCGGGTTCAAAGATCCGGTCGCAGAGGTAAACTACTGGTCATGATTATCAGTAAAAAGACTTTTCTAATTTTCCGACGGTCTGTTGCTTCAGAAAACTTGAAATAGTGCATGCAGTCATGCGGATTACCTTTATTATACATTTGCGTCCTTTTCAAGTGTGGAAAGCAACCAGTAGAATTCAACCTTTGTGTACTAGAAGAAAGTTAAGCGTCTGAAAGGACACGAGGGTTCGATTTTTCACCTTTGGTTGAACATCCTTTTAATGTAATAGATCTATTTCAACTGATTCCGTGCAAGAGCGAGTGAACTGATTCAGATCATTTTGCCATTTTATGTTTATATAAAACGTAGAGCGTTTAAATGTCTCGATTAAACTATAACTTAACCATTGATCGCACACATACATCTGGGAGACGTCTGTTCAAGAGCTGGAAAGCATCTGCTGTGTACAAAACATCTGAGAAACGTCTTTAAGATGTCAGTCTTACATCACAAACATCTTAAAGACATTTTCTAAATGTCTGTTTAACATCTGAGAGTAAACTTCCTAGAGACGCATTACAGATGTGCAAACACTCTAAAAAAATATGTCTTACAGATGTAAACACACATCAAATAGACATTTCTGAGATGTACGTGTGCTTCAGATATTTTCAAACAATTAAAATGTCTCTCCTTACTTCCAGATGCCGTTTTTAATTGACTAGACTTTCTGTTTCACAGACAAGGCTTAAGCAAGTCCCAGACTAAAAGGCATATTTGAGTTGTTTTAACAGAAAGTATCTTGTTTTGTCTCAAGATGCACACCAGTAATGTTTCGTTTTCTAAGACACATTAATAAAAGCTACTTAAATGTCGTAATTTAACAAAGGCCTAATCGTGGCTTAATCTAAGCTCTGGGAAAGCAGGCTTTTGATAGGCTTGCATGGAATAAAACATTGATTACAACATGATCAGACCTTTGTTTAATGGTTTAAGACAGCAGAATAAACAACAAGTAAAATAAATGAGAATAAGCTTTTAAAGTCTATGTGGAAAGTTCATAACATACAGCAGGTTTGAATGTGCATAAAACATACCAAAACTTTTTTTGTTATGTTATTTCAAGTGTAAAATTTAAAAAAGCATGAAACAACAGTAGAATGCATCTGATAACATTCAAAAGAAACTAGACTAGACTCTAATTATTATTACTATATCTGTGTTAATTATTAAAACATACTTCGAAAATAGTTTCTATTTTAAACAGATTTTACTGTTTGGCTCTTTAGTGACGAAACTCGTTGTTATCATTATTCAAATGAATTATTTCATGCTTTCTTGACACAGAGAAAGTTGAGTCTCTTTTCACAGTCTGCAGGTTCCCAAGCCATCTTTTTTCGATCGTAGACTCCACAGCGCTGATCCATGGCAGGACACCGGGACTCTCCACCAGACCAGCCTTTTTTGTTGAGATCTTCTCCATTCACCCAGAACCAGTGCGCAGCGATAAAGCGCAGACCAATCCAAACATCATCTGCCAGGGCTGGTTTACTCGCATCTATTGCCTCTGTCATAATCACATCTGAGCTTAGACTGGCCAAATCAAAATAGTTTTGTCTGCAGTATTTCAGAGCCTCTTCCCACGTGCTTTCTTGCTCCACCAGGATCAGTTCAAAGACCTTCATACAATAAAATGGAAAATTCCCACCCCAACCATAATCATGAACTTCATGAGTGGACTTACTGACAGCACCATATTCTTCATACACAGAATTTGGTTGGCCGTTCTCCCACTTCACATCGGTTGCTTCCTCACCTCTGGACCATCTCCATTGATATGGGTCACTGGCATCTCTACGAAGTCCAATCCAGAAAAAATCTGACCTGATCGCTGGATTAGCAGAGAGTTGCTTCAGTTCTTCATTGCTGACGGTGGACAGGTCATCATAGTTTGTCTTGCAGTATGTCTGTGCATCCCACCACTGCTTACTGACGTCCACGTAAAAGTGTTGTCTGTAGAGGCTGGTGTTCAATCCAAAGAGACTCCAAAACAAAAACACAGTGACTGACGCCTTCATTGCCATTTTGCCAGTATAGCCAGGGTTTTACCATCAGCAGAAATATCCAAAGTGGCAATTGCAAGTCTGAATTTATGAAGATTTCTTACAAATACACCAACAAGACATGGACAGCCTTGACCAATCAAAAGTTAAGCTTTACTTGCAAGACTCCTCCTCTTGACTTCCCATGTTCCTTTGAGTTGCTTTGGACACCCCAACCCTTGAGACTAGCTCTGAATTAAAAAAAGTGAATTGATTGAGACAGTATAAGGCAAATCTAATGAAGGCCATTCGTCCAAACACAAATTTAGGAATAAGATTAAGCATAATTTTTCTTAAAATGTGGAAACGAGCTTTCTGCCAATCCAAAGTACGCTTAAATCCAGAGACAACACGTTTGTTTGTGTCGTCATTTTGGGATTCCGGTTTTAATACTATGAATAAGAAAAGGACTCTTTTCTCATTTTGTGTCTTATTTCAAAGACACTTTACCAGAGGGTCTTACTAGAACAGAAAATGTGTCTTTTTTTGAAAGTGTTTAACAAAAATGACCTGCGATGCAAATCAGAGGATGCAAATAAATATTGTTTAGCTTTCAAACTAACTGAAAGAGAAAATAAGTAAACAAATTCAGATTGACCTCAGAAACTGGTAAAAGGCATTCAAATGAGCAAACGTAGAGAATTGGACTCTAATATTCATTTACAGTATAATGTGCATTAAAACAATGAAAAGTATCAAAATTGATATTCATTTTGAGGTTTACAAAAGTTTACTTTCAACAGTTATTAAATTAATAATTTTTTAAAAGCTTTTTAAAGAGCTGTTTTTGTCCAATAACTGAAAAGGTAATTTACAGTAAATGTATAACTAAGGGATTGAATATCCATTATTGTACAAATTATAATAAATAAAAAAATCTTTAGTATCAGTCAAATTCATCCATTGTTTGCTTCATTTTATTTAAGTTTTATTTCAATTCATGAAAAACTGTACTTTTCGTTTTAGTTACACTAGGTAAGGTACACTATGTAAAATTATTGTTCAAAATAATAATAATATAATGACATTTAAAAACGAGCTAATACGTCATCAGTCTTTCTTCCAGAACGGTTCTTTGTCTGACCCTGATTCAATATGGCAAAAGCCTATTAGAAGTATCTATATTTTAGACCGGTTGGGATGTTTTGTTGGGATTGTGTACATATGTCACTTGCCGTTTGTTTTGTCATATCCGTAAATATAGAAAAGTTGCTCTGGCTACTTGGACGTGTGTGTGGTGAGTGAGTGAAATGAGTTAGTTCACAAAGTGAGAAAACCTCCCGGGAATCGCTGCTTTTTTAAAGATCTGCTGGGAAAAAGAAAGCGCGACAGAGCTCATAATACATTTTTGATGTAAGTAGGAAAACCATATTCATCAGCAGTCACGCAGAGACAAAGCACAACCAAAACAATGTTCCTCTGCAAAATGCATGCAATTTGTCTTAACCCTAACCCTAAACCTAACCCTAATAAATGTTAAAAAGTTGATATTCCTAACTATTACAAATTCATGTATTATTTTAAAGTTTAAAAGCACAAATTACTGCTGGCCACTCATTTCTAAGTCATAGTGATTTGTCTGAGTACAATATAATTCTTGTAATTGCATAGTATTGTAACCAATGACAACAAAGGAAATATCATATTTTGCTTTTGTCACATTGGGCAATCGGGTTCATTTATTGTCTACCAAGATTGTCAAACAAATACTCAGACCTATGAAACAAACAGAACAACCGTGGTACACATCACATTGACAGACAGCTAGATAGGACTCAACACAGGGCTTAAATACAGAAACTCACAGACTAACAAGACTAATTAACTAGACACACCTGAACCGAATTAACTTAATCAGTGACCATGGACGCAGAAGGCCAGAGGAAAGGAGAAAACTGAACTGATAACAGACAAACGAGGTAAACACTAACCCAACACCTAACCCAATTGTGTCCTGATACAGACAAAGTTGAATGCCTTGTTTTTTTCACTAGAGCTCTGCATCTGAAGACCAGACCGGACATCCAAGATCTTCTCCGTTTTCCATGTCTGAGGTTAGTGTGACAAGATCAGTGTGTTAGTGTATGTTTAAATGTGTGTTCCCGCATCATCAAGATCCATTTTTTAACCTCCGTACTATGAAATGGTATAGACAAAGAGCTGCGTGTAGTTGATGTTGAATATATATATTTTACTTTAAAAATCTCTTCTACAAGCCTTCTTTCTTTTAGATTCATTATTATTGAATCATGTTTTATCTTATAATAATAAATAATCATATTTCATTATTATTCAATCGATATTTTGATCATATGGGGATGCTGGACATCATATTTTAGCTTCTCTTTAATCACGCACAAGAAGATAGAGTTAAGGAACACTTGCAAAGATGGCATGTTGGTTTAAATCCTGGTCTTGTGAAGCTGTTTTTTGTGACTTTGTTTCACTGTGAAATTAAGATAAAACTTCAAATGACCATGTAGAAGAAAGTGTGACTGAAACATTGTCATTTTTAAAAAAATGGCCTGAGATGTAAATCAGATGATGCAAATAAATATTGTTAACCTTCAAACTAACTGAAGGACGTAATAAAAAACAAATTCAGTTTGACCTCCCAAAACAGGCAAAACACTTCTGCATATGCAGAAACAGGATTTGCTTATTCTAAATATGACATTGAGAATGTGACACAACTCTCTTGAACACAGCACAGCTCTTCAATATAGTTTCACAGTGTTAGTTCTTTTAAGCACCATATCTAAACAGAATGCTTTAAAACGGAAGGCGTTAAACTTGTTTTACTTGACAATCTTGAGCTTTACTGAGAGTTATTAGTGTTATTAGAATAACCATCGCCTCCTAATTAATCAGAAGAGGGAGTGCAAAACCAGTCTGCATTCAATATACTGTGGGAAAGAATGGTTGGGAGGGAGCATGAAGAATCAATACAAAATCTTGACCAATCAATGACTAAATTTGATGCACAAGAGGTCTTGTATTGTCAATGCAAGAGTCCAGCACTGTGTAAAGTCTCCTCCAACACATCCCAAAGACTTTCAATGAATTTAAGTTTACATTTATTCATTTAGCAGACACTTTATCCAAAGCGACTTACAACTTGAGGAAAACAGAAAGCGATTCATCCTGAAGATGCAAAAGTACAAAAGAGTGCTTACAATATAAAGTTTCAAACATTACACATACGAGTAGTACAAGCCTGGAGAATCGAGGGAGTAAGAGGAAGTGGATGGATGCTTAAGAAATGAAAAGCTACACATTCAATCAATTAGGGTTATACAGGCAGTCAATTGTAGAAATTTTAGTGAAGTTTAGTTTGCAGTTTCATCAGCAGAAGCTTCAGGAGGTTCAAGGAGTTCGTAGGCCGCCCCACATACAATAACATTGTTACAGCAATTATACTCTAACAGAAGCTACTAACTACATCATTATTGAAGATTAAATTATTCTGAGTGGCAAAGAAAGAAAGGAGGAAAGAAAGAAAGAAAGGTAAACAAAACTAGTAATTTTCCACACAAGAGCAGACAGTCTGAAGCATATCTTTGTTGATCACATGGTTGACAACAAGGCCTCTGGTTTACTCGTTAAGTTCCTTCCAAGTTGCAGAAAAGCATTCCTGGGCATCACTCACTCACTCACTCACTCACTCACTCACTCACTCACTCACTCACTCACTCACTCACACGACTCCAAGGCTGAAGTTGGTCTAGGCGCCAACTTTCAACAGCAAGACTTCTCAAAACATTCTAGTATCAGAAATTACAAGAGTATCTTTAGAATGAAATGTTTTATTTGATTCAACATATAATTTATTACACCTAAACTTTTAGGCTACAATGGCCATAATGTGTTTTCAGATGCAGCATCTGAATTGGTATTTAATTTAGTTATGAAAATTCTTCAAAATATCTTTGTTTTAGAAAAGAAAGTCACAAAGCTTGAAAAACATGAGGTAAGGCAAATAAACTGATTTTTTTGGGGGGGGCAAACTATAACCAAAATATGTATTATTATTGTCATCATCATCATCATTATTTATTTCGTTAAATTATGCTCTAAATGAAAAACTAAAACTACCAATAGGAGGCAGTAAATGTCTAAATGAGTAAATTGAATCATTCAGGAACTAAAGGGATATTCATCTTCCAAAAGTGAAATTTCTGTCACTAATTACTCGCCTTCATGTTGTAAATCCATAAGACTTTCATTCATCTTTGAAACACAAATGAAGATTTAAAAAAATAATAATAATCTGAAGGATTTCAGTGGAGATTACAAAACTGGCTCAGATTTCCTTAAAAAAATCTTAATTTGTGTTCTAAAGATGAACAAAGTCTTCCGGGTTTGAAACCTTGTCGCTTTGGATAAAAGCGTCTGCTAAATGAGTAAATGTAAATGAAACCACATGATGGTGAGTAAATGGATTTAAATTTTGGGGTGAACTAACCCTTTAAAAAATGAATGGGTTGTTTTTTATTAAATTAATTACATTAACATTAAATCAACAGTCCTGGTATATTTATAGCTACTCAATTCAAAATGAATGCAATTAACAATTAAAAACTAGCACAATCTTTACTACTTTTGGGAACACGATTTGATGCATTATCATTATTTTCGTTTTTCGTTTCCCTCTCAATGCTTCTGCGATATGTTCATTTCAGAAAATTACCTTTACACACTCGCAGAGTCACAGTTAACCTCCTCACACTCTGTTAGTCTCCTAACGATCAGCAATGACACAATTTATTTATTTGCGTCTAATGGAACAAAAAAAATTCAGTCTCTCCTGACAGTCTTGGGGGTTCCAGACCTTCCTGTCTCTATCCAGAGCTCCGCAGCGCTGATTCATGGCCGGGCACTGAAGCTCCCCCTTCGCAGACCAGGCCTTGTATCCCAAATCCCCTCCATTTACCCAGAACCAATGGGCAACCAGAAAGCGTAGGCCAGTCCAGATGTTCGCCGTCTGGGCGTCTGTAGCCATATTCACCGCCAGTTCCATAATCGTGCTTTCGCTTAGACTAGCCAGGCCAGTGTTCTGCTGTGTGCAGTAATCCTGAGCCTCTTCCCACGTCTTGTTCTCCAGGATCAGCTCCAAGTCAAGCATACAACAAAATGTCAGTTTTTGATTGCAATCAGCATCATGCATTTTAGCTCTGCTTTTTTTTACAACGCCGCAGAATTCAGTCCTCGAATCTCCTTCATAATAATCCCATTCGTTTAAAGTTGCTGCCGCACCATCAGACCACTTCCACGGTGAGTTTTGATCATCTCGATGAAGCCCACAGTAGAAGAAGTCATCGATTTCTGAGTTTTGACTGAAGGTTTGCATGTCTTGACTGGTGATGGTTGACAGGTCATCGTAGTTTTTTCTGCAGTACTCCTGTGCATCTGTCCATTTCATTTGTTTGTTCACATAAATGTGTTTTCTATAACTGGAGATCAATCCAAAGAGACTCAAGAAAAACAGTACCGTGATAAAAGGCTTCATATCCATAGCTGATCTCCCACTGCAGCCTCGGCAGTGATGAACTAATAGATGATAGGAATGATACTTCACCTTTTACGGCGCAGACCAACAAAGGCGTTTGACTAGATAAATTGCATAAACAAATCTTTCTACCAACAAAGGAGAAAGGTCATACCTCCAAGCAAATAAAAAGAATGAATAAAAATTTGCAAACTTAATGCAAATATTCTCAAAAACATTTCGGACCAAAAGTAAAAAGCTACTAGGACAAGGCAAGAAAGAAATGATCCTCTGGGGGACATTGAAGCTTTACAGCAATAAACATAAAACAGATTAATGTGAGAGAAATTAATAACATATAAGTGTGCCATAAATGACTTGATTACTTTTTTTTTTTAATGCAAGGTTCTGTCATGAAACGGATGGCGCAGGCTTTAACCCAATCTGCTTGCAATCTCGTCATTCTCTAAAGGGAACAGCTGATTGGTTCCTGTTGTATCGGTGCTGTATCATCAACTTTCAAATACTGTACTTGGTCAGCGTTCGCCTTGGCAGTTCGCAGCGCACTTTCAGAAACCCTCCACCATCCCCAGCTCCACCTGTAAAGCTTCATGTATCCTATAATTGTGCAGCAGCTCAAAGCAAGTCGATTCCGCAGACCCCGAGTACATTAACATTGTCATATCCATTACCATGCAAAAAACTCAAAGGGGTCATTAAAGAAATGGCTTTATTTTCAATTATGATAAGATAACTGTTGTTTTTCTTTTTCTATTACAAAACCAGACACATAAACCCTCCAACTCAACTAATATTTATGTAAATGGTCGTACTAATCATTATATAGGATCTAATAAAAAGGAATGACATTGCAATTCATTTGCAAGGAGAGAGGGTGAATAGTCCAGAAAACAGCCCCATTTTTATTATTATTTATTTTCTTTATAGATTTGGAGGTGAGTAAACGATTATTTTTGGTGAACTATCCCTTTAAGGTTGTCCACACTGACGTATTGGAGGATATTTCAATTTGAGAGGCAAATCAGATGTGCAAATAAACTGTTCCAATCATGTAACAAAACCATGGGACTTCAATATTTATGAATAATGTTTCTTGTTTTCTTTGCTAATCTCATTCATCTACACCATGTTAACGCGTCTCCAGCTGTTCAGACAGTTTATATTTTTACTAAGATTTATATGTGTATTTAACCGTTTTCTCAAAGGTGAATAACTGTAAAATTAATTTTAATGATCAGGCCACAGGAATTCTCCTTCCTCAAACCAGTCCTTATATCCAATTGTAAAGTCCAAGCCAGTCATGAGCTGAAAAGTAATAAAAGTGATTAAAAAAAAGTGTAATAAAAGACAGTTTAAGCTACAATATGCAAAAATCCCCCTAAATGAAGATGTGAGTCATTTTGTCTTTTTGTTGATGTGTCTTGTTTACCCATTTGTTCGAGCACTTAAGATTCTCCACATTGAAGTATTACAGATGATAGTAAAATCTTAAACAAAACGATTTAACAGTCAAATCAAACAGGTTCAATCTGAGATTCAATAAGCTGTCACTGTTTTAACAATTTCCTTCAAATATGTAAAAACAGTGACGGCTTCTTGAATATGTGCTTTCTTCATTTGTTTATCTCTCTATTCATCACCCTGTAACTATTCATTTTCTTTAGAGCGGTCAAAATATTGTAATATTTATATTGTTGTATATTGTATACTGTAATACACTTATAATATTTCTTGATAAATTATTTTGTCACTTTTGTTGAAGTTTGCCAAATCTTCTGTGACAAGTATTGTGTGAACATTAATATAATTTTAGAAGTGTCAATCTTTTGCAAGAAATATGAAATAATAATAGGCTATAGTAAAAAAATAAAAAGTGTTAGATCTGCCCTCCTGACGTCAGAGGAGGAGTTCTGTGATGAAAACTTCCTCACACTTTTGATTTTCCCTTAATGTTTTTGTCTCTACTGAGTCTTGGGCGGAATGAGGTAAATATCAGTGTCTTTTAATCGACGCGTATTGTTGACGTAATTCAGTCTTCAGCCTCACCCAAAACATTCGCTCCTAAACGCATGAAACAACATGCAGTCGATATAAAATGTCAGCTGGGATGTCTGTTGTTCTTGCTAGGATGCAGCATTGCACAAATAAAACGGTAGCTCTGTGTTAAACCACTGTACATAATAATAATAAAAATGAGCAATAAACAATGTCATATTCTAAAAGCTGCTTGATGGCGTTGAGCCAAAACTGAGAGGAATGGAACTGAACTCGTTCTAAAGCTTCTGTTTGCTTAGAAACGCGTATAACGTTGATTCCAATATGGGATTAAATTAACGCCAAAACAAATGACGTGTAGTTCCAGTGTTAACGTCGCTCATAATCAACACGTGGACAAAATGAGGACAAAATGACAGCAGCGCATCGCTTGTGTCACATTGACAAGTCCTGCAATTATTTATCACTTTATTATGGGTTGTTGACAAATGCATGCTGAATAATTATTTTCTATATGAAGAACCTGCAAGAAAATGCATAGTTGATTAAATTATTATTATTCTAATTTTTTTGCTGTATAAGTGTATTGCTTTCAAACGTGATCTTTTGCAGGTTTCGCCTCAGTCTCACATATCTCTTCTCCTACAACTTGCTTCAGTTCTGCGGACACACATGGATTTTCGCAAACATGACAGCCAGATTTCTCTCTTTTGGGGAAGGTAAGCAGCAGTTATGACTTGCATTGGAAGTGTCTGCTCATGTAAATAATCTGGTGTGTTAAACAAACAGCAATCTCTCCCATGTGCAACTAATATGCTGTTAGGGAAAGTGGTTGTTGAGAGTTGTGTAACGGCTAAAACAACACTCTTACGAAAGGGCTCTTGATTTGCAGTGCTTCACAAACCTCACCACCCTCTCCTGCTGTCCTATGTTGTGTTCTCAGATGCCCAGGCCGGCACTTTCTATTTTGTAGGCGTTATGATGGGCGCTTGTCAGCTTCTGTCGTTGCTAGAGCTGTTTCACATAGCAGATGGTTTTGAGGAGTGCAGACTTTTCCCTCGCTTTATGCAGGTAAAACTCACAGCGCTTATTAATTCAGGGAGTAGTACATTATTATTAATGTACTGTTATTGTAAAGTGTCACCAAAACAGCTCATTTTGCAAAAAAAATTTTCTCTGTCTGACTTTAAAATCTAGTTCCTGTTTTTTTGTGTGTGTGTGATTTTTCTTAAATATTTCCCAACCGATTGCCACAAATCAAGATTTAAGGAACTGTTGTCCGTTTCCAGGTAATGGAGAGAAATGTTCTTCTGTTTCTCCTGATCACTCTGGAAGAGTTTCAGAGTAAAGCAATCGTGTGTGTGCAGTTTTATCTGTGGAATATAATGGGTCTTCTAAGGTTTGTATCTTTTGTGTTTGTATCCAGGCTAAATCTGAAGGCCATCTTTATTCAGATACTCTTTATAATAACATTCATAAACACTTGACGATAAACTCGTTGAAAACCTAATTCACATGCATATAAACAACAGAAAAACCTCACAGGGAGTCTTTAAGGGTTCTGTCAGGTATAGAATGTATAGAACCTTTTAGGTGTTCCCATCATAGGATTATTTTAGGGATGAAGTTTTAATTAATTACATTTGGGTTTATTGTCATAAAAAGTAATTGAAATGAAAAATGTATTGCATTTTATGAATTGCACAACTCATAAACCTGCTTTATTACTAGAAAACCCCCCCGAAATAACCACTAGGAAATAAAATGAATGTAAAATGTATTATGCAATAATTTAAGAAATGTCTCCATATATATCGCCATTTTTGCATAAAGCCCTATTTGAGGGTAGGGTTTCGAGGATATTAGAGAAAGTGTACAGGTACTTTGATTTTAATCCTGTCTGAATCTGTCGTGCCTTTTTCTCACACTATCTTCGTTAATATTACAGAGAAAATTACCTTCTGTTTTTAGATTAATATGGAAGTTAGTTTCCGGCACTGAACAAAAAAAAAAAGGTAATTGCAACCTTTTTATCTCACAATTCTGACTTTTTTTCCCCTCACATCTACGAGTTTACATCTCACAAATCTGACTTATTTTCTAAAAATTGCATTGAATTTATACCAAAAAATGTATATCACACAATTCTGAGGAAATAAGTCACATTTTGGAGACCAGTCAGAATTGCGAGAAAGTCAGAATATCCCACGAAAACAATTTAAGGATTATTTCAATACAACTTTTTTTTTTTTTTTATCTCGCAATTGCAAGATGTAAATTAGCCATTGTGAGGAAAAAAGTCAATTGCAAGATAACAAAAAGTCTTATTAAAAAACAAAAAGTCTTATTAAAATAATCCTTTAATTTTTTTGGTGGTATTGTAATATACTAATGCTTCTCTGTGTTTTTTGACCTACCCGAGCTACCGTTTTCCCGTCAATCTTTCACATGCTTTTATTTAATTTCATTACTGATGGTATCTGATGGAAAAAAATACAGAATAAAATATAGAATTCAGTCACTGAAACCACAAAGATATTTTAATATCACTGTCAGGAAAGATACTTTTGTGGGTTTATTATAAACAGCCACTTCTATAAACTCATTTTAAATAGAGTTTTAATATAAATTAAAGTCATATCAATAAGTAATTCATTGAAAGACGTCATACGTAAAGCACAGCAGGTGAACTTCTGTAATACTCACATCTAGAAAACACGCTGATAAACACAGAGATGTTCTGAAGCGGTAAATGAAATCACAGACTTGTAATCAAGCATTATTTAGGAAACTAGTTCTGTCTGAATAGGGTTTTCGAGTGTAGTAAATGCTGAATGGTGTTGATTCTCTTGGTCATGTTTTGATTTGTTTGTCCCACAGGTATCCACATGAGTTATTTTGTCTGACAGGCACTCTGTATTCTAAAATGCTATGGGTGCATCAAACGCTGTCAGTTCCAGTCTACTTGCTGTCTGCGATCACAGAAGGTACAATAATATTATTTTGAATACTGTGCCATCACATAATAATATTTCCCAATGTTGGGTGAGGAGCAGATAGCTTTGGGAATAAATTGTCAAAGCAGAATATGATTTATTTTTATTTATATGTATGTATGCAGTGATGGTTGACTTTCATCTTCCGACTGCATCTCTGGAGCTCAGCCACAGTGATATTTGGGTTCTTCTTTACCTCTCTCACCAAGGTTCTTCTCCCTCCATAGCTCAGTTTGGCCAGACGGCCAGCTCTAAGAAGGGTTCTGGTCGTGCCAAACGTCTTCCATTTAAGGATTATGGAGGCCACTGTGCTCTTAGGAACCTTAAGTGCAGCAGACATTGTTTTTTGTAACCATGGCCAGATCTCTGCCTTGCCACAATTCTGTCTCTCAGCTCTTCAGGCAGTTCCTTTGACCTCATGATTCTCATTTGCTCTGACATGCACTGTGAGCTGTAAAGTCTTATATAGACAGGTTTGTGGCTTTCCTAATCCAGTCCAATCAGTGTAATCAAACACAGCTGGACTCAAATGAAGGTGTAGAACCATCTCAAGGATGATCAGAAGAAATGGACAACACCTGAGTTAAATGTATCCATCATTTTTAACTTGAGTCCTGGTGTCATAGAAACAATAAAATAGCATAATTGTCAATAACAATTGCCATATGTTTTGCCATATATCAACATAATAGACATGTATCGGTGTATTAACATAACTTGTGTTTTTTTTTTATATTCTTGCTTGGTAAAACCAAGTTTGCTTACAAGTTTGCTATTTTATTGTTTCTATGTTTTCCCTATGCTATTTTTATTGTTTCATCATTGAGATGGTTCTACACCTTCATTTGAGTCCAGCTGTGTTTGATTGGACTGGATTAGGAAAGACACACACCTGTCTATATAAGACTTTACAGCTAACAGTGCTCTTACAATCTGACATTGTACATCCCAAATGGTTGCTGCACACACGAATACAGTCCTGGCCTGCACAAATAGTCTGAAGGGCTTCGTTTGCTCTGAGCTGAAGCTGATCTGAGCCAGCAGGAAATGAGTTAGCACACATTTGTCTTAAGGAGAGTGTGTTGATGTAGAAAGGCTTTATGGGGGTTTGTCAGGAAATGTGTTGAGAAAGGCTGATCCTGCTGCAGCATGTCCAACTGTGATAAAGAGTCACTTCTCGCTTCATTTAACAATTCAGAAAAATGTGCCTCCACTTTCAATCACTAACCACAATTTCTTTTCTTTTAGGGATAAGCATTGTACTTATGCTGCCGTACTGGTCAGAGTCTGAAGGAACGGATTCAGGCCAACTTAAAGTACCTGCATCATACGTTTATTACCCATATATGCTTATGGGTTGGTTACTACTACTTGTGTTAGGTAAAATAAAATTAAGTGCCGTTGTGGCCACAACTAAAAATGTCTGAATTGCAAAGCATATGAAACAAAATAATGTGGCATATCAACATTTTTTGCAATTACTTACCAAAATGTATAACCACATAGTTCATCACATTAACTATGAGCTTGTTTAACTCTTTCCTCGCCAGCATTTAAAAAAGAAAGAAAAAGAGTAGCAACTGCTAACGTTTTTGCTCATTTTCACAAAATATTTCAGAATATTTTGTTGAATAAAAAAAGTAAAAAGTAGTTTCTTTTGATATATTGCATGTTCAGATATTCATTCAACAATTTTCTAATGAAATTTGATTTTTTTTTTTTGTTATCTAATGTAATGACATTCATCCATTTTTAAATGTGGCAAACGTAACTTAATATTTTCAGGGCTATTGTATATTTTTGACATCTGCTCATTTTCAGTCATTTACTTTAGCATGTAGCACGAGTGTGTCAGCTGATTATAGTCTTCTCTCTGCTTTCAAGGATCCAGTTTAATAGTAGTACTCATGCTGAAGGAAAGGAAGGAGATTCTGGGCCACTGCAATAAGAAAGACTAACTCGGAGAAGAACAATATCAGTACAAGCCTTCCCATTCACCAAAGACAGATATTTTAACCATAGGAGTATTGTGTTATGGTGGGGGTGGTATGAGTATTATGGGTCCAAATACAATTGTGTGTTTTTTTTTTTATGGCAGAGTTAAGCATTTACACGTTACCTGCAGCGCAAATACATTTTTAACAAACTTCCTGAATATGATTTATTTATTATGTTTAAGCATACGCTAATTGAACTTGACTTGGAACGCATAATAATGCATTTGCATTAGTGTAGAAAAATAAGGCAACTGGTTACTCAACTCAACTTTTTAAGTTAACAACTTATTTGCTCCAATTATAGTCAACTTAAATTGTTTTGTTCGTCTAATGAGCAAAACGTAATCTTTTGAACTTAAAAATTTGTGTTAAGGCAACTTAAAAGTAGTTGAGCCAACTTAAAAGCTTTTATCTATTGAGTAACAGGAAGTCTTTTGAACTTATAAAGTCTTGTCAGGACAACTATACAATGTGTAGCATTTAGCAATGCAAGCAGCTACAATCCTTGTTTTTATATCATGTTTGATTTTCAAAGCAAACTCTTTGACATGAACATTGTTCGCTATAAGTGTAGCATGAGATGTGCATATAGTAACTCAACACACACATTTGACGATTAACAATTGTAATTCAGTAAAAATATGAATTCTGAACCATACAGCAGTATAATAACAGTTAGAGTAACATTTTGGAACGTCTCAATGCAAGGTTAAATAAAGAACTGATTATTTGAATGAGTACAACGTTTACTTTATTCAAGAAACACTGTATATAAATGTTTTATATATTTGATGAGCAGAGAAAAGCGTCATAGTCTAACATTTGTCGTTGAGTCATATCAAGTACCGTCTTAAATAGCCTGTGTGTAATAACCCCCAAAAACAACATGGGTAGTTTCCCTACTGGAATAAAGATTTTATATAGACTCAATAACCAAGACACTCAAGCACCCAAAGTCAGTCAAGTACAAAATGTAACAATTATTATTTTATTTTTTTATACAATCATAGTATTAAAAAATGTGGATGTAATAAATCAGCTTAAAGTAAAATAAGACATCTAGGAGCAGGGTAACATATTCAGCACAGGGTTTCAAAGGATGCTGTGAAATACAGACGTCAAGTTATTTCATGTGACCAACTAACATGCATACATTCATTACACAGCAAATCTCAAAGCCATATAAATATCATGAATAAATCCATTAAACACCACACATAAATAAATTCACACCAAGTATCAATCATTATGTACTTTCGATACCACTCAAGGGAAATTATGTTATTTTTTGTCTAATAACATGAGCTTTTGGCCAAATGACATGGGAGGAAAAACCAGAGTGACTGCATATAGTTCCAGTAAAATGTATAACCTGAAAGTTAATGAAAACTCACTGACTGTCTCGAATGCTGCTGTTCTAATGACAGATAAAAAGCATATATAAACGCAATATAATGACACGCGCAAAATGTGTGAACATTTACTGTATAAAGCCACAATATCAAGAATGACAAGGCCGTAAAATAAAAATTATATATATATAAATAAATGTATAGGCCAACATTTTTGGAGACACAAGGTTTCAACTCAAAAGCGTCAGCATTTTTGTTTTGCTGTTCAGTATTTTGGAAAATTATGTAGACAGAATTAAAACATTAATCTTAAAATGAACTAAATTGCCTGGACACATTATTGACAGTCATACTCAGCATTAGGTTTAAGATAAGCAGTGTTTCCGGAGCAGACCAGTAGGTGTGACTTCAATAAACCAAGGTCAAATATAATATCTTGCCTTTATATTAATTTATACTAATGGGGACCCATTATGCAATATTCACTTTTACATGGCGTTTGAACATAAATATGTCGGCAGTGTGTACACAACCAACCGGTTTATAGAACAATAAATCCACCCACTCCTCTTTTTTAATCTCCATAAATCATAAGCAGTGGCTGCATCTAAAATCACATAGTTCCCTTCTGTTGACAAAAGAAGTATGTCTGAATTCACAGTTCTCATGAAAGAGTAGATCAAAAGTACCCAAATGAGCTGCTACTTCTGGCAGGATTCTGAAATCCCATGAGGCCACAGGAGAGGATTTGTGAATGGCAGTGAAGCGACGCAACTGATGCTGGAAGGTCACATGATCATGACAACATGGTGCATGTAGATCATATCGGCCGTGAAGTAATTACTTACTCAAAATAAGTATCTACTCAAGAGATTATGTGATTTTGGTTGCAGCCACTGTCTCAGAGATTCCAGTGAAGTCACATACGCTTCAGCCTCACCCATGTCTGCTGACGGACAATGTGACGGCATGTATTTTATGAGCTTCTGAGCTCATTTCTGTCTGGAAAACAGGCTGTACAAAGAGTTTGATTTCATCATACAAGCAAAGCAAAGGAAGTAAATGTTTCTGCAAACGACTCTCACCGTTTCACATCTGCTAACCTTCAAAATGAATTATCTTCTATAATATCCCTTCTTGATGCAGAGAAAGTTGAGTCTCCGCTCGCAGTCTGTGGGTTTCCAAGCGTTCTGCGTTCGATCATAGACTCCACAGCGCTGATCCATGGCGGGACACTGGGGTTCTCCATCCGGACCCATCCAGACCTTATAGTCGAGACCTTCTCCGTTCACCCAGAACCAGTGAGCAGCGATAAAGCGCAGTCCGGTCCACAGCTCATCCGTATCGGACGCTGTGCTGTTAGTCTGTGCTTCTTCCATACGGTCATCTGAGCTTAATACGGCCAAGTCGATGTGGTTCGTTCTGCAGTATTTCAGAGCCTCTTCCCATGTGCTTTCCTGCTGCACCAGAATCAACTCAAAGACCGTCATGCAATAAAAATTTAGACGCACAGAGCAGTCGCCGTCATACAATTTATAATTGTATTTATAGACAGCGGCACATTTTTCACGATAATCATCTAGTACTGAGTCAAAAAGCTCAATCGTTGCCTCCTCACCTTCGGACCACCTCCACTTGTCCTGGTTTCTACTGTCTCTCTGAAGTCCAATCCAAAAATAATTCTGATTAAGTAGAGGATTGTTAGAGAGCATCTGTAAATCTTTACTTCTGACCGTGGACAAGTCATCGAAGTGCAGTCTGCAATGCGTCTGTGCGTCCGTCCAGGACATACTCTGATTCACGAGAAAGTGAAACCTGTAGACGCTGAGGCTCAGCTCAAAGAGACTCAAGAAGAGTAGCAGAGTTCCTGAAGCCTTCATGTCTCTATAGGTGATCTCCCAGGATGCCTAATTAATATGTGGGTTTCCACACTTAAATAATGACTTATTACCACACCTTTCGCAAATCTCAGGCATGAACAGACCAATAAAAACCAGGAGAGCTCTGACATTCACAGTGACCTCCACTGCTTTAGGTCTTAAGACATTACAATAACAAATTTCTTTACTCAAAATGTGAACAGACCCATGTAAGGCAAATCAGATGACTCAAAGAAAGGACAAATACATTTAAACCCAGTTTCACAGACAAGACCCAGACTAAAATGCATATGTGAGCATATATTGTTGAACATAATTGTTTTATTTCAAATCAACTTGCACTGGCGAATCTTAACATAGATCAGTATAGTTTCGTCTCAAGATGCACACAGTAATGTGTTTTTCTAAGGCACGTTTATAAAAGCTACTGAAATGTCCTAATTAAACTCAGGCCTAATTCTGGGTTAATCTAAACCCTGTCTGTGAAACCAGGCCTTAAAGTCAGAGTACTTTATTACAAAAAAGTAATATTTTGTCATCTTTTACTCATTTTTATGTTGTTCCAAATCTGTAAGGCGAAGATCTTGATGAAATCGGAGAGATTTCTGTTCCTCCATTGAAAGACACACAACTACCACTTTGACGCTTCAAAAAGTTCATAAAGAGATCGTAAAACTAATCCAAATACATTAAATGCCCTTTTTAACCTTGTTTCTAATCCGCAACAAGGTTAAAAAAAAGAGCAACTTCTGAACTTCTGAAAGGCATAAATAATATAAAATGGCATGTATGATTCTCAAGATGTCTGTTAAAGAGCTTCATCTGGAAAGCATCTGCTGTGTACAAACATCTGAGAAACGTCTTTAAGATGTCAGTTTTATATACACAATTTAAATCATAAACATCTTACAGACATTTTCTAAACGTCTGTTTAACATCTGACAGGAAACGTCCTAGAGATGTATTACAGATGTGCAAACGCTCTAAAAAAACATAAAATAAACGTCTGTGAGATGTATGTGTGCGAAGTTAGAAGAGCATGCTCTGTAATGACAAATAATAAGAAAAATAGTGATAAAACATATAAGTGACTAAATTTACTCATTCACAGAAATAAAAATGCTATAAATATTGACAAAACTGGCCTTTGATACTTGCACGGTGTTATTTTAATAACCTATCATAACTATTATAGGTTTTAGTAGTATTTTGAATTACTCTTTATTTTTATACTTCCTATGTTCAAGTTTTGAGGCACATCTGACAGTTTTAAGGCATTTTGTGGTGTTTTTGTCATTAATTGTTATTATTTTTAAATGTCTTAATAGTTTTTATTAGTTAGGTTAGTACATTAATACATTATCTTAGGTTAAACTAAATGAAAATGCTAAAACTAGCAGATATAAAATAAAATGTATAAAAATAGAACTTATTTCATTGCATTTCAAGTAAAGTTTTAGTTATCTCTGGTATAACCTCACCTGCTGTTTTGAATTCACAGTCAATGTGGAAACCACAACTAGAAAGAGACTTAAGAAACAGATTGAATGACAAAACAAATACAAATTTGCCTGAGAGTTACGTGAGATGAGGGACTCTACTAATCTGAAAACCAAAACACGATTTGCAAGATTCGCCCCGGTTCCGCAGACAAGGCTTAAGGTAATCCTAAACAAAAATGCATCTTGACTGAAAGCAACTTACACTAACATATCTTGAAAAATACATAAGTACCATTGTTTTGTCTCAAGATGCACACAGTAATGTGTTTTTCTAAGGCACATTTATAAAAGCTACTTAAATGTCCTAATTTAACTAAGGCCTAATCCTGACTTAATGTAAACCCTGTCTGTGAAACAAGGTGTGTTTTTGTCCCGACAGTATTTTGAGGGTTTACATTTATGCATTTGGCGACTTGAATTGCATTCAAGACACACATTGACATTCAAATCAGTTCTTGCTTCCCTAGGAATCGAAACCCATGACCATGACGTTGCAAGCACCACACTCTACTGATTGAGCTACAGGAAAGCTGAACAGGAAATATGGGAAGTGCAGGAAAACTACAGGAAATTCTGTTTAGTTATGACACTGTGTCGAACCATTTTCCACTCATGTTGTGACAAAAAGTAGTTTTATGAGATAACATACATTTAAACATTCAAATATTCTAATAAAACTATTACTTTAATATTAGGTAATGTATTAAACCACATATCATCTGGAAACCATTACATTTGATATCATACAATAGTGACAGAACTTCTTGGCTTTGTTTTTAACTGATAAATATCACTTTTGTCCCTTCACGTAATTAAACTGTTTCCTTCTGGACGCAGAGAAAGTTGAGTCTCTGCTCATCATCAGTTCTTCTTCTAAAACATGTTTTTGTCTTATCCTGATTAACTATGATATTAGCCTATTATAAGTGTTTACACTTTACACGTGACGGTTTTCACTGGAAATTACATTTACATTTCTGCATTTGGCAGATGCTTTTATTCAAAGCGACTTGCATTGCATTTAAGAAACACATTGAATCAGTTCTTGCTTTCCCTGGGATGGAACCTTGAAATTGCGCCAATACGTCACTCACACGTGCGTGTTTCACCATAGATTTACTTATTGTAGAGTAAGTTGTCATGAGCATTGTAATGTTTGAAGCGGATGTCATAACAAATGCAAGTAAACTGGGAAGATTATTAAAAAAGCGGTTCATTCATAAATCTGTAAGATCTTACCTTCCTACTATGGAAATACAAACCGGAAGAATCTCAAACTTCCGGGGAATCAGTCATGTTTTTGTTAATGATTATATCATTATATTTAAAATGGCAAACAGAAGAGATTCTACTAACGAATAGAGAACGTGACAGAGCTTGTAATAAAACCAGAATCAACATAGGCTTATATTTTCAGAGATGGCGAGAACTGAGAGTTGTAAAAGTGACGAGATGAAGGCATTTTTAGTACTCAACAGGTGAGTAAGGTATTTTATTGAGCAGGTAAATCCCCATTTGTAGCTCTCGAACAGAGTTCACTGTAAAGCATTATCTATAGTGAAGGGTCATTTCATTATGCTTTTAAGTATGTCTATTAATGGGTAAAACTTCAGTAACGTCTTCAGCTGGTCAGCATGAGATCCTTTCCATCTAAACTGATCATCTCTCTTAAGTCTAGTAGTGAATGTTTTATGAGCAGCAGGAAAACCACATTCATCAGCAGAGCCGAACCAAACAATGTTCCTCTGCAAAATGCATGCAATTGGTTTTTTACCCGCTAGACAGTGTACCTTTAAAAGAAAAAGGCTTATGAACTCTACTAATTTGTGATGTCCCGTATATTTTCTTGCAAACAACAGCCATAAATGTGACTAATTAACATAGAGCTCCAAGAAGCAACGCTGCACATGGAAAAACACCAATCACTCTGTAGCATTTAGGGAATTTTAAATCTTGGGTCAAAGTCTTGTCTACCCTAAGCTACAATATGGATCAAACTTTTGATGGCTGATGAAAAAAAAAGAAAAAAAAAGAGATTTGCTCTGGATTTCAAGTTCTTGGTGAAAAGAAATGTATGCAAAAAGAGCTTCATTTAAACAGAAAAAGATACTTGGTATGACACAGACACATTTATATTACATAACTGGTCACAAAAAAGTAAATACATCTTACATTCTCAGTCCATTTTTATGCACTTCTCAGTTGTGCATTTTTTTAAAGAATACAATTGTGTTAAACATCTCAGATTTCACTCTGGTTGGTAACAGACTGGGAATATCACTAGAGTTTGTGAACTGGTCAAACATTAGAATTGTTATGAAGATATTACTTCAAATAGACAAATTGCTTTCATGGGATTACCAGCCATACGCCCTGGTCCACACGCCCTTCTTCTTGAACTCGGAGGTGGATCTCAGAGCCATTAACGACGCTAAGACAAATGACAGACTAAATCATATAAAAATCCTTTGCTTTTTGTTATCATACTATTAAAACAGATTAAAAAATAATAATTTATTTTGTTTAAAACAAAGTATATTACCTCTGGCTGTAAGTACAGCAGTCTCGGATAAACTCTGTTTAGGTCCTTCAGCAATACTGAAGAGCCAATCGATGAACTGATGGCATGAAGAAATATCGAATCAGTCAGTCATTTTTAAAGACTTACAAATTCTTTTTCAAATAAATATTGTTTAAAAAAAATGACCTTATATTAATCAGAAAATCCTGAGAAATTGTATCAGTTTCCACAAAAATATGAATCAGCTTTCAACATTGGCAATAAGATTCTTGAGCATCAAATCATCAAATCAGAATGATTTGTGAAGGATCATGTGACACTGAGGACTGGAGGAATGATGCTGAAAATACAGCAGGAATAAATTACTTTGAAAATATATTCAAACAGAAAACAGTTATATTAAAATTTTAATATTTTTTCTAAATATTACTATTTTTATTGTATTTTTGATCAAATAAATACAGCTTTAGTGAGCAGAAGAGACTTCTATCAAAAACATTTTTAACAGTATAGTACGCACACAGGAAATATTAGCTTTATTTTTTAATTACTATTGATATTGCTCATATTTAAAGGGCCAGTCACACAGCCGATCGCGCATGAATTACTCACAAATCACGCATAGATTGGGTTTGTGCGTGCTTGTGCGTAGAGAAATTGACCAAAGTATTCCACGAACACCCGACGCATGAATCACTGCCGGAGCGCGTCCCAACACGCGCGCTTCGCGAACGTTCCACGAACAAGCACTTTCAGAATCCACATTGTCAGTGGAATGAACGTGATACGCGCGCCGCGGTGCGCGGTTCATGAGTGATATGAAGGTGGGGCGTCAGTGGACGTGCGCGCTTTCGAACCAGTTCCGACGCATAAGCACTGACGGCTGACGCGTGTCCCACGCATGTCACGCATACTCAACGCATAAACTACGCACGCCGACTCATAAATAACGCACACCGACGCACGTCTGTGCGTCAGAAAATTTTTGAACCGTTCAAAACTCAAAATCACGCACAAACCACCTTCGACGCACATCCACTTACAATCACTGACGGTCCTCGTTCGTTCCACCGACTAATTACGCATATGACGCACACGCTGCGCAGAAACGAAAATCTGTGCGTAATTCGTGCGTTCTTCATGCGTTTTCGCTGTGTGACTGGGCCTTAAGGTTGAGGACTGTGTAACTCGATCTGCACCATTTGTGCAATGGACATGGACACATCTTAAAATGTGCAACTTTTACTTTTCTAAGCAACCCAAAACATTCATCAGAACTACACATATTTAAACTGTAAATCGAGAGATAAAACATGCCATGCCTTTTGTGACTGGGACTTCCACGGCTCTTTGGCGAGGAGATGCTTTATGCTGTATGGGATTGCCGACAGGCATGACGCGACGGTCAGCTCAGTGGAAGCAGGGTTGACATAGAGGGCATGGGTCAGTTCTGTTGTCTGAGAGGACTGTTGCCAGGGGAACCACTGCGCCCTGATGCCAATGAGAAGCGGGGCACAATGGTCAGCCCAAGACGCCACAGCGGCAGCAAACACACCGAGGAGGAAGTCTGTGCCCTGCAAAGTGAGAGTGGACACCAGGTTTAAAGTCATCATGAAATCAATCAAATATTGCAGTACAGTAATACCTCGAGATATGAGCATCCCGACATACAAGTATTCCAAGAGCAAGCGAGCAAACCTTTAGGGATTTTTTGCTTTGAGATACGAGTAAATATTTGAGATACAAGCAGCTTACAGACGCCTAACGCTAGAGGTGTTCAGCACTCGGAGCAGCTCAAGCTCCTCATTTATGGGTAATTGCATATGATCTCCACTAGAGGCAGCTTGGTTTTACAGCGGGAGGTTACTGGGGGCGACGAGTGATTCACGAGTATTAAGCTGGGAGCAGCACGAGTTATGTGTGTTCAATAATAATAAATATGAGGTTCTGAGTTTATCCAATACACAACACGGGAAGAAACACTACACTTCTGTATTGAGTTTGTGTTATCTATGTTATCCCTCCTCCTCTTCCTCCGCACATGCCGTCATTAGCCGCTACTGTATCGTCTGTTTCGAAGGTAAGAACTCATAATTAAAACCACATTTTATTTTATATCACAGGAATCCTTATATACTATCATTTTCTGTGTGTGTGTGAAACCAGTGACTGATAAATTAGAGCAAAAAGATATTCATATCGCACATACCTCTATAACGCTGACACATTTAACAGAGGGAGATCCGTATGCCACGTTTCTGATGTGGCCCATTAACTCCAGCAGCCACTCCATTCGTTTAGAGACCCCTGAACACAAACTAACATGTTACTTTCTCAAACAACATCATTCATTATAGAGCGGGTATTTGAAATGGAAAGAATGTTTATGTTTGCCGGTAGTTATGTTCACCGAAGCTGCATATATTTGATCCAAAACACAGTAAAAATTGTAATATGGTAAAATATTATAAAGAATAATTGAACTGTTTTCAATTTTAATATATTTTAAGGTGTAATTTATTATTTGAATTTCCAGCATCATTGCTCGAGTGTCACATATTCTAATATGATGATTTGATGCATTTTTAATTCATAAGTTTAAATGAACAGTTTTTTTAATTTGCACTGCGTTTATGGAAATTCCTACGTTTAAGGAGATAATAAAAAAATAAAACTTTTTTTTACTTTAGCACTTTTACTCCTACCTGTGTTGGGACTAGAGGCGAACCGTGATTGGTGGAGGCCCTGCAGAAGAAGCCAACTTATTTGTCTTTTATTGCCCACCCGGAGGATGGTACTGATGACATCATTGAGCCCGAGGAGAGGGACTCTGCCTTTAGAGATCAAGTAGGATAAAATGAAAGCTGTTTTTTCAACATTCGCCTGTAGAGGGAGCACAAAAACAGGAAAACCGTGTGATGTTGTGCATTTGTTGATTTAATGTCTCTAGTCAGTGTAGCTTTGAGCAAGTCATTTAACTTGTAAATTGCATCTGTTTGGTCGTTACATGACATGATAAATTACAAAACAGCAGAAGCTGTCCCATGCACTTGCCATGAATTATGATTGCCATTAATTATTATGAATGAAGAAGAAAACCTTCCATGGATGAAAGCACCACTATTCATCACAGCAAACGGGTAACATTTTATTGGACGCATATTTGGGGAAAAAGACTAATTCAGTTTTCATGCATGAAATGAGTCTCATACTAGATTCAAAAACAAATAAAATGTTTAGGGATCCTTTTAATAAATGTTGCCCGGAGGCAGCATTGTGCAATAATGGAAATTAATTAATCAAAGACAACATAACAGATGCTAATAAAACTATTACATCCACTGCATGATTAATAATCCGGGGACACAACTTTAAGTCTTTAAACTAAATATTATGTCCACTAAAATCCAACATACACACACACACACATACACATATATATATATATATATATATATATATATATATATATGTGTGTGTGTGTGTGTGTGTGTGTGTGTGTGTGTGTGTGTGTGTGTGTGTGTGTGCATGTGTGTTTGTACTGCCAAATGCATGTAAATAAATAAACAAATATATACACACACACATACATTAAACATTTATGCATTTAAGCGACTGACAGTTCATTCAAAAAACACATTGACATTCTAATCAGTTCTTGCTTTCCCTGGAAATCGAACCCATGACCTTGGTGTTGCAAGCGCCACACTCTACTGTTTGAGTTACAGGAAAGCCGGTTTACATACATATACATACACAATAAATAATAATAGTTATAATAGATCAAAATGATTCATAGTCATATTTACTTTTTATTGATATTTATGTCATCAATCATAACCATTGATGAAACATGAAGCATGACCATTACAGTTATATTTTACCTCAGTGACTTTGATTACGCGGTCGATCTCCGTGTCGCTCAGTTCAGACAGACACGAGCACATGGCTTCATAGAGGTCCACCTCAGCAGCCTACAGACCAACACAAACCCCCCAAACATCACTGTACAGCAGCACACCTTCACAACTGTTCAACGCACAACCAACATGTGCGCTTATAACATCTTCCATTCAGGCTGACACACCAAGTCAACGTAAAAGATGTGTGTGATGAAAGCTGACAGTGTTGAAAACACCGCTAAATCGACTGCCAACGAGCATGTGTTCTGCACATGTGTGTCAAGAGATAACGGTCTATATCAGCAGGGATCTAGTCTATATTCAACATTCAAAAAAGAGAAAGACAAAACTGAGACTGCAGATATACAAACTAGTGCTGTCAGTCGATAAAAAAAAGAACTGATTAATTGCACCTAACAATTAAAGTTAATATATTTTTATAGTATAATAATTTCACGTTTAATCTCCGAATTAAAGTAGAAACATCAAAAAGACAGAAGCCTATTTTTTAAATAAGGCTGAAACCAAAAATTCTGGATGCGTTTGGCCTTAATAATCCTTATTAAAGCTACAGAAGTTATTCAGTCAAGCGCAGTGAGTGATTTTGTTGTTTGATGAACATTAATGACACAGACAGCATCAGGTTTATTGGGCTGCTGTCACTTTAAAACGTTAAAAGTAATTTCAGACTTCATTTAACACATTTAAGACTGTGTTTGCGAGGACAATCAACAAAATGGGTATTTTGGGATCATTTGTGTCTGTTCAATCGCTGTTTAAAGCGTCTTTCTGTGCGCACGAGTGTGTGTGTGTCACACAGACAGGAAATTCACAGACTCTTTTGTGTCTTATTGCGCTTAAATGATTCAAAAGCATTTGCATGAATAAGAGCATGTTCATATATTATAACTCTAGCCAAAGTATAACAGAAAAAAGGATGCTGCGTTAACAGCATTAAATATTTTGTTAAACTGAAAAAATTAACAGCATTAATAGACAGTATTAATAAAAACCATAAACAGCGCTTGCTTACCATTTTGAATATCACTTTCATCATTCCATGTTGTTATGAAAATATTTACGAGTAAGATGATGTAAAATTAGTGCAGTCTTCTGTCTGTGCTCGCTTTCACTCGTTCGCTAAGCTGAACAGCCAATAAGAGCGATCTCTCTTACCAACGGCTCAATCAGCCTGAAAACCCCCGACGGTGTGGAACCCAACGCAAACCCTGGGCTGGTGTGTCACCGACTTTAGGTAACTGCCAGAACATACCGGTATATTATCAGGTAAGAGGTTATAGATGTTCTCAGCGGCAGAGCACAGGGTGCTCCAGCAGTTTTGGGGCGGGTTGGGGACCGCCATGGCTTTGGACAGGCCGCGCAGGACGGACAGGCACAGGGGCAAGCGCTGGGGACGAGTGTCGGGCTCAAACTGCTGGGCTGTCAGACTCTCCACATACACCTGCAGCTTGTCTTCAGCCATGTGCTTCATCCAGATGCTCAGGCACTCGTACAGATGAGCCCTGGTGCGGAGCTGTGAGGGGCCAGATGATGGAAAAGACACAGTTGGACATTTTAAAGCAAGAAAACCATGATGAACTTCTTAGAAAATCAGCTACTGCTTCACTTAACATAACAGCTTATGAATGATACAAAAAGAAAGTTTATGGAATTAAAGGGGCTGTATGGAAGAATTGTCTTGTATTATTCGCAAAAAACAAAAAAAACAAGACCTTTCCCGACATCCTGGTTGTCTATGAAAGCCTGAAGATTTGATTTATGTTATGTGTTATGTGTGTTCAATAATAATAATATGAGGTTCTGAGACATACATTATTGTGCGTGTAGTTCTAATATTCTACACGGGAAGAAACAATACACTTCCGTATTGTTTGCGCGTTATCGACGTAATTTACGCTATCACTTCCTCCTCCTCCTCCTCCTCCTCAGCACAAGCCGCTACTCTATCATGTATAGCAATTAAAAACATGTTTTTTCCCCCACTGTTATTAGCACTAACAAGAGAGTCTTTTAGCGGGCCGGGAAAAATTATTTGAGATACAAGCAACTCGAGTTACGAGCTCGGTCCTGGAACAGCTTATGCTCGTATCTCAAGGTATTACTGTAAATCAGGGGTCTCCAAACTACGCCTCCGCATCCGACCCGCGGAGACCTTTTTGTATACGGAAAAAAATCCATAATTTTACGTGTATCCTGCCAAGATCAGCCGCCGCTTACGTGGACGTTATGTTTTTATCGAATTAAAATAGAGGCACGCAGTGCGTTCCCTTTATAGAGTGGGAATGAGATGATGCAATGAAACGCATTTGGGAACTCCTCCCCTTCACGTCATTTCCGAAACCTTATAGGATAACGCCAGTTCACAACTGGCCAATTGTAGCGTGAGGCGGATCTGGCAGACAGACGGTATAAACAGCATGAGCGTGACAATTGCGTCAGGATATTTCCTTCACACTTCTCTAAACGGAATATGGAAAATAACCGATGTTACGATAGTAAACGGAGACGTTTTCCAACCGATCACTACATTACAAAACCTTATTCGCTGCTTCCTTTTACTACTTCCGGTCACCGTCAATGAGATGATTTACCGTTTTTGCCCGCATATAATCCGCAGATGCATTTCTTTCGCACCCTCATATAACTCACGGGTGTGATATGTAAAATGTATAAACATATAAAATGTGTGATATAGCCCGCAGGACTGGTGGTTTTTTCCCCCGTTTTTTGCCTAAGGAAGACATTCCTAATGTCAAAACTTTTGCATCAATGTATCTTTCAATCTTTTGAACAATACATGTGTGAACAAACATTTTCAAGAATAAAATACGTGAAGAACAATTTGAGAACAAACGATGATAATCTCAGGTCACTGTTGATGTGAGGGAAATCTAAATGTCTGCTATTTTGGCATCCAGGAAACAATTTCAACATCCCACTAATACAGGTGTCCATGTGTAGTGTATCATTGTGTTATTAAATAATAACTAAATAAAATAATATTAAATAATTAAAAACAACATCATGTTTTGATTCTTTTTTATTTGGACCTCGAGTGTGTAGTCGGCCCCCGAACTGCTGTTTCACAGTTAATGCGGTTAATGAAAAGTTTGGAGACCCCTGCTGTATATGAACATGGCTTGCATGTACGGCTGCTCGTCTATGGTAAAAATCATAATAATCTGCCTCAAACATCTATTACACATGAAAGAAACAAATACTCACACTCAGGCTGTGAACCAGGGGAGGCATAAGCCAGATCCCGAGGAAAAGTGAGGCACTCTGGGAGGACTGGGCCTGACTCGCAGCCAACTCTAAACAGTGATACTGCACCTCCTCACCTACGGCAGACACAGGCGAACACTTGATTACTTGCCACAAAGCATTTCCTATAAAAGAGTAATTCACGAAGGACGAAGAGGAAGCTGACCAAAGCCGAGTCTCATCATTGGAGAGAGGATGGCACTCCAGTTGACAGGAGGATACTGGAAGCTTCCACCAACCGAGCTTAATGCTGCCAGAACCGTCTTCACTAGATGTGGAGCAGTGAACTCAGGCCCTGTACAGAGTCAGAGCATTGGTAAGTAACAGAGACCCTCGTGTTGTTAGACAGCATTAGATAGAGCGTTACCTTTCCTCCCTGCTTCAGTCATGAAGTCTACACTTGCTCGGATGACACTTTTCTCCGGGAGATAACCAAAGTCCTGAGGAACTGTTACAGAGGGCATGTTTTATCGTCTTCGTTCATTTATACAGAATACATATTTATTATTGAACTATTATTATTATCAGTGGTAGTAGTATCAATAAAAAAATAAAACATTTGTATATTTCATGTTTTATAAATTATTATTACAACTAGTACTATTTAGGACTGCACTAAATTGAAAAGAAAACTGCTATATTTCGATCTGCGATATATATTGCGATGTGAATCTGGTTTCACCAGATGTTTTGAACAGCTCTATATTTAGTATTTCTACAATGATTGGGGTGATTTTTTTGTAGGGGAGTTAATCTGCATATTAAATCATAAACAAATTACAAGCATAGATATATACAATAAATCAAAGATCCAAATGAAATACACCGTGCTTTATATAGCGTACAGCTCTACAATTATTGTTATTATTAACAACAAATATTACTTTTCTTTATATTTTGTATTAGAATTTCAATATTAATATTTTTGTTGAGAACAACAATAATAATTGTATTATTATTTAATCGTTTACTATATTATGATTTAACAACAACATTCATTCAATTTAACATTTATGTTTTTTGTTTCAATATTGTTTTTTCTTTTTAATAAATAATTTTTTATTATTATTAATAAATATAACGACATTAATAATAATGATTTATTTTAGATTAAATTTTTTTTTTAAATAAATAAAAATAAATGAAAAATAAAAATTAAATAAAGTTTTAATTATTATAAAAATAATAATTTATTTTAGATAAATAAAATAAAGATTCTTAGTACCATTATCGACAAAAGCAGCAATAACAATAGTAATATATAGTAAAACAAACAGAAGACTCTGACCTGCGGTTCGACTGTGGCTGCTGCACATCTGGGCCAGATGCAGGTGTCCCAGCAGACAAGCTCCGTTAGACTGCAGACCTATTGTTCCTGAGAAGCTGATGATCTAGTGCGAAGAAAACATAAAATGACGCTTAACTTCAAATCAAAGCATTGTCGCACATGTCAAAAGCGTGAATAATAACCTGTGTAATGGCTCGGATGACCTCGTTCAGTCTGGCCTGCTGTTGTGAGGACTCCTCGCTTTCACTCTTCAACTAATGGAGAGAAAAACACACTTTCTGAAGAGTTCTGGGACACAGTATGAGCCTCTGTCAAACTCAGAGTAACTGGAGGACACTGGAGGTTCTCCATCAGGACCAAATAAGAAGAAATCAAACAAAACGGGTGAATGAAAAAAAAATCAGGCATTTGAATTGTTAAAAGTTTAGGATTAGTAAGATTTCTTTAAGCACCAATGCACAAAACCATAATATTTTTAAGCACCATTTCAGCATATTAGAATTAGTTCTGAAGGATCATGTGGCTGCTTTACAGCTAGGCTACAATTTTGTGTTTACATAATGCATATGACGCTGGAATTTAATAATTTACTTTAAACAGTAAAAAAAGAAGACCTTTAAGATTACTTATAAAGCAACTGATTGTCACAAATAGAAACAGAAAGTATGCATGCGCTTTCACATTTATTTGACTTCTACTGGACATTATATATGACTGCCCTCATGTGGCCAACTACTATCACTACATAATCTCATTACTTTAAGTTCACTTTTAATTTAACTACAAGTTAATTTTCTGAGATCGATCCGCTTACGAGCTCAAAGTTACTAAACAATGAGTTAGTAAAAAAAAATCTTGCTAGTTAGTACCACTGGTTTGAGGGGGGATTCAGATCCGATCTGAAAGGAACAGAGACCGGCTAAACGAGCCACATTCAAGATTTGTATTCGAGGGGGAATCGACTGATGTGGGAGTTTGAATGCGCTGAAAGTGTTTATTCAGTGACTTTAAGTCGCGTAAAGACACATTAACACAAATCTTTTCATCTGAGGGGCGGCGGAGTAATCGGAGACATTCACAAGGCTCCGATTCACACTGAGAGAGAAAATCCTTGCAGACCTCCATCAAGTCCCACCGTTTCTATAGCGACACTTGCTGGCTACCGGCCAAGTGTGGTGGCATTTGCATTTAAAAAGGCGAGACGGCATTTGCTCTCTCCCTCTCTCTCTCTGTGTGTGTGTGTGTGTGTGTGTGTGAGAGCGTCTGGAAAGTGGGTGGGCATGGAGGAGTGTAATTTGCCACACAAAGAGCAGCTTGGCACAGGTGTGGGTGAAGAAGGGCAGTGCCCATACGAGACTGGCATTTAACTGGTACCGTTAATGGCACATCAGCCTATGATAATAGACTCAATATAGAGTAATTAAGACAAAGTGATGATTTGTGATATTTAACATTCACTGGGATGGAAAAAAGAACATTCTTGCTGTAAGTAAAATAACTCTGCATAGTCTTCACTGCATAAATTCAATACAAGTAATGTTTGTTAGAGCTACACAAGTGATTTCTATTTCTCTTTTGTTGTGTGATGAACATTAATGACAGACAGCAGTGGGTTTATTAGGTTGCTGTCACTTTAAGACCGAATGCATGGATCCAATATGAAATCCAATATCTATTTCTTTATCAATTGTTCACATAAGCCATAACGAGGATATATATATTACACACACACACATATACATATATGATAATAAAACACACACACACCTCATTAGCGGTTGTTTCTATGGGCCACTATATGTCAACTGTCCATAATATTGGAACAGTCTAAGTCGGTTTGTGAACATTTGAGAGCATTTGAGAGAAACATGGTGAAATAACTGACATGGTCATGCTTTTTTATTTACAGCGAAGTAAGCTGACGATGATAGCATTGTAATACAACAATATAATATGTAACAAAGTTTACAATGGCTTCATAAATGAATTTAAAACATAAAAAAGCAAAACACGCCTAGCATATAGTATATGTAATAGTATAGAGTTAAAAACCTTATTTTTAAGCTTCTTATGTTTTTAAAAAACTGTATTTTTGTGTTGTTAATTTCATCACCATCCTGAAAATGGACAAAATTAGGAATCAGAGGTTAAGATTGACTTTGTTCCTAAGCTGTACAACTTAAATGTTTACTTATGTACAGTGCATTTTATGGAGGACAGCATCCTGAACCTGAGAGAGCACAATGCTGGCTTTGCAAAATTTAAATAAAACCACTATGAAATGTTCTGTTGAAGTTGTCTTTTCAAAGTTGACTTCAACTGATTCGTTAAAACCAATGATGCTAGTGACGGCGCTTACAATTGCTTTAGAAGCCTTTAAAGCTGAAGCTCGCGATTGTCCTAATGGGAGTCACATTTCCAACACACACTTAAGGTGTCTGGCCAATCACAACGCACTGGGACAGCGGGCCAATCAGAGCACTCTGGACTTTTCAGAAGGCGGGGGTTCGTAGAAACCCGCACATTTCAGACAGACTGAGAAAACAGGTACTGCAACAATGTGAAAAATAAAGCATGTTAACCTATTCTATTATACTCGGTAAACCAAATAATGAACTTTTAAAATAGCATCATATGACCTCTTAAATTACCTGAATAAGAGCTGTCTCAGACCCCACTAACGCGATCAGTCCATTGAGAGCGGACAGCCTCTGCATTGTGGGACAACCCTAGAGAATGAAAAATGTACAGTTTAGTTTCTCCCTCATGAAAGCTGAGATCTAGTGTTGATGCCAGAACTTCCCAGACCAAAACTAAGAACTCAGACAGACAAAGACTCAACCACAAAATCTGGACTTGTGCCTTAGATCAGATCCTGATATATAGTTAATGCACTACAGCACAACAATACACTGCTTCTTAACACATTTCTAAGTAGACCGTTTCTTTCCACTGACTTTTTTATTTTACAGAAGCAGCTTTGAAATGGATAATAAAGTGGTTGCGCCACATAAAATTATGACCAGCGAGCTTTCATTCATGCATAATGGCAATATTTGCATGACATATGGAAATAATAAAATACTTTGAGCCCAATATGACTCACTGAACAATAATTCATCACCTCTGCCAGCAGTATCTTGGTCCAGGCGGCCAGCAGACGGGGTTGGATGTCCACAGCTTTACCATGACCAAAAGAAGACAGGCCAAACACTGTCAGTCCCAACGCCAAAGCAAAGCCTGGTGTCTTAAAAACACAGAATAAATGCCTTATAGTGGGAGTCATATATTTGATTATTACTCACTCAAAGAAGACAATCCTAAATTGTAAAACAGGATTACAGTAATACCTTGAGATACGAGCATAATCCATTCCAGTATGGAGCTCGTAACTCGAATTGCTCGCATCTCAAATCATTTTTCCCCATAAGAAATAAAAATTAATCCGTTCTAGCCCTCTAAAAAACTTCCTTATTAGTGCTAATAACAATGGAAAAAACATGTTTTTATTTGCTATAGAGACACACACACAGAAAATGATAGTATATGAGGATTCCTGTGATATAAAATAAAATGTGGTTTTAATTATGAGTTCTTTCATTTTAAACAGACAATTAATACTCGAATCACTCGTCGCCCCTGGTAACCCCCACTGTAAAAACAAGGTGGCCCTCCAGTGGAGATCATATGCAATTACCACATAAATGTATATAAAATACACCACAGGAAGACTTGCGGGAGATGCGTACGGAAGTCAACGAACACGTGACGTAAACGAGTGAGCCCCGTGGGCGCAGAGTGCTCGAACACCTAGTGTGACACCTACTCGTATCTCAAATCTTTACTCGTATCTCAAAGCAAGCATTGCTCGAAGGCTTGCTCGTATCTCGGAATACTCGTATCTCAAGGTATGTTTTTTTTTTATTAGCGTATGATCTAGTCTTCTAGTGACTTAGGAACAGACAGTTTCAGTTCTCACCTGTTGGCTTTCCTCCGTCAGTGAGCGAAGTGTGTTCATGCTTTCCTCGGCTTTACTCGCCTCAATGATGCCTGAGCTAAATGCTGAAACTCCAATACACGCCACAGAATAGGCCAAAACCTGAAACCGAAAGATAAAAAGACAAGAAATGTTCAGATGCAACGAAACTGCCTCTGAAAGTATTCGATGCAAAGCGTTTTAAAAAACAAATAAAACAATTTAAATAAAATAAAAATTCTGTCATCTCCAAAAATATGTATATTGCTCACATTAAGCAAGAATTTACAAACTTCTTCAAAGTTCACTGATGTTAATTTTTGGTCTGATTTAGATTTTTGTAAAATATTTAAATTTAATATTTGTACTATTTCAATAACTATTAGCTTTTCATCAGCTCACAAGGCCCCTACAGTTCCCTCATGAACCCCCGGTGAACCTGAAAGCGCAACATGGTTTCACCTCCTGCAACATGCGGCTCATACTGCTGCTGTCCTGCAGGGTCTGCAGGAGCCGGTCCAGCGTCAGAGACACGTGCGCACGGTCCCGCTCAGACTGACTGCTGCTACTGACAGAACTCAGGACCAAACCAACACCCAACACACAACCAGCACTGAGAAAGAACAACAACACACGTTTAATAGTGTATTAGCCAGCAGGAGAAATTAAGAATATTCAACTCATAATAATAATAATATATATATATATATATACACACACACATATATATATATACTTAGATTTATTATGTGTGTGTATATATATATATATGTATGTGTGTAAGTTGAATATACAACTAATAATAACATTATATATACACACATACACACGTGTTATATATAATTCAAATGGTCAACTATGACGTTTGTGTTTGTAAAGGGTTTTTTGAACTATTTAGCTACAGACTTATATATGACAACTATACGAGCTACAGCTTTACTTGCATCTATAGCTTTATTTTAAGAAAATATCAAAAGTAGCAGACAGTATGTGGTGTGTTCAAGTGCTACACTACATCTCATCTTCATGGACGGAAAAAGACATGCCAGTTCTTGCTGTGAGACGTTCTTCCACTCTTCCACCAAGGCACTTGCAACAAGTTTGGTTTGGCACTCCAGGGACAATTACCTGTCCTTCTTGTCTCCCTGTAGCGCTGTTGTAGGCGTCTTACACTAAGTTGCAGTTGTTATTGCTCTGTTCACATCTGCAGTCCTCATGCTTCCATGCCATCTTTCTCCAGGTGTTATTTAGAGTCGGGTCTCTCTCTCTCTCTCTCTCTCTCTCTCTATCTATCTATCTATCTATCTATCTATCTATCTATCTATCTATCTATCTATCTATCTATATATCTATCTATCTATATATATATATAGTCTAAAATCTAGGCATGCAAAACTTTAACACTAAAATCTTATTGGACTAACTTGTACTCCAGATTGGGATTGAAGCAACAAACTTCCAGTCGTTCCAGATGTTTCATAAGCAGCTCTGCCACTGACTGTCCAGAAATATCACTGCAATAAACGAAGAAAACAAGTCAACGTCAGAAAGCATTCATCAAACATTTAATAGTTATTTAATCTCCAAAGAACGGAACTTGAGCTTTTCACTAGTTATTTAATAACATCTCTGTTATGGCGTTAACTCGTACACACCTGACTCTCTCATCATTCAGCCATGCTAGAAACATGCCCAGAGCCAGGCCGCTGTGAAACTGAACTGCCTGAGATTCGTCTGCGGTGGGTGAGTCCGGCAGTCCCGTCTCTAGAGTGGCCAGTATAGTGGGAACGCTGTCTCTGCGTGAGGTCACCAACATGGGCACCAGCAACGCCAGACCCAGAGCAGCGCAGGAGCGCGCGATCACACTCGCAGTGTTCTCACCGGAGTATGAGCGCTAAAAAGTGTGTGAGACGAAAAAATAATGACATACCTGTGCTAGAATACTAAATTTGTTAAGATTAGTTAATACACTATCTTTCAAAAGCTTGCATTCAGTGAGATTTTTTTAAAACTATTTAAGTGTCTTATGCTCACAAAGGTTGCAATTATTCAGTCAAAAATACCAAAAACCATGAATAAATATATTTGAAATAGCTTTTGCTGAATGCATGAAGCCTTTGAATGGTAATGTAGGCACATAATCATGAACTGACAATACTTTTATATTAATGTTAGTCTCTACATACATACTAATACATTTCAAGTTGTTAAAATTAATGTATTATGAATGCACATGAATTAACAGTGCACAATTGTATATTTATAGAGATGAGCATTATTAAATGCTGTTAAAAAATATTATTTAATGATGTAATAATAGTGTTGACTAAGTGAACCTTACAGAACTACTAGCTGAAAATGGAGGAAGATACAATATTATTAACTTTATAGCATATACTTTAATGACACAATGTTTAATGTTTCAGTGTGTCATTTCTGCACCACTATCTGTAGAAATAAGCGACTTCTTGAACACAACTCACATGAATGAACCATGGGAAGACTTGACCTTTAGGGTTACGGTTACTGCTCACAATGCTGAGCAGTGTGTCAGTCACCATCGACAGCCAATGAACTGTGGGTAGTGTGTCCGGACCCGCCTACGAATAGAAACGTTTGAAAGTTTTCACTGAAAGGAGAGAAGGACAGCCGGGACTCTTGATAAAGCTACATCTCACCTCAAATCCACTTTCAGGCTGTGTAGGAAGGTTGCTCTCGTATCTGGTTAAGACGACCGCCAGTCCACTTAGCGCTAATATAGAATTACCCTGAACGACCGGACTATCTCTGTCAACAGAAACCAAAAAACTATTTCAGAGATTTTTAATAGAACAACAGCAAGAACGCTGAATAGGCAATTATGAGCTCACAATGAATGAGAGGAGAGAAAAAAGTTCTTTTCAAAGATTGCAAACCGCAGATTCTGAATATAAAACACTCTGTTTAATAATAAAAGATATTGGAAAGAAAATAAAAATCAATAGTTTGTTAAAAACAAAACAAAGAGCCTCAGCTTTAGTAACTCACTTGGCGGCGGATTTGACCACATCAGTCAGTTGGTCTCTGACCCTGAGGAAAGACAGAATGAAAGAGAGAGATATGATTTAAAGTGCTCCACAGACGGACAAGGAGAGCTTTCATCTCCTCAGGCAATGATTTAAGAGCGCAGGTACCGCTCACACGGATACATAGAGTACAGTAGCTCCCAAAAGTCTGAGGCTACAGTGAAAATCTGGGATATACCGGTTTAAACATGGAAACGCAGGAAGATTCTGGAAGATTACAATCAAAGAAACTTGATGACTTAAAATGAATACGAAATATTTAAGATTCTAGGACCAATTTTATAAGGTTAGATGTTCTAGCTTTCACTGAAGCACAAGATGCAGACAGGATCAGATGATCAAAGTTTTACACAAACTAATGCGGTTCACAGGTGCTGCTGTCATTAAAGAAAATACTTAAGATATTTATTTACATTTTAAAAAAATAACTCAAATTATGCTGGAAAATTGTATCAAATTATAGAACTGCAAATAGAATCATATTCACTAGTGGTCTCAGATTTGTTTGGACTTATTTTGCCCTCTTTCTAAGTCTTGATTTAGTTTTTATGGTGTACTAAAATAGGTTTTCATGCTTGAAAGTTCAAAAAACATTATAATAATTCACATACGGTAGTACCTTGAGATACGAGCATAATACGTTCAAGGACTGAGCTCTTAACTCGAGTTGCTCATATCTCAAATCATTTTTCTCATAAGAAATAACAGGAAAAATTAAACCTCTAAAAAAGTCCCTTATTAGTGCTAATAACAATGGACATTTAAAAAAAAATTGCTATAGGGACACACACACACACACACATGGAAGTGTAGTGTTTCTTCCCGTGTTGTGCATTGGATAAACTCAGAACCTCATATTTATTATTATTGAACACACATAACTCGTGCTGCTCACAGCTTAATACTCGTGAATCACTCGTCGCCCCCAGTAACCTCCCGCTGTAAAACCAAGCTGCCTCTAGTGGAGATCATATGCAATTACCCATAAATGAGGCGCTTGAGCTGCTCCGAGTGCTGAACATCTAGCGTCGGGTGTCTGTAAGCTGCTTATATCTCAAATATTTACTCGTATCTCAAAGTAAAAATTGCTCGAAGGCTTGCTCGTATCTCAAAGCATTACTGTATTTGACATTGTTGCAGCACCTCTTTTCTCAGTCTGTCAGTATCGCTCTGTTTAGTTCCTGTTTCTGTGAAGCCCCTCCTTCTGAAAAGCACAATGTGCTCTGATTGGTCGGCTGGATCAATGTGTTGTGATTGGTGTATTTGAGAAATACAAATATAACGCCCCTTACCATAACTGTGAGTTTCAACACTACTAACGCAATTAAACCAGGCCCCACCTTGTTAATTTTGCGTATGCCTTGTGCGGGAGTTATTTAAATATGGAATTTCGCCATGTTTGTTCGTGAAAAAACTCAAGACGTCAATGGAGGCGTCAGGGAGTTCAGAAACAGTGCGGCTGATATAGAGAAGAACTCCTGCTGGAGTGACTTTGTAACTTTGCAGATCGTTTTCATGCTCAAACAGCAGCATTAAACACTAAAGAATGTAATAGTCCATAATAGGACCCCTTTAAACAACAACGAGAAAAAATGGTATTAGAGGAATGCAAAATAGTAGCATTTTCAGAAGTGGAAAACACTAAAAGAGTTAAACACATGCACACATTTCCCATATGACAAAATCAGACCCGTTTATCTCATTTCCTTTACTTCACATCTGTCTTTGCACGGAGAAAAAGTTGTAACCCTACAACCCCAGCGTTCTCAAAACATCCAACCCTCCCAGCATGCTTCAGGGCACGTGACCGCGTATAGACTGGCCTGAGCTCCCAGGAGAGGAATAACTGTATTACACAAAGACTGCGGAACAAACCAGAATTCGTGATGCCATGGGGAATGATGAAGCTTCTGGCTGCCATCTGAACATGCCATCTCATCAATCACTCATCGGCTGGCAGGCTGTCAAAATGGCGTCCTAGGGGTTGAGTTATGGTGTTCTGCCAGACTGCGTGGTTATGCGATAGGGCATAATATGGCGAGACACCGTGTGAACAATAACAGCCTATACATGCCAACCGATTTACATTGAAAGATTATATGAATTTGTGTAATGCTGATGTGTGTGTGACTCTGAAATGTCAGTCTCCATTCAAAGGCTTTTCAAAGCAGCTGAAAAGGCCAGAGCAATCACAATTCAACAGCTCTGGATGGTTTGACACAAACGAGATGCATAAAATAATACCTTCACATTCCTCCCTATGGTGCGCGCTCCAACTACAGTACAGGCTTTCATTATAGTGCTGCATTCATCTTGACAGTTTCTCAAAGTGCTAAGCTTTTTGTGCTGAAAACTATTAAATATAATTCAAACGGTCAACTATGACGTTTGTGCTTGTTAAGGGTTCTTTGAGCTATTTAACGGGAATCAATGCACATACTGAGCCACAGCTTTACTTACATCGATAGCTTTATTTGAAGAAAACTACATATACTTATATGTGCAAAGTGCATTTTTCTTCGTTTGTTTGCCAGCGCCATTGCTATTGCTGTGGCAAAATGACTAAAAACCCATCCATAAGTTGTTTAAGACACATTTTTAATAAAAACTCACTGTGATAAAAACATTTTCAAGAGCGTGCAAAGTTTGTGTGCAGTGCCCTCCTCCAAAAGTACTTAAATATTTAATCCACACTTGAAAATATATGAATGGCATTTCATTCATAAAATATCAAAATCAAATGGTATTTGCAAGAAGGTCATACTAAAACTTTAAGAGACAAAAATTGAGTCAAGTTGAGATACCAAACATGACCACATGGAGACTGTAGCTGTAAAAAAATTAAATAAAAATAGTATATTATTATAATACACAAACACACACACACAAACACACACACACACACACACACACACACACACACACACACACACACACACACACACACACACACACACACACACACACACACACACACACACACACACACACACACACACTTACACATATAAACTTTCTGTTAGATGCGATTAATTGTGATCGTGACAACACTAATAAAAATATCACTTTCGTTAACAAATAAAGGTCAAATAAAATATAAATAAGTTTTATAAAAATGACAAACCTCATATTTCAGCCTTTAAACCATTTTTTAAGAAAGTAAAAATGACAAAATGCTAATAATTGAGATCATTTATGCAAATTGTTTAGATTTATATAATGCATATTAGCGCGTTTTGAATTAAAAAAGCAATTTCCCTCTCTGGCAGTAGGTGGCGCTTATGGAGCAACAGAAATTTGGGGGTTACACCCTGGTGCTCGGCATTCATTACTGTGAACTGCTCTAAAGGAGAGAGGCTTTAGAGAACGCAGCGGTGCAGCGTTTTCGCTTTAAAACATGTAGCATTTGCAATTAATTCATAGCCTTTTGAAATGTAATAATAGTATACAGCTGTTCCACTATTCCTGTTTTTCTGTCCCCAAATCCAAGACCTCTTGAAATTATAATTTAGACTTTTTTTATACAGTTTATAGTACTGAAAGGCTTTTTAGGGCCTTAATTTGATACAATTGAATGTAAGACTTTTTAAGGCTTTTTATGGACCCACAGGGATCCTGTAACTATTGGCTGGGAGCTTGCATTGCCTCCATTCATTCAGCCCGACAGAAAGAACCAAGTCCCAGCCCTACATCGCTTTCTTTTAAAATTACCTGTCTCAAAATATGGAAGAAAAGATCTCCAACTACTTCCGTTTCATCACGACTCCAGGACCAGGTTAGTCTGCACTGTGTGTGTGAATCTTACCAGAGCCAGGCATAGTGCTGCTTGTACTGCAGTTCCTCTGGACTCGCTTTACCCTGTTTCTGTAGCATCTCCAGCTCCGCCTTTCGACCCTGCACAATAATTACATCTAATTTAATCTCATAAATGATGGCCTTAATTATAAATGCTAGTCTTATTCCAATTCATCAGATTTGATTGTTTGAAAATCAGTTATACAGATCCACAGAATGACCTGGAGAGCGGCCTGGTAAGCCCGGCTCATGAAACCCCGCCAGGCCTGAGGCAAAAGCAGAGAGCGATGCCACTCCGACGGCTGGATGTTCACCTGAGAGGAAAAAAGAGAAAGAGCAAAAGCATGTAACCGATGTTACTTATGTAAATGGTAAAAAGTATTTATACATTATGGCACTATTTTTCATTGTATTGACAAATAAATAGATATTTAACCAAAAAATTATAAATAATAATTTCTGCAGATAGAATCTAATACAAATCACCAATGACAAAAAAACAGAACAACAAACTCAAAAATGTAACATTTGAACAAATTATGATGGAAGGAAAACATTTAAAGAATACTATAAAATAACAATATTCTTATAGATTATTAATTTTGGGGTAAACTATAACTTTATAAAGTTCTTTCGTTTCACCCAAGTGAGTCCATGCTGAATTTACCTCATGAATAAGAGTGGCTAACATTTGTTGATAACTCCGCCCTCTGCTCACAAGGAAGCGGCTGATTGGACGTCCATCTTTGTCAGTCTGAACAGGAAGGTCAAAGCAGAGTAGAAGCCCGGCTGAAACCGACCAATCACGATCATTTGATTCATTTAACTGCACAAACAGTATTACGCCTTTGCTATAAGAATCGTAAATGTTATACAATAGCGGGTGGAATGCATCTGTACCTGCTAACCCAGGTTTAAGACCCGGCTGCTTATTCTTCTCATAGGTTTTCAGCATGAAAGACGGAATTCCAGATACAGTTTTTCCCTGGTCCGAGCGCAGACTCCCCCTGCTCAGCGCTGAATGGTACACGCCGCGGGGCATTTGGTTCATCTCTTGCCTCACTACAGCTGTTAGGAAGGTCTCAAGGGCTGGATGAGAAGACACAAATCATGAATTAAGTAGGTTTTTGCTAAAGGTTAAACATTACATTTAAAAACAGTTATTTGATATAATGATTAGTTTATAATATATTCTACAGTCATGGCCAAAATTGTTGGCACCCCTGAAACATTTGCAGAAAATCAAGTATTGCTCACAGAAAGGTATTGCACTAACACACGTTTATTCCCTTTGTGTGTATTGGAACAAAATAAAAAAAGGAGGACAATTTCACACAAAACTCAAAAAACGGGCTGGACAAAATGATTGGCCATTAAGTATAGGGGGTCATTTATTAAGTCAGTGTCATCTCTGTTGTTGCATGTTTTGATTTTAGGCAAGTACACTGGAGTTGTGCAAGTACATAACCTTGGTGAAATTAAGGAAATATAGTAAAATTATAAATCAATCACACATTAGATCTACCATATGTAAGATTTTAGTACAAAAATCTTTCCTAATTTCTACCGCCACTGTAAAAATGCAACCAGCAGATTTATCTAACCTGATTAACAGTGAATGTATATGTGTGTATATATATATATATATATATATATATATCTGACTGAGCTGAAAAGGTAACTACTAATTTAACAACCCTATCAACATTCATTAATTGAGGTATTGCTCTCTATAGACATCAACATATACAAAGTTTGTACAAAGGCCATCTCGAATACAAAAAAAAGCTGCTCTTGTTTTAAAGAGATATGAAAAATATCATAGCGTTGAATTTCTTGTCTCACAAATCATACGCTAAATAAAGAGGGTGAGGCCTGGTTGAGTTCTGTTAGTAGTTGAAACTTGCAGTTATGGTAAGGGGTGTGTCCTTTACCAAACACGCTTGAAGCGACCTAGTCACACATTTATGACATTAATCGTGGTTAGTCGATGTATGTGTGTGCGTACATTACACACACCAAGGAAAGTTGAACATTTGCATAAAAAGGTCCTCTTTAATTGTAAATACAGTAATACCTCTTTTACGAGTTTAATTCGTTCCAAGATTTAGTCCGTAACCCAAAATGCTCGTACACCAAAACAATTTTCCCCATAAGAATGCACTAAAAATCAATTAATCGTTCCACACGACCATAAATGCCCATTTTAAATATTTTTTTGGTTTTACCCTATTAATTACAGTTAAAATTATAACCATTAAGATCTCATATAAATACTAATTAATAATTGACAATTAAACTATAAAAATACTTGACAATTTACTGTAATGCACTTCAGCTTTCAGCAGCATGAGTGAAGGAGAGAGAGGAGGGAGGAGGGGGAAGCAGAGAAACACGAAACCTGGATTGAAGTGCAAATGAGTGAATTTATTATAATAATGCAGAAAACAAACAATGTGAGAATTCAGAGTGAAGGCACGGGAGCCGTGAACAAACACACGGAAGATGATATGAGAATCAGGTGTGTCAGTGCTCAGTGACCACAGCCCCTATGACACACACACACACACACACACACACACACACACACACACACACACACACACACACACACACACACACACACACACACACACACACACACACACACACACACACACACACACACACACACACACACACACACACACACACACACACACACACACACACACAGAACTAGGAGACAATGAATTCATGAACTGTGACAGTTACTGCTTAGAGGTTCTGTACGTGTATATTTCACTATGTGAACAATAGCAATCACAATTAATTAATGTGAACAACACGAGGTAAAACTGCTGTAAATCACTTATAAAAGTATCACTGTGGTGAATGATGCAGCCAAACCGAGCGACGCTGAGAGAATGAATGAGTTAAGGGGTGATAAAGGGGTTGGAACCACGTGACTGTGTTATGAGAGGCTGTGTTTAGAATATTTCCAGTAAAAATGCTGAGCGTTCAGACTTTTCTGAAGGATAAAATTATCTCGTACACTGATTCGACCCTCCATGCTCCATGCACACCGATTTGCTCGTATACCAAGTCGCTCGTAAACCGAGGTATTACTGTATTGTAAAATAATTGTAAATGCAAACTGAACTACATTTACGAGAGTTTGACTATTAATCGTCTGTTAGTTACCATAACATCATACCTGGTAAAATGGATTGCGGTGTGAGACAAACTAGTTTGACATATGATGCCCCTGGCACTGAAATATCTTCATCCTCCTCGCTCTCGTTCTCATTTTCCTTCCCTTCATCCCCCTCATCAGGCTGCTTTGGTACGGGCCTGGCCTGTTAGCAAGATCATGTCACCATTATAGATATACTGTATAAATAAAAAGGAAGACAGAAATAATGTGAGGACATTCTCACCTGTTCTGGTAAGTGTAGGATGGTGTGAGAGGGTTCAGGATACTCAGAGAGGGCTTTAAAACCTTGGCTTGCAACCTCTGGGTCCTGATGAAGTCAAAAAAGCTTTGAATAAAGATGAACTGTTCATTCATCACTGATACAGTATGAAAGCAAATAAATAATTGCTACATATAAATGGATACATAAAATGGCATGACTTTTCTTTGGATGACTAGTCAACCATCCTGCCCATTCCTACTGTTCATTACCATTTGAAAATGTCAGCGCTCACCTGACTAAGAGCGTAGCCCCATAAAACACTCACAGCCTCACTTCTGAATTTCTGTAAGAAAAGGACATTAAGCCTGAAGTCATTCATCCCGTCTGTGAAATGCAGAGAGAGAGACATCATGCTTTGAGCTATGAATTGAGACACTGCTCCAATCTAACGATCAGAAACAGTGTTTGGTGGTGTCGTGCCTCATATTCCTCCGTTTTGACATTTAAAGCAGGCACTAGAGCCAGAAGCTCAGCTGTGGCTTTCAGGACGAGGGGTCTGGTGTCACAGCACAGCTTAGGAGACAGTGCCTTCCACGTGGAGCGGATATCAACTACCTGAACACAAAGCAGATAAAAGCACATTTGAAAAAACGCAGAGCTCAAGTGTGAGCGAATCTATACATTACATTATATTTAGATTATATGTTCAAAAGTTTGGGGTCGGTTAAGAAATGAATACTTTTATTTTATGCATTACATTTATTAAAAATGACAGTAAAGATGTTTATAACATTGTTACAGAAGATTTCTACTTATATGTAATTTTATTCATCAGAGAATCCTGAAAAAAAACGCAGAAAATCGGCACAACTGTTTTCAATTTTGATAATAATAGTAAATGTTTCTTGTGCATAAATCATCATATCAGAATGATTTGTGAAGGATCATGTGACACTAAAGACTGGAGGAATGATCAGCTTTGATCACAGGTAACAGGATACAGGTAACACTCATGTCTATGGAAATATGGCCTAATTATTATGTTCCTTTTCTTTCATTTTCCTAATTAAAATATTTTGTAAATGCTTTATATTGAAATTAGTCTCTTGTTTAAGATGCTTGATGTTTCAATATTTCATCTTCTGTATTTTGATCAAATAAATGCAGCCCATGTAGCATAAGAGATTTCTTTCAAAAATATTATTTAAAAAAAATCTTACTGACCCCAAACCTTTGAACAATGGTTTATGAACTACATTCTTATATTTGATAATGTGCATGTATTTGCAAGAACTGGTTCAATGTGTTTCTTGAATGCAATGTAAGTTGCTTTGGATAAAAGCGTCTGCCAAATGCATACAAATTTATAAATAAAATAAATGCTTTGCCACTTTTTTGGGTCAGATAATTATCTAGCTAGTTAACATATGCTACATAATGAATAATACTAAATAATATTTACACTTATAAAATATTAAAAATATATTATTATATTGTTTCATGTTATACATATAGAATACGTATTAAAATATTTAGTAATGCATGTAAATTATAATAATTAAAAAAATATATATATACACATTTATTTATTATAATATCCATGCATTACTAACCATTTTTATATATATAAATATATTTATATGTTATATATTATAACTAACTAAATATATATATACACATTATATATGTAAGAAATATTAAAAAGAATATTATGGGCCGTGAAATGTTTTGCAGAGCAAGTACAAATCTACATTCAACAAAAATTCTTGTTGAGCTCTGAAATTATTATCATTTGCCTCTACATAATAGCGGAATAGAGACAAAAGGGCCAGGGTGGCACCCATTCAAAGCTACTCTTATTCTTTGGAAATAAAAATGCATTTTCATATGTGCACCTCTTCGTTGGCACAGAAACACTGACCTCAGCCTTACAGAGCTCCTTTAAGCCCTGCAGAGCCAGAGCAGCGGGGGTGGCCTGATCCTTCCTGCAGAACTGCAGCAGTGTGTCGCTGATGGCAGCCAGCATGTCTCCTCCGTGCTGGTACGGCCTGGGACAACACGCATGACAGAGTCAACGAATGTGAACAATGTTCAAGGGAACCTGAGAAATGAAAGCTTTAATGGTAAATGTTAGTGTGGTCTATGAGAGTCCAATATAACAGAAGCAGTACAGCGTATGCAGCACAACAATCTGCTAACTGAACTCTAGTTCTCAGGGTTTGGATGAAGCAGACCGTTCTCTGCAGACGTCCCTGATGCAAGCTGCTCTGGCCAATATCTGCTCCCACTGCGTATCTTTTCCCATGACCACTGAGGATGTTTCAAGCTGTGACATCAGTCTCTGCAGGTCCGGATACACACGGTCCTATACAAAATGACAAAAGTCTCAGAAATTTATCCTGAACGTAACAGAACAGTGATATACAGTATAGCAGGTAATGCAAATACAGACCGGTTTTTATTGCACTCCTTTTTTCTTTTGAGTTAAAATAAAATTCTGAATTTTTATGTTTTGTACTCAAACTACAATAGCTAATAATATTATATGAAAATATGAATTGTACTTAAGCATTAGATGCTTAATATATAATGAAATATAAATAAATATAATGATATGCATTAAATTAGTAGATGAAACAGACCTAAATACAATTATCTTTAATTTTTCAAAGCATAAAACAAAATGGCACAATATTAATATTTCTAATTTAAGTAAATATGAAATAATAAAGTTGAATTCATATTATAAGCATTTTTATTTCATTAATTACAGGGCTCAAACCATTAAGTTAAAAGTATAGAATTTCTATTCAATTAAAAAAAAATATGATTTCATTTTTAAAAACAAATGGATATGAAAATATTAACAGTAATTAATTATTTTGTATTCAATTATTAGAAAAATATGCTAACATGTTTCTTCTAAGTACAAAACAAAGCAACTAAATATGAATACATAATTTAATATGAAATAATAAAGCTTAATATAATAATTTATGCCTCAAAACATTACATTATAACTGTCAAATTGTTTTGAATAATTTGTATAATTATTGTTTAATTGTTAAACATTGTCATTTAACAACAAATACATATTATATGAAAACCTTTACTGTATTGAAATATTTAACATTAAATAAATATGCTAAACAGAAACCTCTCAGACTTAAATATAGCAATATATAAGTATATATTCAAAATATAAAAAAATAAATAAAATGATATTTCAAAGCATTAAGCAAAAACATCAAACAGAAATGTCCATTTTAAATACTGATTTTCAACATAACAAATGAACAGAAACAATGTCTCATGGTTTCTCATCTGACACAACACACAAAGCACAGATTTGAATGATTTTAGCGTTAATGGCACCTGTTTTTTCCATAACAGAGTTAAGAGGCGCAGAGCCACAGGCCTCAGTCGGGATGAACTGCCCAGAGTCTGGAGAACATGAAGCACCTGCGGGATACAGAACTACAACACAAGAGAACTGTGACGACCTGACGATTGTATATCGTGATCGATCTTGAGACGTCCACAATGTACTTTCCAAGCGAATTATAGATATCTTTTATGTCCTCATAATAATGTTAAAATACAGCAATGACTGCCTACTAGATGGCTGTCCTGACTGGCTCTATCAGTCTCATTGGCGCTTGCAACATCAAGGTCATGGGTTCGATTCCCAAGAACTGATTAGAATGTTAATGTGTTTCTTGAATGCAATGTAAGTCGCTTTGGATAAAAGCGTCTGCCAAATGTATAAGTGTAAGTGTATAAGTGTCAAAGTGCGATGAGTTTTAGTTTCAATTTTGGCTTTCTACAATTACGAAAACATGATAATCACGATAAAATGATCCTTGTGCCGCATGCTCTTCATCTCCTTTAAAGCGGTGTGCTTTCGGCGGCCCCTCCTTAAAACCCTGAACTTAACATCCAAATCAGTCAAATCATGTAACGTGACTGCCGTCTCCTGCGGGACATGCTTCACTTTAAAAAGAGTTATTAAAAGCACATATTAAAAGCGCATTGAAGAAACACTTCTGTGTGCGCATAGAGTGAAAGACGGACGGACGAGCAAAGGATACTTGGGGTTTCAGGTGCACGCCAAAACGGTCAAATATACACACAAATATGTCAAAATATCCGTCTTAATGAGTTTTTACATAAAGACAGTCAGTTATGTTTTAGGAGAATAAACTGTTGGATGTGTGTCATCATATTTGATCCATGTATTCAGATCTTAATGTTAAACCAAAGACAATCACAAACTTTATCGTTTAGTTGTATATTTGAGTTAATACATGCAACTTAAAACGAATTAAGACTTAAAAACGTTTCTTTAACGCTTTGGCCGTTGTGTTCTGCTGTGCTTTCAAAAGTAAAAGTATCTCACAGATTACAAAAAGCTCAAATTAAGGACTACATTAAAGGGCAAAACACTGCCACCCACATTTAAAGGCTGATGATGGAGTGCCTAAGCTTTTAAAACGACATCAGCAAAAGCACCAAACATCTCGCCTCTCTCATTTACTCCGCTTTTATAGTACAGTGTGCACTCATTGTGCAAGCTACAGAATATGTTTTGTTGATGCTGCGTTTTACTAGCAAGCCAAATGTTACAGAAATACACACTTGCCATGCAAGATTTATGAATAATATGTATTGTTAGCAGATTCGCATGAATAACAATGGCACAGACAATGGTCAGGTTAATGGCTAGAGCTGCCTACGGTGCAGGTGAGCTGTTGCCATAGCAACAGAGGAAGCAAAGTATCCCAAAACCCACGGAGACGGACTAGATTCAGATTTCTGTGGAACTGAATTAATAACCTGTTAATGGTTCCGTATTCTTAATTTCTGATTGCCATAGATTCTAATGCATCTTTTTAATACAATTGGATACGAGTGAATGATTTGCTTTCCGCACATTTATTTTAATTTCCAATTATTTGTCTTGATAAAACTTTCAAAAGCAAGAAAACTCATTTGTTGAAAAATATGTATCAATTAAGTTTGTGATTTAGGTAAACAGTGCATGCTGTGCATATTAATGATTGTACCTTATGGGTTCCCAGTCTTGGCAGAGTATAAAGAAGAGAGAGAGACAACGCTGGATCAGACACTCGGCCCAGTTTAAACATCAGGACAGGAAGCAGACATGGCACCTACAGGTAAATTGAAAAACAATTAGGCAAACAATTAACATATTGAAAAAGGACCGATAATGCCATTTTACAAAGTCTTGATATTGTTTTTGGCTTCTACTAGAAAAAGTTTTCATGCTTGAATGTTCAAAAACAAAAAAAGTTTTCACATATTTGACATTGTTGCAGCACCTCTTTTCTCAGTCTGTCAGTATCGCTCTGTTTAGTTCCTGTCTCTACGAAGCCCCTCCTTCTGAAGAGCACAGTGTGCTCTGATTGGTCGGCCGGATTAGTGAGTAGTGATTGGTCGTTCGCTTCAAGCGTGTTTGGTAAAGGACACCCCCCCAACAGAACTGAACCAGGCCTCACACTATTTATTTTTTTAAATTATTTAAATGAGAAATTTTGTGAAAAAAAGAGTTTTAAAAAAAGTAAAAAAATTCTAAAACAGACACAAAAAAAAGAGAAGCGACACTGAACTGTTGACGGGGGGGTTGAACGATACTCCGCTGAACTGTTGACGGGACGGGGGGGGGGGGGGGGGGGGGGGGATTATCGGCAAAGCTACAGCGCCGCAGCCGCTCAACTACGCTACGTAAATTTGAAATAATACAATTTCCTTGGGCGGGCCAATAACATTTGATCCACGGACCAGTCCGCGAATCCTATCAATTTCCACCGGGGGTTGGGGACCACTGCACTACAATATAAACGCAACACAGACCATGTAAAAGAACCAAAAAAACAGGATGTGATGTCACGAGATCACTCAGGTTATGCTGTCCATTACATGCAGCAGATCTTCAATTGTGTGCAACGGAAGAATTACAGCCATTGTGTACTTTCCCTCACAAAATACTCTTATTTTGTCTTAAAAATGACAGTGTGAATGCAAAGCAAACCAGGACTAAATGTCTTCTTTTTTTTTTTTTTTGGTGAACACACCCAAACTGGAAGAAAACAACTTACAAGAAAACTGACCTACTATATACACTTTGATGCACATCAGACAAATTTAAAAGCAATGGAGTATAAACAGGCCTTTAATCAAGATTGAAAACTGCGTTTAAAATCCCAGTCTACTGGCCACACTTGAGAGAACCTGACCTCCCTTAAATCTTAAAAGCAAGTGGGGGAGCAGAAAGTAGTAATTGGTTTGATGACCTCAGGGAGCTGGAGGTAGATGAGAGTGGAGGAGATTACTAACATACCGAAGTCCATCCAGGGTCTTAAAAATGAATTGCATTGTAAAATCAACTCAAACTTACTGGTAGCCAGTGCCATTAGGCCAGTACAAGAGTGATGCGGTATCAAGCAATACAAATCAAAGTATAGCCGCTGGAGTTGGAAGAAGGTCAGATATAAACTACAGTTCAAAAGATTTGGATTTTTTCCCGTTCAGCATGGAAGCATTAAATTGATCAATAATGACATTTATAATGTTACAAATGATTCCATTTCAAATAAACCCCCTTTTGAACCTTCTATTTATCAAAGAATACATACTGAAACAAAATCTATATTTCCACAAAAATATTAAGCAGCAACATTTGTATCAACATTGATAATAATGATAAGAAATGTTTCTTGAGCATCAAATCATCATATTACAATGATTTCTGTAGGATTCACTGAAGACCGGAGCAGTAAATTCACCTTTGGCATCAAAGGAATAAATAACATTTCACAACATTATTATTACCGTAAGAGACAAGTACTAACGCAGAAGTAATTAATGAATGAATAACAGTCTCAAAATCCTTCTGTGAGAGAACAACAGAAAGCTGAGCTGAAAAACAAGTGTCTCTTAAGGTTAAAATTCAATAACGGGGTCGAGACATTGCTGTTATGGGACCTATAGTTGAAAACTAGCAGGAGAAGAGCTAAAAACAATCATCTCAGTTTTATTTTCATTAAGCTGACAGAAATTAAATGAATCATCATCAGTCGCTCACAGCGAATCCTAAACATCCCACCCTTTGATAGAGCTCTTCAAAAGAATTCAATTAAAGATGAAAGCATGTCGTACAAATTAAATGGCAAGACCCTTGAAAACTACAATAGGAAGATGGCAAACAGCAAACAAGATAAAGAAAAGAGATTACGACAACACCGAAAGTAAACAGAAGTTAAAAAGCAAGAAATTCTGTCATCATTTAAACTCATCTCATCTGAATGACTTCAACAGAACAAAAAGATATTGATAACCGTTTCAACAGTTTTTATCCATAAAATGAAACAACAATTGAGCCCAGTGACTTTCACCATATGTGCAAAAAACACTTCAAAATAGCTTAACGTATTTTCCCGCATATAACCCACGGGTTGTACCAGATTTTAAAAACCCGAGGGGTGGTGCGGGTTATATAAGGGTGCGGGCTATATCTCAATTTTTTTACACATAATAACATTTGAATATATTTGTTACGTCCCAAAAGACGTAACATTTTTTTTGCGGATTATTTTTCTTGTGAGGGTTGTTGTCTCTGGCGCTTGTACTATCACTCTGACAGCTGGCACTGACAGGCTGTCTGACCTGTCAATCATGCAAGAAGACGTGATTGGCTGTGCTGCCATGAGGGCGGGCTCTTCTCATCTCATCCGAAGATCAACACCTGTAGAATCGCTTCTTAAGAGACGTGCTACTGCACAGCGGGAGAGACTGCTCTTTCTTTTTGTTCTGATTCTGACTTGTGTTTGTTTTTTTATTGTTGAATTTCGCGCACAAGCACTGTGTACTGAGCCTGAACAGTTATGATAATTGACGTCATGCGAGCAACATTCGAAATTCAAAATGTGAACTTATATTTTAAAAAAAGTTCATTAATCTATGCGTGCGGGTTATATAAAGGTGCGGGTTATGCCGCCGATTTTTTTACACAAAACCCCAAAAACCGCAGGCTATATGAGGGTGTAGATTATCTGCGTCTGCGGGTTATATGCAGGAAAATACGGTACTAAAGGAAAGAGAGTCATTCAGGTTTGAAAACCATGAGTGTAAGAAAACGATAGAATTTTCCTTTTTGGGTGAACTATTAATTTCAGATGTAGCAATATGAAGTTCATATGTTGTTTAGCTTTAATAGCTTTATTAAAGGGATAGTTCGCCCAAAAATTGACATTCTGTCACCATTTACTCACCTCATGTTGTTCCAAACCATTTCTGCAAGAAATCAGTTCTTGCTTTCCCTGGGAATCGAACCCATGACCTTGGCGTTGCAAGCGCCACACACTACTGTTTGAGCTACAGGAAAGCCTGTACCTTTTTTCTTTTCTTCTGTTGAACACAAAGGAAGACTTATTGAAGAACGAAGAAAAATGGGGCTCATCAACTGTTTCTAATATTCTTCAAAATATCTTCTTTTGTGATAAACTCGTACAGGTTTGGAACAGCTTGAGCGTGAGTAAATAATGACAGAACATTCATCTTTTAAGGTTTAATCATTCAAATTAGATGAGAAAGAATTCAAAGTGAAAAGAACAAGACAGAAAAATTTAAAAAGACAAGTCAGATCAGTGGCATGATGTCATGAAGAGGTGATCATGCACACAGAAGAACGGGCTTCCAAGTTCAAAAATATGGAAACTAATATAACATATAATCAGGAAAATTACTCATGACTGCCTACCAAAGAAATGCCGGGGCAAATAACGTAACGAGACATGCTCATCACAGCGAGGGACTGATGGAGGAAGGGTGGAAGGGCAAATTCTTATTCTTCTCTGCCATCTCATTCGATTTAAACCAAGCAAGACTGTCACAAGTTATCCATCTCATGCAGCGGGCGAAGAACGCCAAAGAGCCCTGGGCTTTGAAGTTCATTCCAACAGTTGCTGCAACCCCCCCAACCATCTGACTAACACCCTGTTTCTCTCTTTATTTTTCTCAAGCTGTTTTCTGTAGCATAAACACTGCTCGAGAAGCTTCTTTAATACAAAGACTGGCCCAAGGCCAGCGTTTCCCAAGCTCAAGCAAAACAAAAATGAAAAGTATGCTTGACCTCGGGAGAAACTGAGCAATGACAAACCACTGGACCGTGTGAAGGACCTGAAAACGTTCTTTACCTGAACTGAGGATTATGTCCTCAAGTCGGAGTATATACCCAAGAGCTGCTTTACTAATGCATTTCATGTTTTTGGCATCAAAAGAAGTGCTTTGCCGTGACAGAAGGAGTGAGCTGGTTTATGTCGCAGTCTTGTGCTTCTGGAAAATGCAGCTCACATTCCCACAAGGCCAACGTTATTCATAACTTAGTAACCAACAAAGTCATCCAGGGCTTCTTTTGAAAGACAGTTTTTATTTGAGACTGATGGTGATTTCTGGAAGTATCTGTATCAGAGTTGGACTCAAGACATGTATCAAGGTTTGACCCCTTGAGGGACAGATCAAGACCCAGAGCAATGCCTGCTGGTCCAAGACACTGTATGAACACTGGAAAACATAATTAGCTACAAAAAAAGCCCACAAAATAAAATAAAAAGTAATAAGTAAATCCATTAAAAAAATGAAATAGTGAGATATAATGATTCAGAAACATTTGGTTCATCAGTGGTCTTTAACAACGAGTGGATTAAAAAAATTTCAGTAAAGTGGTTGAAAGCAGGGTTATCATTATCATCATTAGCTAAAAATAAAGCCATTAAAAAACATTTTCATTACTTGAAATAAAATAAACACTGACTGAAATAAATGTAAATAAAAGTATTTCAGCTAGCTGCCAAAACATTTCTCATTTTCGCTTAATTTAAAATACTGAAATAAGTAAAAATTATATATACATGTTTTAAAACACTTCAAAAAACTAAAACTGATAAAAATGAAAAAAAAAAAAAAAAAAAACTAAATCTGAAAATAAAAATAAAATCTCCTTTAAAATAAACCAAAAAACTATAATGGTATATCCATGACACTAAAAAAACACTGGTTGCAAGTAAAATAAAATTTCGATATGCAATTAAAATAAATGAAATAAAAATTAAGCTAAATGTTAAGGACAATCAAACACTGTATAAAATTGATCTGCCGCAATAGTTCTCAAATTATTAAAAAGTACACTACACACACACATATAAATATAAATATATATATATGTGGTTGTTTGTATACACACACACAACATATGAACAGGGCACAAGAACACTAAGCGATTATTCACTAACGAAACAACATTATACAGAACAACAAACCTTACCGATTCTAAATAACAAATATTTACACATCCTTTACACACGTCTCCATGCTTTTAACACATGACTTAAAAACAAGGGCTTATTGATATTGCCCCCAGCTGCAATGCTCAACTGGAGATGTGCGATGCACGCTCAATAGTGTTTAGCCTTAATAAGGTTTGATTATGCAACATTTCTCAGTTGCCAGACAGAATTGCTATGTTAGTGTGGCCAACTGGATCAAAGCATTGCACACGGGATTCAAGGAAAGTGTTTCTAAGAAGGCTAAAACATGTATAAAACGGCATCTAAAATACATCATGTAAAATCAACTGTCTCTCCTAATTTATCTTTTGGATTTGTAAAACAATTCCCCAGACAAGTCACTCCCTAACAAAGCCCCACTAGCCAGGAATAGCGGATCTTTTCCTCCCTTGAGAAGATTTTTAACCCTTCGAGAAGGGACACCATGGCAGTTGTTCTAACCTCTAATTGGAGCTTAACCCCTCAGCATCCCTCTCTGAAAGCTGAGAGGAGAGATTTAGCCCCCTGAAACCACCACAACCTTTGACCTCCAAGGACAAGCCAATTAACAGGTGTAATGAGTGGAGATAGAAGAACGAGTGGAAACAGAAAACAGAATTGAGTCTGGAAGAGAGAGCAGGAGAGTAATACATGATTTAGGTCAATAAGATTTTATTTTATTATTTTATTTTTTAAACAGTAATATGGTTAAATATTATTTCCATTTAAAATTATTTTTCCATTTGAAAATATTTGAAAATGTTCTAGTCATTCCTGTGACGGCAATTTCTAGCATCATTACTTTAGTCACATGATAAATATTGCTCAATAAATAATTCTTATTATCAGTTTTGAAAACTATTATGTAAGACTATTATGACATATTAAGGAAAAAAAAATATTTTCATTTATATGCAGATAAGATAAACACCTGACTGAAATAAATTTAAATAAAAGTATTTCAGCTAGCTGACCATACATTTCTCATTTTCGCTTCATTTAAAATACTGAAATTAGTAAAAAAAAAAATTATATATACATGTTTTAAAACACTACAAAAAACAAAAACTGATAAAAAGAAAAAAGAAAAGAAACTAAATTTGAAATGAAAAAAATTAAAATTAAAATAAAATCTCATTTAAAATACACAAAAAAAAAATGACTTGGTTTTACCATGATGCGTAACACCAGAATGAACCTCATTGGTTCTCACACGTCAAGCGAAAATGCGCAAACATTTACCATTTCTGATGTGTGACTGAGGAATATGTGAATAAAATCCTAAATTCAAAGGTAATGTGTTACCCATATTACAATAAACAGCAATATTATATTTTACTAAAACATTTAGTACAGTAAGACCTTGAGTGTCCTGACATATGAGTATTCCAAGATTTTAGCAAATGTTTTGCTTTGAAATACGAGTTAAGATTTGAGATACGAGCAGCTTACAGACACCGACACTAGAGGTGTTCAGCACTCGGAGCAGCTCAAGCGCCTCATTTATGGGGTAATTGCATATGATCTCCACTAGAGGGCCACCTTGGTTTTACAGCGGGAGGTTACCGGGGGCGACGAGTGATTCACGAGTATTAAGCTGGGAGCAGCACGAGTTATGAGTGTTCAATAATAATAAATATGAGGTTCTGCGTCTATCCAATACACAACACGGGAAGAAACACTACACTTCCGTATTGTGTTTGCATTATCTATGTAATTTACGTAATCCCTCCCTCCTCCTCCTCCACACATGCCATCATTAGCTGCTACTGTATCGTCTGTCTCGAATGTAAGAACTCATAATTAAAACCACATTTTATTTTATATCACTGGAATCCTTATAAACTATAGTTTTCTGTGTGTGTGTGTCTCTGTAGAAATTAAAAACATGTTTTTTCCATTGTTATTAGCACTAATAAGGGAGTTTTTTTAGAGGGCCAGATCGGAAATTTTTTTCCCCTGTTATTTCTTATGGGAAAAAATGATTTAAGATACGAGCAACTCGAGTTACAAGCTCGTATCTCAAGGTATTACTGTACATGAAATGTAACTTGGGGACATTGAGTGAAGATACAAATGAATCATTGAATCATTTAACTGAAACGGCCAGTTTGAACTGATTCGTTGAAATGGAAAACACTCATACTTGCATGTTATGAGACAAAGAAAAGTTGTAAAATTAGTCTAGAAAAGCCAATGATCATAATAAAACACACATAACGTCACAGTACTGTGATCATTCAATAACTCTCCCAGCCCTAATCGGAAAGCAGCAGAGAGCGAATCTCAGCATGCAGCCAATGCCTCTAATAAGGGCATATAGTCAGTGACAGGACATGTTCCTCTGTGTAGCAGCCGCCTCAAATATCTTCCTGTTAGCGTGATTACAACAGTTCTGCAGGGCTACACATCCTCCCTCAGGTCACACGCTTTCCCTGCTCTTTGCTAACAGTCGTTCTGATCTCAATGACTTTTTGTCTATGAGAGCCCTAAGGTGTTCTCTAATGAAGGTAAGTGTGGAGTACGGGTCTACTGTACAATGATACACCTTCATTTAGCATTTAGCTACAGCAATTACTTCTCCAGTTTCTAAGGCTGCGCATGTTGCCTAGTAACACTGACATCTGGATAATGGATAGAAATGAAAGCATATGATGAGTGGAAAATTGTTTTTCCAATTGCGAGCTTTCTTTTCTTTTTTTAAATCTGTCGTTCAAGGAACAATGTGGTGCTATTAATGTGTAAAGGGAACACGTCTAAAGACTGCGGTTTGCAACAATTCAGCTAGAGAACTGCCTCTATACATTTTGTGAAAATCCTTTACAGTCCTAAACATCAAATGGGACCAAACAAAAAAGCACTTAAAAAGACAAACAGTTATGAACAAGAGTTTTGATAAATCTCTGTTGAGTATAGCTATTTTGTCTCATTTGTTTCCATAACTCATGCTCAGTTGTTGTAAGATACATCTCCTGGAGCAAAATATCCTTATATTATTTTAATTTTTTTCTCTTCTTCCAAGAAGGAACATTTTCTCTAAAATACACTGCTTAAAAAATATTAGGGGAACATTTAAAACACACATCAGATCTCAATGAATGAAATATTACATTTGAAAATCTTTATTTATATACATTCAAGATTTTTTTTAACAAAATTATGATTAACAATGATCAGTGGAAACCAAAATCAAACGAGAATGAACCTCGTTGGTTCTCGCTGAAGCTCAAACGTGACGCGTAACGCCAGAATGAACCTCATTGGTTCTCGCTGAAGCTCAAACGTGATGCGTAACACCAGAATGAACCTCATTGGTTCTCGCTGAAGCTCAAACGTGACGCGTAACGCCAGAATGAACCTCATTGGTTCTCGCTGAAGCTCAAACGTGACGCGTAACGCCAGAATGAACCTCATTGGTTCTCGCTGAAGCTCAAACGTGACGCGTAACACCAGAATGAACCTCATTGGTTCTCGCTGAAGCTCAAACGTGACGCGTAACACCAGAATGAACCTCGTTGGTTCTCGCTGAAGCTCAAACGTGACGCGTAACACCAGAATGAACCTCATTGGTTCTCGCTGAAGCTCAAACGTGACGCGTAACGCCAGAATGAACCTCATTGGTTCTCGCTGAAGCTCAAACGTGACGCGTAACGCCAGAATGAACCTCATTGGTTCTCGCTGAAGCTCAAACGTGACGCGTAACACCAGAATGAACCTCATTGGTTCTCGCTGAAGCTCAAACGTGACGCGTAACACCAGAATGAACCTCATTGGTTCTCGCTGAAGCTCAAACGTGACGCGTAACGCCAGAATGAACCTCATTGGTTCTCGCTGAAGCTCAAACGTGACGCGTAACGCCAGAATGAACCTCATTGGTTCTCGCTGAAGCTCAAACGTGACGCGTAACACCAGAATGAACCTCGTTGGTTCTCGCTGAAGCTCAAACGTGACGCGTAACACCAGAATGAACCTCATTGGTTCTCGCTGAAGCTCAAACGTGACGCGTAACACCAGAATGAACCTCATTGGTTCTCGCTGAAGCTCAAACGTGATGCGTAACACCAGAATGAACCTCATTGGTTCTCGCTGAAGCTCAAACGTGACGCGTAACACCAGAATGAACCTCATTGGTTCTCGCTGAAGCTCAAACGTGACGCGTAACACCAGAATGAACCTCATTGGTTCTCGCTGAAGCTCAAACGTGACGCGTAACACCAGAATGAACCTCGTTGGTTCTCGCTGAAGCTCAAACGTGACGCGTAACACCAGAATGAACCTCATTGGTTCTCGCTGAAGCTCAAACGTGACGCGTAACACCAGAATGAACCTCATTGGTTCTCGCTGAAGCTCAAACGTGACGCGTAACACCAGAATGAACCTCATTGGTTCTCGCTGAAGCTCAAACGTGACGCGTAACACCAGAATGAACCTCATTGGTTCTCGCTGAAGCTCAAACGTGACGCGTAACACGAGAATGAACCTCATTGGTTCTCGCTGAAGCTCAAACGTGACGCGTAACACGAGAATGAACCTCATTGGTTCTCGCTGAAGCTCAAACGTGACGCGTAACGCCAGAATGAACCTCATTGGTTCTCGCTGAAGCTCAAACGTGACGCGTAACGCCAGAATGAACCTCATTGGTTCTCGCTGAAGCTCAAACGTGACGCGTAACACCAGAATGAACCTCATTGGTTCTCGCTGAAGCTCAAACGTGACGCGTAACACCAGAATGAACCTCGTTGGTTCTCGCTGAAGCTCAAACGTGACGCGTAACACCAGAATGAACCTCGTTGGTTCTCGCTGAAGCTCAAACGTGACGCGTAACACCAGAATGAACCTCATTGGTTCTCGCTGAAGCTCAAACGTGACGCGTAACGCCAGAATGAACCTCATTGGTTCTCGCTGAAGCTCAAACGTGACGCGTAACGCCAGAATGAACCTCATTGGTTCTCGCTGAAGCTCAAACGTGACGCGTAACACCAGAATGAACCTCATTGGTTCTCGCTGAAGCTCAAACGTGACGCGTAACGCCAGAATGAACCTCATTGGTTCTCGCTGAAGCTCAAACGTGACGCGTAACGCCAGAATGAACCTCATTGGTTCTCGCTGAAGCTCAAACGTGACGCGTAACGCCAGAATGAACCTCATTGGTTCTCGCTGAAGCTCAAACGTGACGCGTAACGCCAGAATGAACCTCATTGGTTCTCGCTGAAGCTCAAACGTGACGCGTAACACCAGAATGAACCTCGTTGGTTCTCGCTGAAGCTCAAACGTGACGCGTAACACCAGAATGAACCTCATTGGTTCTCGCTGAAGCTCAAACGTGACGCGTAACGCCAGAATGAACCTCATTGGTTCTCGCTGAAGCTCAAACGTGACGCGTAACGCCAGAATGAACCTCATTGGTTCTCGCTGAAGCTCAAACGTGACGCGTAACACCAGAATGAACCTCGTTGGTTCTCGCTGAAGCTCAAACGTGACGCGTAACACCAGAATGAACCTCATTGGTTCTCGCTGAAGCTCAAACGTGACGCGTAACACCAGAATGAACCTCATTGGTTCTCGCTGAAGCTCAAACGTGACGCGTAACACCAGAATGAACCTCATTGGTTCTCGCTGAAGCTCAAACGTGACGCGTAACACCAGAATGAACCTCATTGGTTCTCGCTGAAGCTCAAACGTGACGCGTAACACCAGAATGAACCTCATTGGTTCTCGCTGAAGCTCAAACGTGACGCGTAACACCAGAATGAACCTCGTTGGTTCTCGCTGAAGCTCAAACGTGACGCGTAACACCAGAATGAACCTCATTGGTTCTCGCTGAAGCTCAAACGTGACGCGTAACACCAGAATGAACCTCATTGGTTCTCGCTGAAGCTCAAACGTGACGCGTAACACCAGAATGAACCTCATTGGTTCTCGCTGAAGCTCAAACGTGACGCGTAACACGAGAATGAACCTCATTGGTTCTCGCTGAAGCTCAAACGTGACGCGTAACACGAGAATGAACCTCATTGGTTCTCGCTGAAGCTCAAACGTGATGCGTAACACCAGAATGAACCTCATTGGTTCTCGCTGAAGCTCAAACGTGACGCGTAACGCCAGAATGAACCTCATTGGTTCTCACAAGTCAAGCAAAAATGCGCAAACATTTACCATTTCTGATGTGTGACTGATGAATATGTGAATAAAACCCTAAATTCAATCCGTTCAATATATAAAGCGATCGTGTCTCTACAGAAAACTTAGAATAAACCACTCAATTCATATGAACGTATCTGTCATCAGAGGGTCAGAAATCTCTCAGATTTCATCAAAAAGATCTTCATTTGTGTTGAGAAGATGAACAAAAGTCTTACAGGTTTGAAACAACACTTAGTTACTTAAGATTTAACTAATAGGACCTCGTACTAAATAATACAGATATGCAATACAGCAAAATCACAAAGTTAAACATTACATAACATTACAAACACAAACTTTACCTTAGCAGGATCTGCCTCGGCGATGGAAGCGGCTGTGTCCAACGCTAACCTGCAGAGATCCCCGTGACTGCTGACAATAACATGGGAGACCAGAAGACAAACTGTATCTGGGACGTGTTCACAGACAGGGAGAGATGACTGCAGGGAGTAAAGCCATTCCACAGAAGACATGGAGTCTAGGGAAATTCGCTGTAGGACGCTGGTGGCCACTTGAAGCTCGCTGTACCAAGTGTTGAGAGGCAAACTCAGCTGTATAGAGTCCTGTTGAGGCATTGCAAAGTCCAGTATCACACAAAACTTTGAAAACTCTCTTCTAAATGGGTGCATAAAAATTAGCGGTACCTCTTTCCGATCAGATGATTCTTTTTGGACCAATTGCAACAGTGAATTGGCCAGTTTAAGGTTCTTCAAGTGTGTTTGTGTGTCTGTCAGGGCTTCCATGAGACTGGAGCAGGACAGCACCTGCAACAAGGGCATTACCAGCAAAGATGCACCCCATGGAGGTGGCACCTCAGGTGGGACAATCTTCACAGCTAGAAGAAAGGGAAAGAGAGGTTTTAGGTTGCTACGGTGTCTTGAGTGGTTGATACAGTGTTCTAGGTGGCTGCTCTCGAGTCTTTATTACTAGAGCACATTCCCAAATCTCTATAACAGATATTAGTGTGGCGAGCAGGATGTGGCCGAGAGCCGTGAGAACAGAGTGAGTTCGGTGACATGAATGTTAATCACTTGCACGCCACATGGGTCTCGAATGGATGAAGGAGCTCCGCAAGGATAAAAGGAGGAGTAATGACAGTGCAAGATTATAGAGGACCATGCCTTTCGGAGCCGTCCACGAGGGGCTGCCGCTTTACATTTGTTTTGTTGTTTTTATGTTTTTAAATGTTATGCTCACTGATTCCCGCCTCCTCCTTCCCTGAGTCTTAAACATTGCTACATTCGTCCCGAAACCAAGGAGGAAGGAGGGACACTCTTATCTGAGAGCCCTAGCTACTGAGGAGGATTGCAGTACTGATGAGTTTAGGTAGTAGGAGCGGTGACCGCTAATGGCTGCCCTGCCAGAGTACAGAGCTGTAGACCGAGGACTGTCCAGTAACATTGCATGGCACAGTGAGTGAGGGTCTATTGGCTGGTTGAGGAACGAGCGGAGCAAAAACATTTTTCTCCTTTTCTCTTGACTCGTCTGACTTTACCACAAGGTTTTGTGGAAGAGAGAGTAAAGGATAAAAGGAGGAATGACGGCAGTGCAAGACAAGAGAGGACTGTGTGCTTCTGCGAAGGGCTGCCGCTTTACCTTCGTTTTGGTTGCTTATTTTTGGATTACAGTTTTATGTTAAATGTTTGCCGGGTCATGCCTCCTTCCTCCCTGAGCCTTTCAATTACATTTTCAGAGGACTTTTTTGACATGCAAAAGCATATCCACTTTGCATGCACTTCAAAAAGATTCAAGTTCTAGCAGATACAACGTTCCTGTTCGTTTCATTGTGTATAGAAGCGCTAAGGAAGCATCTAGAGCTGATATTTCAGAAAACCAATCACAAAAGACTGGGCTATCTGACCAATCAGAGAAGAGTAGGCTCATGGAAAGGAGGGGTTTAGCGAGACTGAATCTTTGAACGATCCGTTTTAGACACTGTGAGAAAAGAGGTGGTACTTCAACGGGTATTAAAATCCCATAAGCCTTAAAAACCACCAATAAGTGTTTAGTGAGTGTAAAGATTCTTAATTTTTCTTTCTAGCCATTTTATATGTATATGTTGCAATCAGAATGAAACTCATCTTTTGTGGAAATTAAGCTACTCGTGTTAATATGATGCGTTCAGATATCGAGAAGTACTTTACCAAGCTCTAGGAGGGCAGTTTGCTGAGAGGTGGAGGCGCTTAGCAGTAGCAGGGAGATTCCCATGATCACTTGCTCAGTCGGGAGTTCCTACAGATAGATAGGATTCAATCAGACAAACGGTTTGACACAGATGGAGCCTCTGATGGAAAGCTGAATGCAAATTGCTTTGAGCTAAAGAAAAAAACACTGTGTAAACAAAACCATTAAAGAGATGAGAGAATAGTTTGTACATTTTTGTAAAAACATTTGCCTTTTAAATGATGCATTTTTGAATCTGATTCTATAAATGGATGCAATTAGACAGCATTGATTTGAAGAGTGATTACTGTTTCTCATACAGTAATACCTTGAGATACGAGTATAATCTGTTCCAGGATCGAGCTTATAACTCGAATTGCTCGCAATCTCAAATCATTTTGCCCGTAAGAAATAACAGAAAAAAATGCATCTGTTCCAGCCCTCTAAAAAACTCACTTATTAGTGCTAATAACAATGGGAAAAAACATGTTTTTAATTGCTATAGAGACATATACACACACAAAAAAATGATAGTATATAAGGATTCCTGTGATATAAAATAAAATGTGAGTTCTTACCTTCGAGGCAGACTAATAGCGGCATGTGCGGAGGAGGAGGAGGGAGGGATAACGTAGATAATGCAAACACAGTGTATAGTCTTGGAACATCATATTTATTATTATTGAACACTCATAACTCGTGCTGCTCACAGCTTAATACTCGTGAATCACTCGTCGCCCCCGGTAACCTCCCGCTGTAAAACCAAGCTGCCTCTAGTGGAGATCATATGCAATTACCCCATAAATGAGGAGCTTGATCTGCTCCGAGTGCTGAACACCTAGCGTTGGCGTCTGTAAGCTGCTCGTATCTCAAATATTTACTCGTATCTCAAAGCAAAACATTTACTCAAAGGCTTGCTTGTATCTCGGAATATGTCGGGACGCTCGTATCTCAAGGTGTTACTGTACTTGCATAATAGTTTGTAAAACTTTCCTACACCGACAATATAAAATAAGACAGAAAATATAATGTGTGCATTCACCACTGCATGTGCAGGTATTATCTGGTAGAGTGTGTGAAGGAGAGACATCAGTTCTCCCCTCAGATGAACACTGAGCTGACAGGCACACAGGAGCTGAAGAGCCAGCTGAGTCAGTTCTTTCCTCCAGAAGCCTGGATCAGTGAGCAGAGCCGACGTCAGAGATTCAGCAAACGAGCTGAACTCTACCACTGCTGTTACACTGTCCACCTGATGGGTCACAGGATGACAACACTGAATGCATATCAGATATACATGTAAACAAAGCATGAAAATGTTAAAAAAGATAGCTCATCCATTATTAACATTCTACATTTCTGCATTTTATCCAAAGCGACTTGCATTGCATTCAAGATACACATTGACATTCTAATCAGTTCTTGCTTTCCCTGGGATTCGAACCCATGAACTTTGGGTTGCAAGCACCAGCTACAAAAAAGTATTATTATAATTTTTTTAAACTTTTGAAACAAGTCGCTTATGCTCACCAAAGCTGCATTTTTATTAATTAACAGTACAGTAAAAATTTTAATATTGTGAAATTCTAAATTTCTAAATAAATTCTAAATAAATTGAGAAATAATTCTAAATAAAATTCTAAAGATTTTATTTTTTATACATATTTTAAAATGGCATTTATTCCTGTAATGGCAGCCATTGCTCCAGTCTTCAGCATCACATAATCTTTCTAATATTATTTTCTTACTTATTACAGCTGAATATAATTTATATTTTTGTGGAAACTGTGATAAATATTTTCAGTATTCTTTGATGAATAAACTTCAAATGGAACTCATTTTTTAAATGGGAATATTTTGTAACATTATAATGTCTTTACTCTTGCCTTTAATCCGTTTAATGCCACCATGCTGAATACAAGTATTAATTTCATTTTGGCAGAGACAACAATCCTCGCAAGAAAGAAAAACAGAAAGAAAATACAGCAAAAAAAAAAAAGTATAACAAATATATTGAAATATTATTCATAATATTATACTGCTCTCTAAAGTCTCTCCAGCACTAGAAATCCTTTCCAGTATTTACACGTCTCTCTTGTCTGATCATAACCCTTCTTCTATAAAGCTTCTTCTTCTTCTTCTTGGTAATATCTAGGCCACTCTCTCTTCTCCCACCTCATAAGCTCATACGCCCTACTGCTGATTGGTTGCAAGAAGGTTTTGGTGCTTCATGAATCCTTCCGATTCGTTCCTTCCGCACAAAGAACAGAAAGCCAGAATTTACAAAACAAGGCATTTACAAAAGACCACTCTTGCTGCTGCTTTCTAGATCAGTTGCAGAGGTTTGACAGAACATGCTGGATGGCCTGCTAAGAAAGCATTACAATAGTCCAGGCTGGACAGAACAAGAGCTTGGACAAGGACTTCCGCATCATGCTCTGAGAGTAAAGGCCTGATCTTCCTAATGTATAAGGCAAATCTACAGAACCGGGCAGCTCTTCCAATGTGGTCTATGAAGCTTAACCGATCATCAATCACAACTCCAAGATTCCTGGCTGTCCTGGAACGAGTTATGGTTGACAAACCTAGTTGAACGGAGGTGTTTGGGTGTTGATTTAAATTTTCAAGAGTGCTTCTCAGCACTTAATGCATCCTCAAGGCTTTTTGTTAAATCATAAATTAGAACTAGGCACCATAGGAAATTCACAATGTAAACCTTCTGTTGAAACGTGTGATAGTGCTATGGTGCTACTTCACATCAGAAATCATCCTCCAGCTTACCAGCATGTACGGAAGCAGGTCAAAGAGGCTGCGTATCAGCTCACGGACCACCCTAATGCCGGACACCCGCTTTTCCAGCAGGCTGTCTGGCTCAAGACCCCCTCGCGGCTGGAGCAGGACCCTGAGGAGGCTGTGTCTGAGCAGAGCATTTTCTGGCAACCTCTGGGGCTCGCAGTACAGGTAACGGAGAAACGGTACCAGCATTTTCACATATACTGGCTCATTTCTAAAGAAGAACACACCATAAATACACTTGTCCTGTTATTACAGATTACAGATACAGATACTTCAATGTACTTCCTATACCAGGGTTTCTCAAATCCACTTATCCGGCAGAGTTTAGCCTAAACCCTGATCAAACTCACCAACTTGTAACCTTCTAGCAACTCTGAAGACTTTAGCTGCGACCCAATTCAGAGGATGCATCCTTGGAAGGCCGTATTTGAAGGTCGACTGCGTCATGGAGGCATGACAAAGGCAGCCCCAATTCCTTAGTTTCCCGTGCAATGAAGGATACAACAGAAGGATCCTTCAAGGCCTTGCCTAGCCCAGAATTCATTGCGCTCCAGTGACGAAAGAAGAGAAATGGCTGATTTACTGAACTACTAACAAAAAACTCTAAAACAGTTCAAATATTGACATCTCTTATTATATATAAGACCAATCTGATTTTACATAGTTGAAATGTCTGATTATAAACGTAGTTTATACTCTTTACTATATACAGAAATGGACCATGGTGAACATGTTTGCACAGGTTGTCAACCCTGTTTTGTTTTATATATCTTTCAGAAAAGTCCAGTACAAACGTTACGGTCGCTCATCAATGGCAGATGTCACATCTGACAAGAACAATCCTCCATTGGCTAGACGTCCCATTTAACAACACTCAATCTGACGTTCATGGCCTTCAAAGCATGCAGCCTCTGAACTGGGATGCAGCTTATGATTAGCTTGTTCAAGTGTGTGGAAATAAACTCTGCAGGACCGGATTTCAGGAACCCTGTTTTATATGGCACTTGGTTGAGCTCTAAAGTGGTGATACTGGAATGGAATCTGATTTCGTACTTCTTTTTTTTTTAACACATACATTTTTAGAGTTTTTGCTTTTTCACAGAACAAACGGAACAATAATGAAAAAAATATGACAAAACAATACAACATTTGAGGGACAAATGTATACAAAGACAGATAATGCTTAAAGGGATCTTGACATGGATGTTCCCCGACATTCTCTTATAATGTCTTTTGCAAAAAGAAAACCCCAGATATATATACAGTACGTGTGTGTGTGTATATATATATATATATACACACACACATACATATATACACACACAAACACAACAATTCTGACTCTCTGTCTGAAATTATACTTTTTAAAGTGCCCTGAAACCCCTGTCTTTCACTGATCATTTACAAGTCGGTTGAAAAAGACTGTGGAAAAGTGGGAGTGTATAGGAATTTCCATAATGACCAATGCAATCTACCAAAAGCAGCGTCTGGTTTAAGTTCTTTTATTTGGTAGTAAATAATCTAATAGCAGTAAATTGACTAACACAAACCTTAGTAAATCACCTCGCATGATTATTTAAATACTTTCCTCCCATAGACTTTAACTCAAAAATAACCGTTCATGCCTTTTCAGTGCAAATTTTTCACTGCGTCTCTTTAGTAAATCCTGAAAGTAGGTTTTTAACACCAAAAGAGGGTTTTGTGCTGGTGCAAGCTGTCAGTAAATCTGGACTTATGTCTACATCATCTTTTGTGTATCAAATTTCATGTTCATGATCAACCACTGGCTCATTGGACATATACATTTCATTTAAAGACGACATGATGAAATATGTACACATACACAGTGCTGGTTCATGTTTTGAGCACTAAAGTATGTGAAATGTGTCCAGAAAAACTTGAAACTCCAGCCTGGATATGAACTGTGATCCAAGTTGCGAGTGTTGTCAAACACATCTAGGCGTTCTGCATAGAAACCGCTTTCATGTAGTTAAGCTACATATTAAATATTATTACTGTCATGTTTTTCATGCGTTGGTAGTCAAACTCCAGTTCTGACCACATGCAAACAGCTCTTTTGTGCTACTGTATACTATATTATATACTATATATGCTTCACTATACTGTATACTAAATATACTTAAGACACGTTTCCGAACGCAAAGCTGAACGATTGTCTGAAATGTTCATGAATGACATTTGAATTCTCTGCTGTAATGCAATCTTGTGCATAATACACAATAATTGGCATTTGTCTGAGTTTACTCAGACAAACGAAAAAAATATCCCGTTTCACCCATTTCGTACTGTTGTTTTTCAACTTGTACATATCTCTTAACTTCTCAAATAATGTATTTTAGGGTTTCATGACCATTTAAGGGGAGGCTCTTTTAAGGCTTGTAAGTAAATGGCCACTGTTATGTAATGGCTAACGGCATTGCATATGAAACAGTATCAACGGCCACTTGCTATTGCATGCGAGTTTGTGTTTTGAAAACATTACCCATATAAAACCGTGATTTACAGCATTGTGAAATCATTTACTTATGGTTAGTGATGCAGCTGCGGTCAGATTCACTACAGTTGCTACTTCATCTTCCAACAAAGTTTCTTTGCAAACTCACTGTGCCTTGTATACAAAACAAAATGCATCGGACAAACATACAATCTTCTGACCGGGACGCCATTAATATGAACAATCCACTTGTTCTCCTTCTGAAGTCTGTACTGAGATACAAACAATCGGTTTAAACTAGACAAGTCAAAGCGAACGTTCTTTAGTGCTTCCATTTTTCCTGTTGTCGACAGACTCAAGTGTGTGGAGTATGTCAGAAACTGAACATGAATCAGCATAATGTATCCAGTGTAGACAGCATCAATGATTATAATGGTTTCTAATTGCTTTGAGGTGACGCTCACATCCAGGGAAGCCAAAGGTCAATCATTAAGCAACTGAACGCCAGTGGGAGGAACCTATGATGTAGATATCATATGCAAATATATTTGCCCTTGTGACGTCACAACATTTTTGAAGCTTGATTAAATAAACTCTTCGTTTATAATGAGTAATCAATTTTAAGATTTGAAACTTGCAGGATATTTTAATGCTACAAAGACCTCTTATGTGTTCAAATTTGATTTCTCATGTCATGACCCCTTAAAAAATTTCCCCCAGATTTGATCAAATCCCCGGATCTGATTTCATACTTGTCTGTAGCCAGCTGAAGAAAGTCATCAATTTCCTGGAGCAGAGCCGGCCAGCAGTCGGGACGGTTCTCCAGCACTGTGATGTATGGATGAGGAAAGCTCCTAAGATCAAACACATATTTCAATATAAAGATTTAACATGCAATATTGAAATGTCAGTACTCAGAAATCAAAACCTGTTTCAACAAAACATCTTTAAAGCATCAGCCGCCTTTTGCAGGTTCTGCTTGGCTGTCTATGCTTTGCTGGTGATTAATGTCTACCCTTAATGCTAGAACACAAATAAAGCCCCTTATATTAACAAACACGCATACTCCTTTATCCTAAGATTAATGAACTCATCCAATTGCCTGATAATGTTGTTTGCGTGTGCCTTTGGCACCGGGGCAGGCAGGAGCATATTTTATTATGTTACCTTGAAAATCCTCCACATGGTAAACAGTCTCTCAGCACTTGAATTTATGGTCTGGGTCACCTCCAGACAGATGCTAGGGCTGCACCAAAACCCTCCACTCCCTCCACAGACATCCTACAGTTCAAACATTTGCTCATCTATCTCTTGTTGTTCCCCGGCCAACTGATGCGGCCGTCACATTATCAGGGTTCATCCATCAGGGGCGGTTTTCGGCAGAAAGCCACAACATTAACAGCCAGACAAAGACTGGCTGACACATTGACTTCCATCGTACATATTTGAAATGGAAGTTTAGAGCGAGACGTGTTTACCAGAGGAGATGTTTAAAACTTCAGTAGATGAGGAGATTTTAGGGGTTTGAGCCTACAGATGTTGGACTGAATGTACAGCGCTCAAATTGAATGAAATGCTGAGCTGTGAGGTGAAAGAGCTGGATTCAAATAATATTAAAAAAAATACATACAAAAACAAAACAAAAATTTTAATAGATAACACATTTACTTATTGTGCCTTTGCTGAGCATGTGCAAAAACAATTATCAAACACAACATGCATATGACCAATCAGTGTATTTTGATTTAAGAAATTTGATTTAAGGGTTTGATTTATAAAATATATCATTAAAAAATATTGTGAATTAGTTTGAATCAGTCTAATTGTCACAGTCTCGTCGCATCTGTCACATCCGGGTTCCTCTGTGTCTCTCAGATCCTTCCCCCTCCTGTCTTGTTAGTGATTACCCTGTTAGTCATGTCAGCTGGTCCTAATCTGCCCTTGTGTAGTTCAACCCTCATGTTCTCCTGTAATTCCTGTATCCATGTCTTTGTCTGTAATTGTCAATGTAACAATTCTCAAACTAACAGCAGAGATTTACCAGTATACAATAAAAAACACCTTCCATTCTCCATACAAACCTTTAATTATATTCTCCAACATTGCAAACACAATTTCGCTCACAGTGTAAACAGTCATAACATATTCATACTAGATTGCATACTTTCTTGCGTTCTGTCCGTCTAATGTGCTTTCTCAACAAATTCGGCTTCGTCCCGTCTTTTAATAACCTTCAATCCGTTCTTCAATCCGCAGCAGCGCTGAGCAGAGTCACGTCAGAACCAGAAACAGGGATGTGTTTGTGTGTGTGTGCGTGCGTGCGTGTGCACGCACGCGTGTGTGTGTGTGTGGCTGTACTAGATTGCATACTTTCAACAAGTATGCCCGCGTATTATCACCAATAAATGGCTTTAACAAGCCTTGGAATTCAGGGTTTGATTCCCACTCCTTCTGCTATTAGAGACATAAGCAAGCCAGCTAGTTAGCTTTTGTCACAGACAGGCGCACACTCACAGTGGACGAGAGTACGTGACTGAGGCTGTGTGAGTCAAACAAATGCAGCGATTTATTTTTGTGCAGTGATAAATTATTTTTTAGATAAAGAACATTTGACATCCCATACTGCCATTGCGTAATCAGCCAGCGGCGGCTTGCCGGACATGCGCGATTCATTTGCACGTGGAGGAGTGAACATCTCCTGCTCTCCCTGCATCTGCTGCGCGAGGACCAGGCCGTCTGTGAGTGCTTTGGGATGGGTATGCGGCAGCACTCGCTGCTCCTTGAGAAGAGTAAGAACGATATGTGCTTTTACTTCAGAGTCTCCAAAAGTCTCCAATAACTCCAGATAAAGTCGTTTGATTTGTCGCTAGTCACTTTTTTTGAAAATTTGTGCTAGAGTGGTCTGAAAACTCGCTAAATATAGTGACAAAGGCGCTAAGTTATCAACACTGACGTGCGATCCACGTGCAACGTGAACTCAGCGCATGCGCAGTGAACTCTCAGTCACGAGATAACCATGTGAAGTGGCGTATTTGTCCTTCGTTTTTGCTCGAGATACTAGGATTCGGCAACATAACAGAATCGACATAACCCACAAGAAAATGCTAAGACAAATAGGGAGTTTGGCGTTTCCACTTCAAAAACGTAGACATAATAGTATTGGCGAGTTAACCGTGACTCGAGATAAGTGAACTCCACTGTATATATTAGGCTTTAGTAATAAATAAATAATGTTGTTACAATTGTTTTTTAATATTGAATATTCAGCTTTAAACAGGAATAAATTACATTTTGAACTATAGCCAAATAGAAAGGATTTAAAATGTAATAGTATTTCACAACATTAATGTTTTTACTGCACTTATGATCAAATAAATGCAGCCTCTGTGAGCATAAAAGACCTATGTTCCAAAACAGCATAGTTTTGTTTTGTATGCAGTAACTGTGCTCAAGTCAAGACAAATAAAAAGAAAGATCCACAGTTTGAGCATTTAATCTGTCTTTTTTTTCTGTGGAAAGAGTTGATTTATTCTTCTACAATCCTAACACAACACAACCCCACCCTAACCCGCTCTGCTTCTGTTGGATATCTACAGTAAGTGGCTTTGTGACCCCAGAGCAGATTGCAGAGGATCCATCGAGCAGACGGACACAATGAGCACCAGTGGGTATCTTTCATTAATCCTCAAGCCCTCCCTCTGTGCCCACCCGGGCTAAAGGCCAACCACCAATCCCAGGCCAGCACAGAGCCCTCCACCCATTCATCTTCTCACCAGGGAGAAACATCACATACATGGTCATTTGATTCATTATAAAGTAACTTATCATAAGAGGTCATGTAGTCCAGGCTTAAATAAGCAAAAAAGAAAAAACAATATGCTTGATGTAAGTTGAGCTGTAAGGGCCGTGACGCATCGGGCCACCGGCGAGCATCTGATAGTCTAGTATTTGTGGTGTGTTCCACATATCAGCTGTAGTCAGGCTTTGTCTTTGGCAGTTTGCCCAAATCAGCATGTTGAACCAACCAGTGTCAGGGCCGTCAGTCAATGGCTGTTCAGTTTAGCGAACGAGTGCAGGAGAATAAAAGTGAAAGTGATGAAAGCGAGAGAAAAAAAAACTCAAGAACGCACAGACAGAAGGCTGTTCTAATTTTATGTCATCTTACCTGAGAAATAGGTAGATCCATGCATCACTGAAGATCTTACCCAAAACTCTGAACATTAGTTTGACCTGAGAGGTCTTTATTTTGTCCTTTACTTTTATTTAAAGAAGTAGAAGAAGAGAGAGTGAGCAAGAGAGAGATTTGAAGAAAGACTGTAGAAAGAGAGATGGGTGAGAGACATTATAAAAAATTAAAGCTCAGAGGAATATGACTGGAAAAAGAAGGTTATGATCAGCAAGAGTGTTAATATTAGAAAATCTTTCCAGCGCTGGAGAGATTTGAGCGGGAAGAACTGAAAATTGAGTTGTTTCTGCTCTGTACGTGACTAACACTGGTTGTGCAGTTTCACAGACTCCAGATATGCTGTTATTGTAATGTTAGCTGTAGTAACTGGACAGTTTTGAGTGTCATTGTTAGTCTGGGAACTAATAACAAACTCTTGCTTGCATCTACTCATTTATTTATTTATTTGTTGGTCTTCGCTTTATTTTTTGCTAAGCATTATTTAGCTTCGCTTCAGCTCTGATAAGAGACATACAGTAGAACCCCGACTTACGAAAATAATCCGTTCCGATATTGGCTTCGTAAGTCGATCTTTTCGTAAGTCGGTCAGTTTTTTACATGTAAATTGCCTAATCCGTTCCAAGCCCTACGAAAACACCACATTTAATTTTATAATAAAGCTATGCTTGTTCAGTATGGTATGACAAGCACATCCCAGCTTCATACTTCTCAATTATCTCCCTTTTCGTCTCCATGGAGAGCATCCTCTTCTTCCCTTTCACTTTCACTTTCATCGTGAAATGAAATGGGAGAGGAACACCGCTACGCAGAGGCTGGTGGGAGCAATGCTGACCAATAGGAGACCAGGATGCTGCAACGAAAGCTAGCGTCAGAGCCGGGAGCAGTGTTGCCAGATTGGGCAGGTTCCCGGTGGGTTTAAGCTGTAGTTGGGCTGGAAATCTTCAGTCCAATCTGGCAACACTGGCCGGGTGAGAGCCAATGGGAGAGCGGGACGATTGGTGCGAGTTTCCCGGGTCAGTGGCGCGCGAATTTGAAAACAAAACTCGGAAATCATCGCCTCGGCCGAGATTTCGTTTTTCGCATCTCGATCATTTTGTCGTTATTCGGGCGAAAAAAACCCTGAAATCTTTTATCGTATGTTAAACTTTTCGTACGTAGAGCGTTTCGTAAGTCGGGGTTCTACTGTACTCTCTTGCATTACATGTTTGTGTATTTTTGGGGAAATGAAGATCAATGAAGGGAGAGGTGTGTGTGTGTGTGTGTGTGTTTGGGCTGATCTCAAATATAAACAGTGTTTCTCAGAAATCGCTTACTGCACCTTTAAATTCTGCTTCACATACTCTTTGCAGAGTGTAAAATAATTTTGCATGTTTAAAATGTGGGTAAGAGACAGTTTAGAAAAAAAAGAAGACATTAAACCGTGACTTTCTAGGTTTAGAACAAGTAGCAGCAGCTGTTGCTCTTGGAAAGGGCACTCACCTAATTGAATATGGACAGGTGAAGCTTGCTCCGTTATCCCGCTGGCTTGCCTGGATCTGCAGCAGCCTCCCGACCACTTTGATCAGCCCTTGAACATTCCTGCCCAGGCAAGAAACAAAACAGCCAGTATCAACAGATACTACCAAAAAAAACATGAACCCATAGTCCATCTGTGAAACGCATAGACAAAATAACACAAAATAACAATAATTGCAAACACGCAACATAAATTAAGCAAATAAAATGTAACAATTGTTTTCATTTTCATATAGCACAACATCTATTTATTGAAAGACAGAAGTAGAAGGGTTAAGTGAGTATGGTGTACTACTAAATACTTTACAACGAAAGAGCATATATACACCTGATCCAAACCTTGATGGCATTTGGCCGCAGTTACTTTGCCCAATACTTCACATAACCCAATATTGCATAAAAACCGTAGATCCTGCCAATCTGAAAAAATAAAGAATATATAAAAATGTAAAAGTTACTGTTTCTTTTACTGTTTCCAGTACTTATCAAACTGGAAACAGAAGGTCAAGTCAAGAGCCTTGCTTTGTGCCATACAGTGTAGCTGAACCAGTAGAGCATTGGCGCTTGCAACACCAAGGTCATGGGTTTGATTCCCAGGGAAAGCAAGAACTGATTAGAATGTCAATGTGTTTCTTGAATGCAATGCAAGTCGCTTTGAATAAAATGCATGAATGTAAAATGTACAGTGTGTTCTGGTATAATTCTGCACATTTTAACCAATGTAAGAGGTTAATTCCTTCTTTTGCACTGTATACATACTATGGACGTATGCTATTCCGAATGTAGCCAATGACATATTGGGATGCAAGATACAAAGCTCCCATTCCTTAACGAGAATACAGGGGGAGTGTTTCTCATACATTATAAATCAACTCTGCGTGACAACATGTGCCGTGTTTTCTTTCATCCCTCCTTCTCGACTCTCTCAAGTCTGACTGTATGTTTCTCAGTTCCTTTGGGTTTGATTACTGTATATTTTACCAGGAGGGAAAACATAACTCCACAGAGAAAGGAAATTCATCTTACCGGCTTTCATCTAGGCTCGTTCGTGAGCCTGGTACGCGCTGCGCATAGCAAAGCCTTAACATGCTCCAGTTTTCAGCAGCATATGTACTAAATATATGTTTATTGCTGGATTTTATGGGATAATGTGAAGGCAAGCTCAGATCTTGCTAAAAAATAAATGTGCTATTTAGTGCTTGATGAAGCAGTGCCAAATAAAGTCTACAAAATGCTGAAGTTATTGTCAAAGCCGTCAGTTCTCACATAGGCAACGCAAGTTTGAGTCCATCATCATTTTGTGAATACTTGAGATACGAGCATAATCTGTTCCAGGACTGAGCTCGCAACTCGAATTGCTCATATCTCAAATCATCTTTCCCATAAGAAATAACAGGAAAAAAAATGTATCTGTTCCAGTCCTCTAAAAAACTCCCTTATTAGTGCTAATAACAATGAAAAAACATGTTTTTAATTGCTACAGAGAAACACACACACACAGAGAAAACTATAGTTTATAAGGATTCCAGTGATATAAAATGAAATGTGGTTTTAAGAGTTTTTACCTTCGAGACAGACGATACAGTAGCAGCTAATGATGGCATGTGAGGAGGAGGAGGAGGAGGGAGGGATTACGTAAATTACCTAGATAATGCAAACACAATACGGAAGTGTAGTGTTTCTTCCTGTGTTGTGTATTGGATAAACTCAGAACCTCATATTTATTATTATTGAACACACATAACTCGTGCTGCTCACAGCTTAATACTGTGAATCACTCGTCGCCCCCGGTAACCTCCCGCTGTAAAACCAAGCTGCCTCTAGTGGAGATCATATGCCATTACCCTATAAAAGTATATAACACACCACAGGTAGACTCGCGGGAGATGTGTACGGAAGTCGACGAACACATGAAGTGAATGAGTGAGGCACTTGAGCAGCTCGAACACCTAACGCCCATGTCTCTAAGCTGCTCGTATCTCAAATCTTTGCTCGTATATCAAAGTAAAAATTGGTCAAAGGTTTGCTCGTATCTCAGAATACTCGTATGTCAGGACGCTCATATCTCAAGGGATTACTGTATTTCATGTCTTTTATAGACTCTCCTAAATCAGTAAAATTGCTAAAGTTATTGACAAGAATCTCTTAATTGCTCTTAAACCCTTTTGTTGTATTGATACCCAATATCATACGGTAAAAATACATTTTACCATAAACGCCATGAAATATTTTCATAAAAAAAAAAAAATCAATCAACAAATAAATATAGCAAGAAAGAAGTAAAGTAAATAAAGCATAAATAAATTAATAGTTTACCCAAAAATGACATAACCCTCACATTTTTTTCAGCGGAACACAAAAGTAAATATATTAATCTTTACACAACTTCTGCCATACATCAGCAGTTCATAGTGATGAATGGCTGGCAAAGTTCACAAAAGTAGTCCATAAGATGTACAACTCTTGGCTTCAGAAGACGTGGAATCATAGTAGTCATATTGACTATTTTTATGCTGCTTTATGACATTTTTGTCCTTCAGAGCTTGACAATCTCTGGTAGCAAGGCAAAAAATAGCACAGCAATTTATCAAAATATCAACATCTGTGTTTCACTGAAGAAAAACAGCATCCAGGTTTGGAATGGCATGGGGGTGGGTGAATAATGACAGAATGTTTATTTTTGGGTGAACTATTCCTTTAAAATTCAGGGCTATATGATGAAAGGGTACACTGTGTGGGCTGCTGCTGCATGTGATGGTGATGACAGCAGCAGCAGAAGCAGCAGCAGCCATGAGGGTGTGCAGTGTTGTGATGGAGCAGGCTGCGTTTTTTCTTAATATGCAGATGTGCACCCTCAGTCTGCAGCTTATATTCATCCAAGAATCCAACTCAAAGGGAAAAGGAAACATGTGGGCAGATAACTGAGATAATCCTCTAGAAACGCGATACGCTAACCACATTACAGCAACAATAAATGCATCTGTTTGTTTGTGCTTTAGGGTTAGAGCTGATTTTAGCATGATTTAAATTTCCCCATAAAATCAAAATGGAATTTTTCTTGACTTTTAGTATGAATACGTTAGACTTACCAATATGGATCAATGATTTATCTAGAATCTGTACAATACTGTAACTGTAGCTCAAACAGCAGAGCGTGGCGCTTGAAACGCCAAGGTCACGGGTTCGATTCCCATCAAGAACTGATTCTGAAATGTCAATGTGTCAATGTGAACTGAAGTGTCAATGTGCATCTTGAATGCAATGTAAGTCGCTTTGGATAAAAGCGTCTGCCACATGCTTATATATATATATATATATTTTTTTTTTTTATACAAAATCTCCACCCACTACCTTAGAATAGACGCTGAAGGTGAAGCTAAAATTGGTCACGTTCACACATTTACAGTTGTTCATGGTGAATTGCACTATATAGGGGGTAGAGAATGATTCAGACAGTGTAAATCTGCTTTTCATAGAGAATGAAGTTTAGTTTCACGTGTACCACCTCAGCGCGCACACTGTCCACACACACGGCAACACAAAGCCAATCATATACGAAAGTCGCTGCAGACCAGAAAACCCTTTAGACCCTTTTTAATTCTACACATAGCAAGGTTAAAAAATAGCCTATGGTGTGATTTATGCACATATATTCAAATAGTCTGTATGGACAGATGTTTCCCATGATATTGGCAAATGTTTTGTGTTGTTTACACGACGGATGCACATTCTCATCTTTTTTCTGTTAATTATAACCACGTTGCGCTGCGCATTTATTTTTCCTTAATTGAGTCAACTTAGAATGACTAATGTTGGTTTAATTGCTTGTGTTACATGAAAAAATAAATAATTATTGTCTAATGCAACAGATTTAATGCAGGTGAGGTTTATGTCAAATGTGTCAGTTCAGGAATTAGAGATGGACGGGTGTGGGTTTACCAAACAGTCACGACATGCAGGTAAACAAATCTTTGCAGCTTAAACAAAACAAATAATTTTTTAGTAAGCGTTTTATTTTCATGGGTTACATGGATAAAATTTGTATGATTTAATTACTTAACAGCTTTTCATTTAATGTTCTTCATGTTGTTGATAAAGACTGGAATATATTTGATTTGCCTTTGTATCAACATGGTACAAGATTATCCAATTCAAATCAATGTGATAAATGAATTAATCAAAAGTAATCTAAAGGTAATAAAAAATTAGTCAGATTAAGTCTTCTACACACTGTGTGTGTGCACATACACACACACACAGTGTTGTGAAAAAGTGTTTGACTCCTTCCTGATTTCTTCTTTTTTTCATCTTTGTCTCACTTCCATATCATCAAACGAATTTAAATATTAGTCAAACATAACACAAGCAAACACACAATTAAAAACATAATTTAATTGTGGTTCATTACACCTGACTTCAAATTCTCTAACCACACCCAGGCCTGATGACGGCACACCAGTTCAAGAAATTGTAAAATTTAAGTGATTTTTCAATCAAGAAATCACTTAAATAGGACCTGTCGGACGAAGTGAAGTAGACCAAAAGATCTTCAAAAGCTAGACATCATGCCGAGATCCAAAGAAATTCAGGAACAAATGAGAAAGTAATTGAGATCTATCAGTCTGGAAAAGTTTATAAAGCCATTACTAAAGCTTTGGAACTCAATCGAAACACGGTGAGAGCCATTACCCACAAATGGCGAAAACATGGAACAGTAGTGAACCTTCCCTGGAGTGGCCAACCGAGCAAAATTACTCCAAGAGCGCAGCGATGAATTATCCAAGAGGTCACAAAAGACCCACAACAACATCCAAAGAACTGCAGGCCCCACTTGCCTCAGTTAAGGTTAGTGTTCATGACGCCATAAGAAAGAGACTGGGGAAAAATGACCTGCATGACAGAGTTCCAAGATTAAAACCACTGCTGAGCAAAAAGACCATTTAGGTCCAAGACTCTGTGAAAGTACTCTGTGGACTGACGAGAAATAAGTTAAACTTTTTGGAAGGCGTGTGTCCCATTACATCTGGCGTAAAAGTAACATCACATTTCAGAAAAAGAACATCATACCAACAGTAAAATTTGGTGGTGGTAGTGTGATGGTCTGGGGCTGTTTTGCTGCTTCAGTACCTGGAAGATTTGCTGCTATAAATGAAAGCATGAAATCTACTGTCTACCAAAAAATCCTGAAGGAGAATGTTCTGTCATCTGTTCTTGAAGTGAACTTATTATCCAAAAATTATCAATTATATAAAATTATTACCTTATTAAAAATTATCCAAAATACACCAGCAAGTTCACCTCTGAATGGCTAAAGAAAAACTAAATTAAGACTTTGGAGTGGCCTAGTGTCAAAGTCCTGACTTGAATCCTTTTGAGATGTTATGGCATGACCTTATGTGGCTGAATTGCAAGATGAGTGGGCCAATATATATATATACATACACACACACACATATGCAAAGTTTACAACCTTTAAAAGACAGCATTTACTTGAAATAGAAATTTTGTAACATTATTAATGTCTTTACAGTCACTTCTGATCAATTTAATGCATTTTTATATAATTTGTAATGTAATTGATTAGTTGTCATGTAATTTGAAATCAGTAACTGACTACAATTTGTAAGTATTCTACACAGAGCTGTGCACAGCACAGAATCCTGAAATTAATGGACCATGGTTTCCACTAAAATATTAAGCTGTTTTCTACACTAATTACAATAATATGAAGTGTTTCTTGAGAAGCAAATCATCATAAAATGATTTCTCAATGATCATGTGACAATGATGACTCATGATGCCGAAAATTCAGCTTTGCCCCCACAGGAATAAATTACATTACTAATTACATTAATATATATTCAAACTGACTTTTTCATAACATTAAAGTTTACTGTGCTTTCAAATAAATGCAACCTTGCTAAGATATACATAAAATACTTTGTATCGACCCCAAACTTCTGAACGGTAGTGTATGAAAATAGCTTCTTTTCTCATTTTAAAAATCCTCTTCTGTGGTAATTTGCATCTCATCTACAAAACCAATGGAGTCGACAATTTGCCCACCTTCATGCGATCAACACAACAATCACCCACCATTAAGCACTTTAAGAGCTGTAAGTACATAGTTCTCAGTGTGATGTTGGAAATATCATGTTAATGACGGCAAAATTAGTGCATTTTCAAGAGCTTGAATACATAAACACTTCAAAACAGTAAAACCAAAAAATATGCTAACTTCCCAGCACGATAACTATCATTTTTATGCCTGTGCTAAAAGATTGTTGTTCCTGCATTTGCTAGTTTGTTTTACACAAAAGGAAGTTCTCTAACCAATAAATATACAAAGCCACAAAGTCAAAAATCTTAGAAATATAAATACAAATTACAGTTATCTTTGCTTACTGAACTGCGAGAGGAGAGAGTTTTTTAACATCCAAATTACTCATGACTTATCTGATGTTATGTTGTACAATTGGTCACAGTTTAAACGTAAAACATTTTTTATTTCAAAGACTAATTCCAGAGTTAAGAAAAGGGAGAGGTCAGTGCCTGAGGATGCTGATAAGATGCCCTCAGGGCTTGACAGGGTGTATCATTTAAATATGCATCTGGAACCATCTTTGACACAATAATACAGGCTTAAAATGTGTCAAAGGCCCTGTTTACACCTGGTATTAAGATGTGTTTAGTCGATCACAAGTAGGAGGAGGAGACACATTCCCGTTTTCACCTGGTGTTTTAATCCCTCTCTTTTGTCCCCTTTCAACCATTTCTGTCCTTATTTCTTTCTGTGGGTGGGTAAATGTTAGTAGACGACCAATTTTTTTTTTTGGTGGCTGAGGATGATATTTTAGATCGATAAAATGCATTTTAATACCGGGTGAAGATAGAGTCAAAGAAACCGCATCAAGTCAGTTTATCACAGCCCATATAATTCCCAAAGCTTTTTTAAATTGTGGATGACAAGGGATGGGTGCGTGTCTCACAGCAGTGAACAGAAGCGTACCGTGCAGAGGGGAGGAGGTTCAGGGTGGTGTTGAGCACATACAGCAGATCTGCATGTCCCTGTTCCACGAGGAGCACCAAAGCATCACAGCAGGCTGACCGGACGACAGTACTATCACTGCTGCACTGCTCCCACAGCGACTCCAGCGCTTGCCCCTGTTGATATAAAACACTATAAAAATCCGTGGCTTCCAGTACCGGCCGTATGCGAGTCTAGTTCCAGTCGAAGAGCGACCACTGACCCGACGTATAGTAATACCTTGAGATACGAGCATAATCCGTTCCAGCCCTCTAAAAAACTCCCTCATTAGTGCTAATAACAATGGAAAAAACATGTTTTTAATTGCTATAGAGACACACATACACAGAAAAGAAAATTATAGTATATAAGTATTCCTGTGATATAAAAAAAAATGTGGTTTTAATTATGAGTTCTTACTTTCGAGACAGACGATACAGTAGCAGCTAATGTGCGGAGGAGGAGGAGGAGGAGGGATAGTGTAGATAACGCAAACACAATATGGAAGAGTTGTGTATTGAATAAACTCAGAACCTCATATTTATTATTATTGAACACTCATAACTCGTGCTGCTCCCAGCTTAATACTCATGAATCACTCGTCGCCCCCGGTAACCTCCCGCTGTAAAACCAAGCTGCCTCTAGTGGAGATCATATGCAATTACCCCATAAATGAGGCGCTTGAGCTGCTCCGAGTGCTGAACACCTAGTGTCAACATCTGTTAACTGCTCGTATCTCAAATATTTACTCTTATCTCAAAGCAAAAATGTGCTCGAAGGCTTGCTCGTATCTCAGAATGCTCGTATGTTGGGGCCCTCCTATCTCAAGGTATTACTGTATAACAAAGGATGTAGGAGCAGCTTAAGCTTAGGTGAGAGTAAACTCAAGATCCTCCAGAATTTCTCATTAAAATTCTAATTTTAGACTTCTAATTTATGACCAGTGTTTTGTTTTGCTGTATCCTCTGCACTTCCACGTTCGTCGGTACATTGTGCGTCACATCAGAGGTCATTCTTCCATCGAAACCAGACTCGCACGCAGCCAGTACCGGAAGTCAGTGATTACAGTTTATAAAGTTATAATTATGAATTTATTCTTCAGAAGGGCTTTATTAACCCCCTGGAGGAGAATGGATTACCTGTGATGGATGAATGTGCTTTTTTGAGACTCAAGATCAAGCGTACCATTCACTCACATTATAAATCTTGAAAGAAAGAGCCAGGATATTTTTTTTATATAACTCTGATTGTGTTTGGCTGAAAGTTTTATACACCTAGGATGGCTTGAGGATTAATAAATTATGGGATAATTTTCATTTTTGGGTGAACTAACCCAAAAAGTGACATTGTGCACAAGTTGTAAAGCCTTTCTCTTTGCTACTACTTATACACACAACATAAAAAATGCATGCGTCAGAAGATATGTTGAAAGAAACTGAAATGTATCATGTCTCATGTAAAAAAAAAAAAAGTTTAAACCAGGGAAAGATAAAAAAGGTAAAAAAATGTCATGTAATATTGCATTTACCTTAGGAAATACATCCAATGCCCATATAGCTCATTAGTTATAAAATGTATAATAATAAATGGCAGAACATTTTGCTAAATATATGCACTATATTACATATTCATCCTAATTTTACCTTACCTACAGTCTCCATTATTTAATGCATGTTTGAATAAAACTGTCATGAAATTAAGTAATTGCAGCCACTGTTTATATTTCAACAACAAACTGGAGTAGAATCATAATTATACCATTAAAAACTGTTGATTATTAAATGAATGTTATGTTAAATGTAGGTTTAGATCATTGGATATGATGCAATTGCTCTTTGGCAGCCAGTCTAAAAGCATTCTCCTTCAGAAGAACTGGTGACTGGACAAAGCACTCATACTCACTGTAAGGTCAAAGGGCATTGATATAGAAGTTTTAAAGGTGCAGCAGCAAAACAATAAAAGGCCATTTCATTTGAAAAACAAAGCCTCTTAAGTGTGATGTGATATGAAACCTAATGCACTTGCAAGAATGACGACTTACTTTAGTAGAGGTCTGACAAATCTTTTCATTTTGGCCTTTCTCTTTCAACACTGCAGCAACCAGTGTCCTCACAGCCTAGAAATAAAAAGACATATGCCTTCAGCAAACTAAACAAGATTTCATCAAATTTAAACAGGAATGGAACAGATAAGCATTTCAATGAAAATACTGTGGAACGTGAATACCTCTAAATACTTAAAGCATCTGCCTTTTCTGACTTCTTTACCTGAGCTTGAATGAGGGAGCTGGGGAACTCAAACCTCGTCTTCAAAGTTTCAGTCATCTCCAGAAATCATGAATGATGCCCCATACTAAAAACAAACATCACATGGAAAACATAATTAAGTCACTATAAAATGCATTCACAGGCATTTTTCTTGAAAAGGACATATTTTTTTAAAGAAACAGGACATTCAATAACCAAATAGTAGAGCGTGGCGCTTGCAATGCCAAGGTCATGGTTTCGACTCCCAGGGGAAGCAAGAACGGATTAGAATGTCAATGTGTTTCTTGGAAGCAATGCAAGGAAAATTGGAAAATGTCTTCGAAGAAAACAAACATTTCTTCACAATAATCAATTATTATGAACAGTGTAGAAGTTCAAGAATGCACATTAACAACATTAAAAACTACACTACTACACACAAGTGTGGGTTTGTGTGACTGTTTTCGAAAGAAATATCTTATGCTTAAAAAATACAGTAAAAACAGTAATATTTTGAAATATTGCAATGTCAAATAATGGCTAGCACAACATTTTAAAATGTAGATTATTAATGTGATGGTAAATTAAATTTTAACATCATTCCTCCAGTCTTCAGAGTCACATGATCCTTCAGAAATCATTCTCATATGATGATTTACTGAGTAAAAAAACTCTTATTTAAGGGTTAGTTCAAACATAATTAATTACACACCTTCATTTCATTCCAAACTTTCATTCATCTTGATCAAAAGATCCGAAGATCGTTTTGATGAAATCTGAGAGTCTGACAGACATGCAACTGATACTTTGATACTTCAAAAAGTTTATAATTAGATCATATACCGGTAACTAATCCATTTGAATTGAGTGGTTTAGTCCAAATTTTCTAAAGGGACTCGATCAATTTCTATTATAAACTGATTTAATTTAGGCTTTTATTAACATTTAAAGATTGATCAGGAAACTTAAACAGAGGCTCAACCGAAGGAACACATAGAATCAGTTCCTGGAATCGAACCCATAACCTTGGTGTTGTAAACATCAATGCCCTACTGATTGAGCTACAGGAAAAATCTGTTTAATATCATGTTGAAAACATATGTGCTGCTTAAAGGGACAGTTCACCCAAAAATGAAAATTCTGTCATCATTTACTCACCCTCAAGTTGTTCCAAACCTGTAGGAATTTCTTTCTTCTGCTACAGAAAAGACGACATGTTGAAGAATACGGGAAACCAAACAGGCCCAGAATCCCATTGACTTCAATAGTATGAGGGGGGGGAATACTATGGAAGTCAATTGGGCCCTGAGCATGTTTGAATTTTAATTTTTGGGTGAACTATCCCTAATAATTTTGGGGAAACCGTGATAGATTCTTTGATGAATAGAAATATTTTTAAACATTACAAATGCATTTACTGTAACTTTTGACCAATGCCTTCTTCCTGAATAGTAATATGTATTTCAAAAATAAAAAATAATCTTAACGACCCTCCCAACACTTTGAAAGGTAGTCTAAAGTAAAACAAACCTATAATTTCTTACTGAATTTAAGAGTCAAATTTGGAAGGAACCGAATTTCTCAAATGTGTGATATGCTCACAAATCAAGTGAGAAATGAAGTCATGGGATATTCAGAATCAACCCTCATTTCCTGAAATGAAGAAACTGGCATGCAAACTGACATCATCTGTAAAAATAAAAAGAGCACAGCTGCGTCTTCATCTCCTCTCAGATCACGGGGTCAAACACGCCAAACAGGTGCAAAGGGGCAAAAAACACCATTAGACCCAATACTATTAGACTATAACCCAACACCACTTCAAACTAACGTAATCTAAGGTGAAATTAAATAAAGGCCTGAGACATAGAGTCCGTCTGCATCTAAACTCAGAAGATACAGCCATCCGACAGATGGCATTGGCAACCACATCAATGGGATGCATTATTCACAAGTGACTTCTGCCAAAGCTTCAATGTCCGTCCAGTTGCGGACCGCCGACTTTGGCGTCTCATATGTTGTCTCATATGGACTCCCGGCGTAGGGTAATGGGATTACCAGCCGTTCTTTTGACTGACACTGGCTGATGTCCACTGGAGATTCAGGTTTATGCCACGGCACATGGGAGAAAGAGACAATGTAAGCCCTAAAATGCTGCCCCTCCCCTCCTGGGACTGATATCTGACAAGCGCTGCGTGTGCGTGATGAAATACCTGCTGTGCTTCCATACAGAGTGACGGTTTTACAACGGCAGCTCCACTGACAGCAGAGAGGCTGGGGCAAATCAGGTAAGACTCGAAATTCACTGACTAACGTCCATGTACGTCTAAAGTATACAAACTGTGTAGTTCAAGAGCGACTTTATTACTAGAAAAGAGGATTTTTATGTTGTTGTAGATACATTTACAAATGGAGACACAATCAAAATATCGTCAGCTTAGTTTAAGCTTCTTAGTTTGAGAGTTATTTGCATTTGTTCAGATGATAAACAATGCATGGATAAAATGCCACACACAAAAAAGAGTTATAAAACAATGTTTAGTCACGTTTGACTCAAATTTGAAAAGTGTCATCATATTTTGTAGCTAGAGGGTTGCACATAAATGTCGATAAGATAGTTTGTTTTATCAGATCATTATTACACACAAGCTTTAGAAATATTCCAGGGATTTCCAGGCTGTGGCTACTTGTCCAAATGCACAAAGGCTCCAGCTCTGGACTGCTTGCTCTGCACTGCTTGTGTGTCCACAATAATGCATCATTGTTTAAGTGATGCTGTGTTTAAGTCACCGCCTGCACTACAATATGTCAGTTTTCCAAAGATACCATAGTACTACAACAATGGACATGTATCACAGTAATACCACGTACTAAGGTGTTTTTCGAAATACCTTGGTGCACCATTTTACATGAATAAAGCAATTATTCAATACCATGGTATTACCATCAGATACCATAGTACCACCACAGTACTTTTTGTAAGATTGGCTAGCTCCTGATATTGATTTAGCAACGAATTTGTTTGTGTTGAAATGCTGTTATTTAATTCTACATATGCATTTAGCGATGGAAGAAAGGCTCGTGTTTGCATGTATAACGGGGTTTCCTGTATTACAGCAACATATATACTGCTGTAACACAGGAAACCCCGCTAACGAGCAGCTGTCAGTTTCACTAAATCCTCCCATAACTGTGTTAACAGTGTTTGCATCACATAAACATGGAGGCTGATGTTTCATACGTGACTCTTACCCACAAAACTCCTATATTCCGGTGAGGTTTAGATGCACTTTGCCAACTTTTTCGCGAAAACCTCCAAGCTGTAACATGCTTCTACGGTGCGCGTGGAGGACCAAACATAAAAAAGCGATGCGTTAATGTCACTGTAATTATTTCTTAACGTTTTGACTGCAAAATCATGCCATTTATCTTTACGTACATTATGGAACTGGCAGATTTAGAGCGCCCTACTAATGCTTTTCTTACATTCAATGGATTCATTCTTACATCTATAGCAAGTTTATTTTCACAATAAATAACAAAGAAAATGTCGAGGTCAAGACAAATGAAATAGAATAGAATATGACTGTATTATTATATTATATTGTTGATTATATTATATTATTGATTTTACCATATTATATAATATCATACATCATATTGTATTGTATTATATTATTGATTATTTTATAATATATTACATTATATTATATTGTTGATTATACTATATTATATTATTTGATATCATATATTACATTGTTGATTAAACTAAACTATATTATATTATTGATTATACCATATTATATAATATCATACATCATATTGCATTATATTATATTGTTGATTATACTATACTATATTATATTATATTACATTATATTATTGATTTTACCATATTATATAATATCATATATTATATTGTTGATTATACTATATTATTTAATATCATATATTATATTGCTGATTATATCATATCATACATCATATTATTAGATTATACTATATTATGTCATATTAAATTGTTGATTATACTATATTATATTATTTTATATATACAGTATTATATTTTATTATTATATATTATATTATATTATATTGTTGATTATATTATACTATATTACATTACATCATATCATATTATATTATTTAATATCATATATTATATTGTATTGTTGATTATAACATACTATATTATATATTATATCATATTATTTAATATCATATATTATATTGTATTGTTGATTATATCATATTATATTACATTATATTATAGCATCACATCATATTTACTATATTATATAAATATATATACATATATATACACACACACACACACACACACACACAAACACACAAGTGTTTTACTAAATTAATTTTAACAATTGGCTTTTTTACAGTAAAACTACATGTATGTCTTTTAATTTACAATAGAATTTTGACTGAATATAGTAAAATAACGCACACAGAGTGAAACAAGCACAGTGTAAACCAATAGGCCAAATTAAAGAATATTAGTTAATAAATAGTCAGTCACTCACTCACATTTTATTCAAAAATTAACTGGACATTAGTAACAGCAGCATAAACAGATAAGCAGTAAAAAAAGAAGCATAACCTACACGCAATACAGAAAACCCAGGCTAGGTAAACAGCAGATACATGTAACACGTGTAATGTTGTTGAACGGTGTAAAGGTGGTTTTCCACGCGCTCGCGCACCGCACCGACTGCGACTCGCGTGCACGCGCTGACACTCACGCGCATGCGTCTCACTTTTACTCCTCAGCCTTTGAAAAACTCAGAGAGCTCAATTAAAAGACCATGTCCGCCATCGGGCGTCTACAGTCCTCGGTGTCCTTATTTAAACCATATTCTCCATGAAATAGCATTATCCCGTGGCCTCAGCGATGGCCGGTTCGGTGAGTAGGGCTTTACCTGTTATATCGATGCGATGTTTTGGGTCTCCAGTGCCTCTGCGTCTGGTTCGGAAAGGCGATTAGACGCGTATGAGGCTTTTCCAGCCATATTTCCATCGGGATACTGGAGTACAGAAGAGCCGGAGCCGTGCGTTTTCCCACTGTATTAGTGCGTGTCTGCAAAAAGTGATGCGCTTGGAAGATTTCAAACAAAAGGAGGGCATTCAGAAAACAAATACTGGGTTTCTATCATTTATTCTGCTGTGTTAAGCTTAAAAAACATACCAGAAACTTATGATTGGACCATTGATTCTGCTTTTGCGGAGTGGTTTTAACGCGCACGCGCTCAGATTATTCCTCCCGTATTTAATAATTGGCGACATTGCATTAAAGTGAACATGTGGGTGTTTTAGGGTGCCGTTCAGGTGAAGCTGGAGCTCGGTCATCGTGCCCAGGTCCGCAAGAAACCCACCGTGGAAGGTTTTACGCACGACTGGATGGTGTTTGTCCGCGGACCGGAGCACAGCAACATTCAGCATTTCGTGGAGAAAGTCGTGTTTCATCTACACGAAAGTTTCCCGAGACCAAAAAGAGGTACGTGCCTCTGTTTAGCATCAGTGTGGAGACTCTTGAATGGAAAGGCTGGAGTGGTGTATGTGTGTGTGACCGAATGCACCTTGACGCACGCAGACCTTGTGTGATGGTCTACCGCAGCGCCTCAGGGACAAAAAGCGCTGGATCTCGAGGATGCATAAATAATTGTTTTCAACGATGCATATTATGCGTTCATGTGATTTGTTTGTCGGTGTTTTTCTGCGCGGTCACGAGTGCGCGACGACTTTAGAAAGTTTCGCGAATAACGCGCTACATTCTTACAAATGAACGTTCTATATTGGCTCCATTTAGAACCTTTAACGTCAGCGGAAGCTTTGCATGATGGTTTTATTTTTTAACGTGTTTTTCGCTGTGAGAAAATGAGGGTTATTTAAAAAAAACATTCACTGAAAGGTAACCAAATACGGTTCTTTAATGACATCACTTCAAAAAATGTTTAATTTTTAAGAGTGTGGAATAATAACTAAATTTTCTCCTTTGGTTAGCAGACTTGTAGTTTGTATTCTCGTGAAAATGGACGGGTTTTCTCATCTCTGACCGTGTGTGTCATGTTAGAACATGTTCAGCCTCAGTTTTTAATTGAATGTTTTGTTCAGAGAAAACTGAATAAAACGCTTTTTTGTCGTGTCTTAATGAAATGAAACTTGACGGTGCTGAGACACGTTTTGTTTCTACCTTATTTTATCCCAAATTTTGATATTCAAATTTGTATTCAGTAGTGCATTGGCGCCCCCTCTCTCCTTTAATTTTTTTGACGTTTACTGTACAGGTGATGCTGAAAAATGTAGCCTTGCGTACACACATTCTTCCATATTGTGCTGCCTTTGCAGGTCCTGCATGAAAAGTGTTACAACCCTCCCCGTCTGGTCAAACATGGCATTTCTTGATTTTCAACCATTTGTTATACATCCAAGAGAATCTACTGATTCAGACACTACCAGTTATATCTACCAAGTTACCTCCAAATAGTTTTTTAAAGTCTTATGATTTCTGCAATCACCTTAGAATTTATGTTTGAAAGTGATTTCAACCCCAGTAACTCATTCTCATGGCGTTACAATGTTCCCCGGGTCCCCCTATAGTTCACGTAGACAACAGGACAGTGAGAGAGAGAGCGAGAGAGAGGGAGAATGAAAGCGTCTGGTGGTCTGAAAGGAGGAATGTAGGAGTAGCGGCTGATGAAAGCCTTGGAAGGAATTAATTAAAATATTTGCTGGTTTCCTCCCCTTGCCTGAAGTGTTTAATCCGAGTTTGCTGTGACGTGGGAACTGCTGGAGAAAGTCACTCATTACACACCGTTTAGTTTGCAGACGAGCGTTTGCACTTTATTGAGAACAGTTGTTAGTCGTCTTTGTTCCAGCCAACAATTTTCTCTTATTGCATGGGGTGTTTTTGCGCAAATTGCGCAAACATGTGGTTGTCGCAAAGATAAGTGGATGTTTAATCATCACAGAAATGTACAGTCACTCACTGTAGCTAAATTGTTGCGATTTAACGTTTTGAAGCTTTTTAAGGCTGTGTTTTATTGCTGTGGTGGGAAACCAAACCACAAATATTGGAAATGGCACAGTCTGTTGATGGCTTCAAACATATGCTAATATTTCCCTCATTACTTTGCGTTACATGCTATGTCCGCCACCGCAGGTTTGATTTATGCCACGGAGTTGGTTTGCGTGATCTGAAGGGTTCATGTGCTTCAGATCTGTATGCGTGTGATGGTGACAGTGTGGTGAAATCTCCCCCACTATATTTATTTTCTGAAAGCGTTAAAACACTGTAAATCAAGGGCCAGCCCTAATTTGGAAACTACTGGAAATCATGCTCCTGAAGTTTCTTGATGACAAAAGCTACTCTAAAAGTGGTTTCGCTTGAACTTCTTGCCCCTCTCCCGTTTTCTTTGGCAAATGTCTTCCAGGGGCGGCTGAAAAAATGCAAAAGCAGCAGGGGGATACTTAACCTCTAATAAATCCTGCCTTATGACACCAGCTTTCAGAGATCCTACCCAACACCACATTCGAAGTATTCCTAAAATGTTTTTGCGACGTGATGAATTGGTAGTCTAAGTACTTCCTGAGGTCTGCAGCTTTGTTTATAATGGATCCGACAAAGTGTTTGCTTCAGAATGAACTCAAGGAAGAGGGTTTAAATCACTTTAGTTAAGGTAGATAGATGAACATACTTTGTTAAAGGGATAGTTCTGTCGTTAATGACTCACTCTCATGTCGTTCCAAACCCGTAAGACTTTTGTTGGTCTTCGAAACCCAAATGAAGATAGTTTTTGATGCCTAAATTCAATCTGGTCATCATAGAACACGATTGTCACTTTAGAAAATTTGAACTAAACCGCTCAATTCATTTGAATTAGTTTTACGATCTCTTTACAAACGTTTTGAATCATCAAAGTGGTATCTGTCAATGGAGAGACAGAAATATCTCAGATTTCATCATAAAGATCTTCATTTCAGTGTTACGGGTTTGGAACGACATGAGGGTGAGTAACTCATGACTTTTTCGAACTATCCTTTCAGTGATACTTGGAACAGGATTTCCATTGAAATTTGAACTTCGAACGATTAGTTTTGAGAATTTTTAGACCCAAAATGGTGATGAGTTTATTATTTTCCTTTTGGACGTCAGTAAACACCGAAGATAATTCACAACAGGACTCTCTGTGGAAGGGATGGATACAGAAACCTGCTTTCTTAAGCCAGGGACACAACAAGCCAACGGTTGGCTGTTGGGCAATGCTGGCCCACTTGGTTTTAATGTTGGCCAGCTCTAGTTCAGACACTGTTTTTTACTTTTTGGTGTTGTTTTTTGGCAGACTCTACAGGGCATTGGTGAGAGAGAGAACTCTAATTGGCTGTTCGGTTTAGCAAACGAGTCTAAAAGGGTAAGCTTGATGAACGCAAGCAAAGAAGTTAAGACGACACACACAGAATGCTATTCTAATGTTACGTCATCTTACCTGAGCGTTCCACTGCGCAAATATTTTCTTATGGAGTTGAATAAAGGACGTGATTGATATTCAAAACCGTAATCAAGCGCTGCTTTGTTTATTGTTTTGTATTCCTGCAGTCTTCGTTTCACTTTCCCATTTTGAATGACATATAAATAGAGCGTTATCTTTACACGCAGGCACAGAATGCACATGCTAGTCGTGCTAAATGTATTGCCTTTCCTGACGCGAGGCGACAACACAGTCGGCTTTCATCAGCGATCGTTCTTTAGCGTCAGGTTTAGTGTGTCCCTACCTTTAGACTTAGAATTTATGGTGCACTTGTAAGGTAAACAGTTAGGCTTATTATTTGGGGTCCTGGGAGGCTACGCCACCCCCTTCTCCTCCGCCTCTCCCTCCTCAGGGCTTTGATCAGTGTTGAGACGAGCCGAGGGAAACCTTGCGCACAGACGGTCTTGTGTTTGACAGTTTAATACCAACACTCTCACCATGCTGCCCGGGAAGGCACAGCTGCTCACACACTCACTGACTTCTCCAAAACTCTTTACTCTAGTAAAGGGTGTTCTGTGGGAGTAAGTCCCCTTTCTCTCACCTTGTTTTGTGTTTGAAACCTCAGTAGTATTCGATGTAGTATCCTTTCACAGCTGTTGTAGATTACACATGTTGCCTCCCTGTCTCTCGCAGGGGTTTTGTGCTTTCTTGTGCCTTTCTCACAGTTAAAAAAATCCACCTTCCTAGATGTCTCTGGACAAAAAGCCTTTTGTTAGTTCACCCAAAGACAAGACAATTCTGTCATTTAATCACCTTTTTAATCCTTTATTCAATAAAACACACAAATAGATATTTAGAAAGGCAAACAACATTGATATAATTGACTTTCATTGTACGGACGTTTAAATATCATCTTACTGGTTTGGAGTGACATGATGGTCAGTAAGTGATGACTGTTTAAAACTAACCTATCGCTTTGAGTTCTTTCGATTGATGCTTTTGTGGCTATTTCCCAATTTCAGAAATCAGGGCTACCTGGACATTTAAACAAAGGTGAAAAGTGTTTTGGTTTTTTTTGTTGTTGGTTTTTTTTCCCGGCTGGGATAAAGGAGCGAACAGCCATGATTAGCAGGCATGCTGTGTAGCCTTGGAAACCTGATATTTTGTGCTAGCGAAGGAATGGGGGGGCAACAAACCCAAATAAATGGAGTAGAACATGGACGTTCATTTCACCTGCACCCATCTATGCCAGTTATACTCAAAAATGTATAAACGCCTGGGTTTTGGTTCAGGACGAGTCGCTATCTTTTACTTTGCACTGGAAAATGTTGGAGTTTTAAGTCTTTTATCCTGAGACACAAACATTGGCTGACAATCTTGGATCAATTAGACATCCCATTCAGATGTATAGCAAGGTAAACCGCTGCCTGCACTATAGGTTATGAGAGTCTGTAGAATATGTGTGATGTATTTAACCTTTTTTATTGCTGAGGGTATAAAAGAGGGAATGGTAAAACAAGATTATATCATCCTTACATCAGTGAATCATGTCAGTATGTCTCTGACTAGCTTTGACAGTTCGCCTGAGCCTTAAAGTAAAACCATCCTTCTGTTTTAATGCTGCCCCATATAGCTTCATCTATGTCCTCTGGTGTTAAATAAAGAAAATAATCCTTCAGTCTCTGTGAAATGAGCACAGAGGTGGCTTTCTTGAGGGAAAATTCATTGTCAGATTCGTAACAGATGTGTACGTTTGAGATGTCTTTAATTATTGTGATTTCTGAGTTTTTTTTACTGTTGTTACTCTGGTGTAACAGACTGCATAACAGAGATGGCCCACTCATAAATGAGAGAAATGTAACACTCAACAGTCTACTTGTTCAGCAAAGTCGCATGAGTTTGCAATGAGGGTGAGTAAAAGAAGCATTAGAGGAAATATAATTTTAAAGGACCAATAATGGATCGAAATGATACTTTAGACACATTCCAAAAGACATCGAGAGTGCTATTCAATCTCTGTACTGTTTTTGACGTTGATGGGTCATTCATCAGTGCCAGTCCGCTCTCCTTTCTTGTGGTCCCATAATGAGCAGGTCAACATGTTTGCCCGTGGGCATCTTTTCCTGAGACTTCTGTAAGCCTTTTAACTTTGTTCCTCGCTCATTGACTCGGCCTGAGCAGGAGTTAGGGCTGTGTTATTGTCTTATCTTGCATATGCACAGAAAACCACAGAGTTTAAGCTCTCCTCAGGCAAGGTATGGCTTAAATGTCAGTGGGGGCTGCTTTCCTTTCCGCCCCTATTCTTCTGTGAGCTTGCCAGACCTCTTTCCCCTTGACGGGAAGCGATCCATCCATGGGAAGGAGATGAAGTGACTCCCTGCAGAGTGGAATTGAGGAGCGTAGGAATTTAATTCTGACAGACAATATGATTTATGAAATTGTAGATGTGGGGGCAAAATTAGGGGGTGTCTTTTTTTGTCTTGGAGAGCCAGAGTGCTACTGTCCCTAAAGAGTATATGTTTAACTTGCATAATGCTCAATGATTTTCGATTTTATACGTGGTCGTGATGATCATCCTGGTCTCGGAGTCTATGAAATGGCTTGTCATACTGGAGTTAACTGTACCTTGGGATGAGAGGATGTGTGAGGGATTGCTGGAGGGCTGCCGCTGGAATGGATGGAAAACCAGGTGCATGCCAGTGGAGGTGGGCTTTGCAGAGGATTTGCAGGTCATTCCATCAGCAAGGGTCGTGGAATGCTGGGAATAACTGGGGTAAGCCGGAGAAGAGCCATCGGCAACAGCATGGAGGCCGCAGAGATGGCTATGGGTAACGTGTGGGGACCACAAAATGAGACTTAGACACAGGCAGAGGCTTTCCTGTAACTCAAACAGTAGAGTGTGGCACTTGAAACACCAAGGTCATGGGTTTGATCCCCAGGGAAAGCAAGAACTGATTAGAATGTCAGTGTGTATCTTGAATGCAATGCAAGTCACTTTGGGTAAAAGCGTCTGCAAAATGCAGGAATGTAAAATGATCAACCTCGGTTAGATCACCTGGAAGTGGGTGTCTGTTGAAAGACCTGAAACGCCCAATGGTGCAGAGAAACACTGATGACGTGTCCGAGGTTGTACGAATAATGTGATGGATAAATTAATGAAACAACTTGTCTACACATTTCTGATTTCTGTATTTGGTATTCTGTATTGAGTATTTCTGATCGGTGGGTTCTGTCTCAAAGCATTGTCTTCAAGTTAATTGCTGAATTTATGAAACTTTTCATTTCTCAGTGAATTGCTCCGCTGTCTAATTCAATTTGTTGGATAAAAATGTCTGTTTTGGAACCACTACTGCCTCTTTGTGCATCATATTTAACATGTTTCCATTGAGCCTTCCTGAGTATCTCTCCATGCACGGTTGCATTCTTGTAATCTTTTGAAATGATTGTACATTTTATGAGCGGTCATTAACTGTGATTTTCATTTCTGGCATAGTGAGCTGTGAGCATCTTGCAATCATGTCATTTTCTTGTTCGACAGCACACACACACACACACACTGAGCTAAAATAATTGGGTCTCTCTGGCTGAATTGCATGATATGTCTCCCCCTACATGCGGAATAAATTCTGCCAATTGGGAGTGTGAATGTCACACATTTCTATTTCCCATCATGCCTGACTGTCAAATCTCTTTCCAGCAAAGGAACTCGCAGTGATCTTTTAACCATGCACATATCATTAAACTGTGAAGGCATGGAGGCTGCCAGCTCATACTTTGACCCGTTTAACATGTCACATGTTTGCAGCTTGTGAAAAAAACCCAAAAAACTGTTTTGATTATCTTTAATGCACAGTATTGCACGTTGGAATGACACGTTGTAAATATCTAGGACATTATTTATAATGCCTTTAACATCCAGTTATTGCACGTTGATCTGGATCTTGTGTGTGTAAAGTACAGCATGGTCCTGCTGCAATTAACCAATTAACCAATCGGATTTGAGGGAGAGGTTTAGTCTTACAACCAGGATTAGATGCTTCTATAAAATCCATACTTTCTCATTTTAGTGTAGTTTTTACAATCGTTTGTGTACTTGAGGCATTCACAAATTAGTAGCTGCACGATATTAGAAAGAACTGACAATATACAGGCCTCAATGAATTATTCCAGGGTCACTCGCCCTGCAGGACTAGTGACCCTAAAAACTTACTCGCCCTTCACATAAAGCACTCGCCCTGCATTTTAACAGACAAAAATAGTTATTAAAGTAAAAAACACATGATATACTGCAAAACCAAATATTTATTGGTTGAATGCAACAAGAACCCAGAAACAATATAATTAATCTGATAGTGAATCTGAAGATCATTTTTATGGACATAAATTTAATAAATGTATTATATACAAACAATGGGATGCAGCCACGGAGGCGTTATTTACTGGATTTTATTTTCTATATTATAACACAGATGTCCTGCAAATCAGCCCATTTCAAATGATGGAAAAACAAAATACAATCTGCATGACACTAATAATCCAACGCCGATAACCGTAACATTCACTTCGTCCAGATCTAAGTCAAACATGCTCAATTTCAAACACAATAAGTAATAATTATATGACGGCTTTGACAAATGTGATATTACACGGGCAGCTGTTTCTCTGTCTGCCTCAAGCCCAGCTGATGCCCCGCCCCCGGGAGTCATTTACTCCACTGTGATTGGCCCCCGGAGTCATTTACTCCACTATGATTGGCCCCCGGGAGTCATGTACTCCACTGTGATTGGTTGGCTTGTACAGCTCCAGCTCGCACGAAAAAGGAACCTTTCACACACACACACACAACGCGGTAAAGCGCTATTCATTTAAAACTCGCGGGCCACACTTACATTAAACTTTCATATGGTCCCGCGGGCCACAAAATATCGTTTCGCGGGCCGCATGTTTGAGACCCCTGAGGTAAATACTACATTCGTGGTTCAAACTTTAGAACTGAATTGTATATCAATTTTACGAGTGTTATACGGCCTGAAGTTTTTTCTATGTAGTAACAGTTGAATGATTAGAAAAACTGTATTGGAATCTGAAGAATCTAACTCGCCCGACATTTGTCGAGCCCTGATATATAATTTATATATTGGAATTATGAAAACAATTTCACCAGATTTGCACAGGTTTTCAATCAACAGGAGGGAATCTGCATAGCAAATAATAAACAAATTACAAGCATATATACACAGTGGAGTTTATCTTGAGTCTCGCTAACACTTATGTCAACGTTTTTGAAGTGAAACCGCCAAACTCCCTATTTGTCTTAGCATTTTCTTATCGGTTATGTCGATTTCTTTTGTTGCCGAACCCTAATATCTTGAGCACAGAAGAGGGACAAATTCGCCACTTCACATGGTTATCTCGTGACTAATGATCGTACCTAGTTCTCTGCGCATGCGCTGAGTTTGCGTTTCACGTCGCTCTGTCAGTGACTCTTTACTCACAGCTCTGAAGTGAAAGCGCATATCGTTCTTTCGCTGCTCGTTGAGAAGCGGGTGCTGCCGTGGGTCCACCCCATCCCAAAGCCTCATCCACTTCTGTGTGCACATAAAGCCCGCCTTCTCTGATTTGATTGGTTTTCTCAAATATTTTGACATTGGTCGGTAGCGAGCGGTTACCGACCAATGAGTATGAGGCTTAGATAAACGCACTCACACCTGCTTCTGTTCTGACGCGCGCTCTGCTCAGCGCCGCTGTGGATTGAAGAACCTGGTTAAAAGACGGGACGAAGCCGAATTTGTTGAGAAAGAAAGTATGCAATATAGTACAGTCTGATGACCTCACAAGTATGTTGTGACTGTTTACGCTGTGAGCGAAATTGTGTTCGCAATGTTTGAGAATATAAATAAAGGTTTGTATGGAGAATGGAAGGTGTTTTTTATTGTATACTGGTAAATCTCTGCTGTTAGTTGGTGCACATATGCATTTTGTTGTTAGCAAACATACAGGGTATGTACATTTTTATAGCATGCCGATCGCTTCATCAAATAAATCGCCATATTGGCTGTTGGTTTTCTCAACGCTTTTTTGCAACCCCCCGAGGCCGTCGACATAACCGGGTTCCACTGTATATAATAGAAAAAAGATTGAAATTAAATAAATGGTGCTTTTTATTTTTCAGGTAGAACTAAATCTGACCATATTCAGATAGAGAAATGCAATAATAAAATTTAAATTTACTTTGCAAAGTCATCACTTTATTCATTAAATACAATTTATCTTTATAAATGCTACAAAAGTGATTTTCACTTTCTCTATTGTTGTGTGATTTACATTATTAGTTTGCTGTGACTTTAAGACAAATGCAGGGATCCAATATATAACGGTCCGCATCTGTTTTCTTTCACAATTGTTTACAACACGTAACTGTCTGTGTTTACGAGGACACTCACTGAGACTTTAAACTTAAAAAGAAGAGAAAGAGAATTTGAATATTTGGCAAGGATAGTTTTGATTTATTCACATTCGAACATGAACAGAATTCGGCACATCCTGCGACGTGACTATCGCGATATCAATGCTAAAACGATTTATCATACAGCCCTGCAAATGAGTGTTTTCAGTGAATCAGCAAATCTGGTTCCAATCATATCATAATGGTTCTGCATTCCAATTATTCCTTAAAATACGACCTTTGACAACAGCAGTGCTTTCAGGACAGTTTTAAGAAGCAAGGCAGACGGTATAGTTAGCACTAGCAAGGCTGCATGACCGGCCCTGTAATTGTTTTACAACGATGCAGAAATTATACCACCTTGTATAGGTGATGCACAAAGGGCTCTGTCGCCATGAAACTCCAGACTGCCTCCTATGCTGGCATGAAAGGAGCGGAAGAGGGGAGGGAGAGACAGAATGAAGGGAGAGGGAGAGGGAGAGGGCGGGGGGTGGCTTGTGAGCAGCAGTCCAAAACAGGAACTGGGCCATAAATGCTGATTTTTCCCCCGGTTTGGTTAGTCAAAGGGGGTGAGGGGGAGACTGGGAGGAGGAAGTGGTTTATTGAAGCATGGTTTATAAGGGCTGTCTGTTGGCAATTCTTTCACTCCTTTGCTTTGCTTTGTATGTGTGCATGCCATAAAGCATTTGGCTCTGTCTTTTCTTTACTGCACTCCTGGAAGCGGGAGTTTACACTTGCGTTTATGTTCCTGAAACAAGAAAGCACATGTATTGCATTAGTCGTGTTTGCCTAATCAGGTGTTGTGAGGATGCAGGTCATTTGGCAGAACCTGAAGTGCCAATTAGAAGACTAATGCAATTGCAAAAAGAGCTAATAGTGTTTCAAATGACAAGCAAAATTGAAAAGGATTACAATCACAACTGAACCGGGTCGGAATGAATCCTCTGCACTAGTAGTGAAGATTTATTTATTCAAAGTGACTCATGAACATTTGGCAAGGCTAGTTTTGATTTATTCGCTGTGGCTGATTCGCATTCGAACATGCATATAAACCTGCTTGAATCAAAAGATTGATTTTCACTTTCCATTCCCCCATCATCTCCACAATCACTGTGATTTATGCCGATTCTTTGTGTGCCCTTCAATATCAAGGATTCTGTAGGCACCGTTAGGAAGCACAGAAATGTTGTGTTGGTTTTTCTCGCACAAAGAGATTTTAATTTGTAACAGTGCTGCTGGCAGGGATGTGAGACTGAAATCTGACACACAATTCTGTGCTCTCACTGAGGGGGAATCCTGCTGTGGTCATTGTCCACAGTGCAGAACGTGTAAGTTGACCCAAAAACATGGCTGGGAAAACTGTACACTGCCTGAATTCCAGTTTGGCATTAAAAAATAAAATAAAGATCTTTGCACAATCTCTGTAAAAAAAAAAAAAAATTCACTTTAATGTTTTCATGCAATGAGCTCCATTTATAACTAAAGGCTCAATGATCTAATTTTTCATGTTTTTTTTCTTATGATTTATTGCTTTCTTTTTGTCGATCTGGATAGAATTATCTTTGAAGGCTAACCCGACACAACTTTTCTTAAGCTAGTTTTGTTAAAAAAACAAAAAATATCTGCGCTCTTAAATGTAGTAAAATTTGATAAATGGAGCTAAGAGTGTTACATGCTTATATAATATACATAAACAAAATATTTAATGAACAAGCACACATGGTGCCAGAAATATGTAATACATTTTCAGTGACATTGTTGTAATTCTGTGGAAATATATTCAGTTCAATGAGCCTGACTACCAGGCAGACATTTCAATATTAAATATCTCACCAGGGTTTAATGTTTTTCAATAAAATTGCCAGTCAGCACCAGTGGTTTTGAAAATATTTCCAAAAATACCATGGCTCGCAGAGTTTTGTTTACGAGTGACTTTGTATGCAAGCAAATCGGTGTACGAGCATTGTATCAGTGTGCGAGGAAAAATATTCCCACGCTAACACTCAGCATCTTCGCACGCATTTTTACTGGAAATATCCTAACGACAGCCTCTCATAAAACAGTCACACGGTTCCAACCCCTTTATCACTCGTTCATTCTCTCAGCGTCGTTCGGTTTGGTTGCATCATTCATCACAGTGATGCATTTTTAAAAGTGATTTACAGCGGTTTTACCTCGTGTTGTTAACATTAATTGTGATTGCTATTGTTCACGTAGTGAAATATATATGTACAGTACAGCATATAGACAATGACCTCAAGATGAGTAAGAAAGAAGGGATGAAAGTCTCCCTGTAAGCAGTTAAACCCTCCTCTCGTCTCCTTCATGCCAGCAGTGACGCGACTCAAAGCTAAAGTGCGCGTTACAGTAAATTGTCAAGTATTGGTATTTAAATGAGATCTTAATGGCTATAATTTTAACTGAAATTAATAGGGTAAAACAAATTTAAAATGGGCATTTATGGTCATGTGGAACTAATCGAGTGATTTTTATTGCATTGTTATGGGGAAAATTGTTTTGGTGTACGAGAACTTTGAGTTACGAGCTCTTGGAATGGATTAAACTCGTAAACTGAGGTATTACTGTATCTGAAGATGCTATATATCTCCATCAACACCTGAAGCACAGTCTAGTACCTCGTTGTCGGTCAACATTTTATTTGGTAATGTTGAGCAGTTTTGATTGAAATGCTTATATTCGCTTTGGCTTACATGTGAACAAGCAATGCTAAATGCAAATGCAGCTAACCATATAACTGTACATGGAAACAAATTAGAAACTGACTTTTTACAAAGTTTTAACATTTTAAATGTACGTCTGCATCCACAGTATTGTATGTGGAGCCTCTCTGTTGACCGCTGAAGCAAAACCAGTTAAGAACCACTGTATTAAATCTTTATTGTCATTAAATGACTAATGACTTTTCTAACTGGGAATGTTGCATGTGTACTAAAATCAATGCAGGGTAAGTGGGCTGAATGATTTCATCATCCATCCGTGCCCACCCTCCTTTGCAGTCGCGCCTTAGGGAAGAACCTTTGATCCACGAAGAGAAAGGGAGCTTCTTAAGACAATCTAAGAGAGTATCAAGCATACTCCGTCTCAAAGGATCTGCTGCACAAAAGTGGAACTTGCGTTTGCTGCTGAGAGTCTACTGAGGTACAAAGTTACACTATCCCCATTTATCTCAGTGAAGTGTAATTCATTCATCCACCTGAAAAGACTTGAACTGCTGAAGGGAATTGATCTTTCGTTTAGACGAACCCAAGAACAAACTGAATGGTGTCCACCTCTTTCTCTGTCTGTCTCTCTTAAAGTCAGAACAAAAGTGGAAAATCTTTATTGGCATGACTAGAACAGATTAAAATATCATCAATCATGTAGATTAGTGGTATAGTGGTAAGACAAGGTAGAGCGGTAATGATAAAATAAAGGGTTTGCATGGACTAGGAATAGAGGTAGTTTTATTATTTGATATATATACAGTAATACCTTGAGATAAGAGTAAGCCTTCGAGCAAACTTATGCTTTGAGATATGAGCAGCTTACAGACGCCGACGCTAGGTGTTCGAGCACTCTGAGCAGCTCAAGCCGCCTCGTTTATGGGTAATTGCATGTGATCTCCACTAGAGCCACCTTGGTAGCCGCTACTGTATCGTGTGTATCGAAGGTAAGAACTCATAATTAAAACCACATTTTATTTTATATCACAGGAATCCTTATATACAGTGGAGTTCACTTATCTTGACTCATGGTTAACTCTCCAATCCTATCATGTCGACGTTTTTGAAGTGGAACCGCCAAACTCCCTATTTGCCTTAGCAAATTTTTCTTGGATTAAGAATCGACATTAACATTTCTCGACATTAACGAATCGACATAACCTCCAAGAAAAATTTGGCAAATTTTTCAAAAGGCAAATAGGGAGTTTGGCGGTTCGTTTTAATCCGGGCATAATTTATTTTTATTTTTTTCAGGATTGATCTTGGATGCTTTTTGTTTGTCTGTTATTATTTTATAATTATTATTTAAGTGACAGTTATAAAATTAGATTTTCTTTCTCGCTTTCTTTGTCAACACTATCAACAGGGGTCAGGTGATACAAGAGCTCTGTAGATTGTTTACTTTCATTATTAATGTAATGTGCTTTAAGTCATGGGGTAATGTAACGCTTTGCAGACTCTACTGTGCGTGTTCATGTGTTTTGAAGGAGGTGTGGCTTTGTAGACTCTCTTAAGGGAGGGTGGGATCTCCTCTCCAAAATTGCCTACCCTACCTATAAATGAATGCCTGTCTGTATTAGCTATTCAAAATGTGTGGGCATTTACAACATCATTATTGCCTACTTGGAATCAACAATGTTGATGGTGGATGATCATGATTCACTGCTTTATTATTCCCTGGTGAAATGAAACCATATCAACTTTTGAATTTTAATTTATTGGAGAGACAACGGGTTTGAATGTTAATTCTCAGAGAACAAGATGTAGGCTGACTTGACAAGGGTGAAGTTTGTAGACTGCCAGAATGAATCTTTCTAAATCAATAATGAGGAGCAGTGTAGGCAAAGTAATGAGAAAAGAGCAGAGGGTAGATTCGGCCAGCATCTTCACTTGCTATTTACACGTTATGACATCACTGTTTGTGGGCGGAGCCTTGCCTCAGGTGACGCATTGAGACTTTCCTTCTGTTCGGTATCTCTGAAACAGTTTTATTTGTAAGCAACTGCTCATAGATATTCCTGTATCTGGGATCTGTTTTCCTGATTTTAAACAGGACACCTATATGCATTTACTAAGTGATTTTTGAGACCACAAAGCTAAAGGAACACCATCAAGAATAAGAGTATAACCGCTCTTTCTTGCCTATGACTGGTTGATGACTGCACAGCTGGCGGCTAAAGTACAGTCAAATCCTTGGGAAACAAATCCTTGAGCTGTATAGCTTTCTGCGGTGAGGTGAAAAAAGAACCATGCAGGAAATGGAATTGTTCAAATCATTCTAGTCTGAGATTTTTTTTATTTTTTTTTCAATGGCATTTTCAATCATCTTAACGAAAGTGAGCCCACTAGTTTGGTTCTTGTTAATGACTTAAAGGAAAAGTTTACAAAGGGGTAGGTGTTGCTGTTTCGCAAGCCCTAATAGTCAATTACTGGGATTTTAGACCTTGATTCCAAGGTTTGACTGTGGTTGAATAGTTAAAGTCAAACAGGAATGTTGTGTCCTTTAGTCAAGGGTAGAAAAGTTTTATTGTTATTTAGTCTGTCTGGCTGCTAAGATTTTATTGTCATGGTGGAATACTACTCAAGCCACAATGCTTTTTATTGACTCGTTGTGCCTGAAAGCAAAATTATACCCTGAACACACATTATAGATAGAGCAGGAAATTGCATTTGTTAGGGGTTTGTGAATTTCTGCAAGGGCTAGTTTCAATTTTGATGCGTTATAGGGTTTAGGTGCCTCAGAGTCTGTGAATATTTACTTTTATTTCCAGTCCTAATGCTTCAAGAGGTATTATTATGTACCCCACTTAGTTTGGAAAACTGCATTTTTAATGCTTGTTATCGCAGGGTTTTTCCAGACTCACGTGTTTGTTACCCATTGCTGACAATATATGCAAAGAAATGGTTTATAATATTAACTTATCCTATTTGTTCATTAAATAAATAATCACTGTCAGGGCAGATTATAAAACAAAGAGCTTAAAACTGTTTTCTGTATGTAAATCTGGTGAAGTCACTGAGTAACTGATTTGAAAAGTTAGTAATAAGATGAACATAGTAAAACATTACAATAAAGTGGCAATATATTGCATGTAGATCATTTGTCACACAGCAATTGTTTGGTTTTGGTTTGTTATGGTCACACATTTAAATACTTTTTAAAATTCTAATAAAGTAGTTAGCAGCATGGAAAATATATTATCAACAAAGCGAGCAAAGATCACTGCCATAATTATTGAAGGTGTCAATTACACTGCTGTACTCTTGCGAAAACTCCCAAAATAATCAATTGATTATTATTTGAACGCGTGCTGATTGGCCGCTGTGTTCACTCACTCAACAGTTATGACTGTGATTGGCTAGATTGCTCTGCACTGCGAAACCACGTGGTAAATGGAAACTTGTAAATTTAAATGTAAATTTTGTCATCACTTACACTCAAGATGTTCCAAACCTGTATGAGTTTTTTTTTTCTACTGAGCACAAAGAATGTTGTTAATCAAACAATTGACTGTATCCAAAATAGTCAATGGCTCCCGACATTAGAAACTCATATGGAACGACATGAGGGTGAGTAAATTATGAAAATGTCAATTTTCGGGTGAACTGTGCCACTAAAGATTTGATCGTTTAAAGGACTAAGGTTTCATTTTGGTGACCGCCAAACTATTTTCAATGCATGAAAATCCATGTCTCTTTTATTGTACGTTCTTCTCTTCTGTACACACTGAAAACTGCACAGGTTTGTCTGCTCTCTTCCATTTATTGGATGACTTGCTTGTTTTGTAATCATCCTGTGAAGCTGATTACCACAATCAATGCAAAGCTATCTGGAGTCTTGGAATAAATTTAGATGTTGCTGAAGACATTCAAAACCGACCTGCTTCACAAACGGCACTGGCTCATACGTGATTTAGCGCTTAAAGTTTTATGATTTTTCTATACAGTTTCTTAAGATGCAAAGTGTCTTTTAGCCGTGCAAGTACCCAAGAATACGGCTGGTTAAAGCCATTTATTGGTGATAATACGCGGGCTTGTTGAGAGCACATTAGGCAGGCAGAACAAGAAAGGTGAACACACAACGTGCATGCGCACACACACGCACACATCCCTGTTTCTAGTTCTGATGCACACTCTGCTCAGCGCCGCTGCGGATGGAAGAACGGATTGAAGGTTATTAAAAGACGGGACGAAGCCGAATTTGTTGAGAAAGCACATTAGACAGACAGAACGTATGCAATCTAGTACAGCGTGATGACTAGGGACCAACCAAATTCACGGGTAAAAACGGAAGGTTTTTAAAAAAAACACTCGATTACACAGAAAATTCACGGGTACAATTTTTTGGCACCAATCACTGTAATCAGTCCATCTGCTGTCACACCCGCTGTTTTGTATTCTAAAATACCACTTTTCGACTGTTCACCTGTATTAAAAAACAAAAAGGAAACAAAATACGACTACATCGCACGTAGCCAAACACTCCGCAATGCCACGTGACATTAATGAAACAGTTGACAGTTTTTCGTGGACAAAACTTGGCCGACCAACGTGGTTGCTGACATATTCTGTCGCTGCGGTGCATTGACGTTTGTGTACTGGCTGACACTTCTCTCCGCATCAACGCTGCTCGTTGGTACAGAAAGGTAGCGTAATGCAGCCGGCTCAGCAGAGGAAACCGACTGCTGTGCGAACGCCAGAATGCTGTTATACTCGTATCCGGCGGAACTTCTTTCCTACTGTTTTGTAGGCTGCAAACTCGGCTAAGACGCTACGATCATCTGCTCCTGGTATACTCTTTATCAGTAAAAATATTTATCTTCAATAAAAATTTCACTATTTCACGCTTGTTGGGTGTTTTCACGGAAAGTGGCAGATTTCACGGAAAATGTCACGGCCGTGAAATCGTGAATTTGGTTGGTCCCTAGTGATGACCTCACGAATATGTTATGATTGTTTACGCTGTGAACGAAATTGTGTTCGCAATGTTGGAGAATATAATTAAAGGTTTGTATGGAGAATGGAAGGTGTTTTTATTGTATACTGGTAAATCTCTGCTGTTAGTTGGTGCACATATGCCTTTTGTTGTTAGCAAACATATATAGTGTATGTACATTTTTATAGCATGCCGATCACTTCATCAAATAAATCGCCATATTGGGTGTTGGTTTTCTCGCTAAACACTTTTTTTTGCAACCCCCGAGGCCGTCGACATAACCGAACTCCACTGTATTTGAAGGAAATGTTGTTGTTCTTTTTAACTTTGTATTCATCAAAAAAATCCTGGAAAAAAAAGTGTATCATGGTTACCACAAAAAATATTTTTCAAAACTAATATGAATATGTAATGAAAAAATAATATAAATATGATGATGATAATATAATCCTCATATCAGAATGATTTGTGAAGGATCATGTGACACTGCAGACTGGAGGAATGCTGAAAATACAGCTTTGATCACAGGAATACATTTCATTTTATAATATATTAAAATAGAAAGTAGTTATTTTAAATTATAATAATATTTCTACATTTTTACTGTATTTGATTTAAAAAAAAATGCAACCTCAATGAGTAGAAGAGACTTGCCAACCACAAATTTTGCAAACATTGTAGTGGATTATCGTTTTCTTTGTATGTTAATGAAATTAATACCATTGTTCATTGATCGATCGTGATCCCTAACATATTTACAACACTGATCAATTGATGTACATAAGTTGAGTTCTGCCTTTTGCATCTGCTTGTGTATATAGAATTGTCCTTTTTCCCGATATTCAAAATCACGGCATGTTTATGGAGGCTGTTGACTAGTTTCCCATCACTTCACCCATTCGTCTGTGGTGAATGTTGAACAGACCCGCATACAGAACAAGTACAAACGGCACTAAGTGTCAAGGCTCACGCTCGAGTGAGGGCCTCAAGCTGCTGTAATTGCAAGCAGAGCCGCTCTCGACTATGTACCAGGACGATTTTCACTGAGCGGGACGTTGGAATTCAACAGAGTGGACTGATTGTTGAAAAGCGCAGAGGAGAGGGTCAATGCTCGTTGTTTCAAGTTGGCATCTGGGGAATTTTTACTAAGCTGGACGTTTTCCGTGACCCATGGTGCCTTGGCACTGCTGAAATGCATTGGAAAACATGCCTTGATAGTCCGCAAAGATCCAGGGTCAGCTTCTCCCCCCATTCCTGTTTCGAATTGCGAGTTTGAGAAAGCACAGCTGGGAAATGGCAGGCTGAAGTGTCGCTGCATGGGGGCAGGGCACTTGAGAAGCAGATGTTAATGCGCTGGTTTTGGATGATGGGATTCCGAAGAGAGCTTTTCTTGATGCTGAATCTCTCATTTTTGCAGGATGACTTGTTCAGGAAAACCGTGGATTTTAGCATGTCCTGTGAAAATGATGAATGAGAGTGAATCACCGTGTCAAAAACAACCTGAGAACTGACATTCGCTGATTCCCATGCAGTAGGTGTCGATTTGCACCTTTGTGTATGAGCTCAGTGGTCCCATATGGCAACGGTACCATCTTTTTGCATGTCTAACCCTTTCTATTCATCTCTTACTTTGGTAAAAACTCAATTTAAATGTCATTTATATAGGGATGCACGGTATATTGGTACTATTTCAGTTATTGGATGGTATTAAAGATTAATAAAGTTTATCTGCATTGTCCAATTTAAGATATTAGATTGTGACGCTTGTTTCTGCTAATTTTATATTTACATTATCATTGCCGTCACTTAATGTTTAACAACATAACGAAACGCTCTTAAATGTAACACATCTCACAAGTCAATATCTATTTTTTTCATACTGCACATTTTTAATGCCTAAATTTACTTGTAGTCAAGTTTGTAAAATATTGATTTTAGTTTATTTAGACAAAGTTAGTTTGGAATTTTAATATCAGCCATTTATCAGTTATTGGCCATAACATCAAAATAATTGTTTTAATAGCCAGAAGTTTAATATCAGTACCGTAATTTCCGCACTATAAGGTGCAACTAAGAGCCTTACATTTTCTCAAATATCGACCGTGCGCCTAATAATCTGGTGCGCCTTATGTGTGCACTGAGTTCCAAAATCTGTAAAATTGTTGTTGTGTGACTTTGGTAAGCGCTCCATTTGATTGACTGTGGGACCATTTTCCACTGACACAGGGACATAATACGTACACTACATATGCTTACGTCCGCCATGCCTTCAGTAGGTTTAAAACTGCTGAGGGAAACAGGTGTTGCACCGAAATCTGACTCCCCATCACATGCATTCATTAATACGGGCTTCCTTGAGTTTTTAAACACCGTAAACACCCAGAACGTGCACAGAAGTTGTGTACACTTAACTTAATACATAGAAAATGAAATATGTAGGTGTCATCCAACGGGAACAAGTGTGATGCAGAAACAAGACTCGTAGAATTAGTTCCAAATGTAAGAGGTTTATTCAAGGAAATACGAAAACCGAAATATTACAGAAATCTAGAAACGTTCACAAAGGAGCACAAACAGCTGAGGAGATTTAGGATCGTGATTAGACTCAGACACACACACACACACGGGAGCGTGCAGGACCTGGAAGATACATTTCAGGTCCATTTATTCAGCAAAACTGTTGATTTTCTTTTTTTTTCACATGATGGGTGGGTGTTTGCATGTTCTGGGTGTTTGTTGTGTGGAAAAAAATATTGATTGATAAGCGAAAATGCTCAAGGAAGCTTAACTAAAGTATTAATGAATGCACACGAGGGGGGAGTCAGATTTCGGTACAACACCTGCATGTTTGATGGCGAAATTGCCCAGCTGTTCAATTCAGACACAGAAGATGATGACTTTGATGGATTTGGATGGATTGATTAAAACGTAATGTGAGTGTATTGTTATAGTAGAATAAAGTTCAATAAAACTCACTGTTTTGCTTCCGTTACCTTTTTTTCGTATGTTGTAGCATGCGCCTTATAATCCTTTGCGCCTCATGGGCGGAAAATACTTTACATCCAAAAATGTATTCAAGTCTGCAGAGTGCATACTGCCTTTTAGAGTGTGTGTGTGTGTGTGTATTCGATAGCTAATGTTTGCATCAAAAAATGTGCAAATTTAAATTATGCACAAAATTTTGAATAACGCATTAAATATTTACAAATAAAGCAATGTTTCCATCCCATGTGATCAAGATAACTAAATTGTCACAATATCTGTAGTAAAAACTGTATGCATTTGAGAATAATCAACATTTCAGATTCTATGCGATTTTTAAACCGATCCACTAGTTAGTCCAGGTGTCCAATCACATCCTCTGAGTCACGTGAGTTTTTTTTTCGTATAAAGAGAATTTTTAGAATTTATTCTGTCTTTTGATCAGATAAAAAAATACATCTGCCTCAGTTGAGCGCATTGATATTACATGTGCATTTTTCTATCCAGCGTTAATTGTCTCCGTGTGCATAAAGATGTATAACGGATGATGCATAGCTAGTGACAGCTTTAGTAGCAAATGTTTTGTTTTTTTTAGGTTTACTCGCAACCTATTTATAATTTCTGTAAATTCTGTTTGCAGGTCGTCTTAAGCTGATAATAAGCACATTTTGTGGTTGGACAACCGTATGAGAGACTCACCTTCATTCATTGTACAAATTCTCTAGTTCCCAAACCTTCTTAATATTGTTTAACGAGCAGTGCACTGCCAAATCTTTTTGTTTTCACGTTGCACCTGCTAAAGCCTAATATATTTGATTGGAAAAAGCATCTAACAATGCTCAAATGCTGGCTAATGATATTAGAGATTTTTCTGTAGTAATAAAGAGCCCAAGCACAACATTGACAGCAGCCAAACGTTTGGTAAGACCCTGCTGCTACTCTTACCAAGAGTTTGTCTGCTGTCAATGTTGTGCTTGAGTCTGGGACCAATTATGGACCGACCCATTTCACATCACAAGTGATTTGTTATTCCAGGTCAGCCAGCACTCAAATAAAAATGAATGGGAGGATGTTATAATTCTTGAGTCACAGCAAGGGCACTGGAATTGCAAGCTACCGTCTCCTAATGAGGCTGCGGCCGCCTCAATGGTTCTGGCCCTTCTTGTTGAACCATTTATAAGATTCAGCATACAACAGTTAGCTGTTGTGACAACTTAATGCTACGCTTGTTGTACTTAAGCTACTGGGTTGATTAGCTCTGAATGCAACAGCAGCCTCAATAGTCCAGCAATCTGTGAAGCATGGTGACCTATTGACATAGACAGGTGATTATCTAAACTCTGGAACTATTTTACAGATCCTCATTAAACTTGCCCACTTGTTTTTTGTTTTTAAGTATTGGCTGTAAATAGATTTTAATCATGGTATGTGCTTCTACTGTCAGAATGCAAGGGATGGAAGAAAAAAGTTTTTAATTTGTTTGCAATTTATTCTAAATAATATTTGTAGTAATAGTTTCTAAAATAAATCCATGTGTACCTGGGCTGAGCTGACTTGAATTTCAGCTGTAAATCCTTGTTAATAATTTCTAGGTTATATTTATAGTTTTATCAGTATGAAAGGGGATTTATGGCTTGAGCATTGTGGTTTTGGCTTTGGTTGAACCTTCTGCAATTGGTCCGCCGTAAAGGGGGATATACCGTATTTTCCTGCATATAACCCGCGGGTTATACCAGATTTTACAAACCCCGCGGGGGGTGCGGGCTGTATCCCAATGCATTTGTTACGTCCCTAAGGACGTAAGGGTTTTTTGGGGTATTTTCTTTGTTTTTCTATCTTGCGAGGGTTGTCGTCTCTGGCGCTTGTACTGTCACTCTGACAGCTGGCGCTGATAGGCTGTCTGACCTGTCAATCATGCAAGACGTGATTGGCTGTGCTGCATGAAGGCGGGCTCTTCTCATCTCATCCGATGATCAACACCTGTAGAATCGCTTCTTAAGGGACGTGCTGCTGCACAGCGGGAGAGACGGCTTTTTCTTTTTGTTCTGATTCTCACCTGTTTGTTTTCTTATTATTTGAATTTCGCGCACAAGCACTGTGTACCGAGCCTGAACAGTTATGGATAATTGACGTCATGCGAGCAACATTCGAAATTTGAAATGTGAACTTACACAAAAAAGTTCATCAATCTATGGGTGCGGGTTATATGAGGGTGCGGGTTATGCGAATGATTTTTTACACACAACCCCAAAACCCGCGAGTTACATGAGGGTGTAGATTATCTGTGTCTGCAGGTTATATGCGGGAAAACATGGTAGATCTGTGGAATATTTAGGTCAGATATGAGATTGTAATCTGAGCCAAAGTCTTATTATGCCTGGATATTGTGGAGAAATCAGTAGTGTTTGTAAGCCTTAAAAGGGTGGTTCGCCTGTAATTGAAACCACATTGGTTCTTGCTGAAGCTCAAACGTGATGCGTAAGACGAGAATGAACCTCATTGGTTCTTGTGGAAGCTGTTCATTTAAAGCGATAGTGTCTGATTAGAAACCGCTCAATTCATATGGATTGGTTTTCTGATCACTTTATGAACTTTTTGAAGCTCTCATATTTCATCAAAAAGATCCTCATTTGTGTACTGAAAATGAACGAAAGTGTTACGGGTTTGGGACAACTTGAGGATGAGTAATTGAGTTGAGTGGCTTAACCCTTAAAGGATACTTTAAGCAAGGTAATACAAATAATTACGGATTCAATCTGTCAGTTTAGGCAGACTAACTGTGCTGTGTTTGGAGTGTCTTTTTTCGTTACAAGAGTCTTTATATTTTTTATTATAAGTTGGCTCAGTGTCTTCCGGCTGCCCCGTGTTATGACCCAGTCTCAGGAAAAGGGCAAATGCATTCTGACTGGCATTGTTTTATAATTGGTGTGTGTGCGTGTGTAGAGGTGTGTGTTTGTGCAAAGGAGGAGGGGGAAAAAAAAAACCTCTGCATTTTTCAATGAAAGTGTGTAGTTCATTCTCTGTTCTGCTGTAGCTGTTGGCTGAGTTCCTGTTGGAGGTCAATGAGTGTATTGTGCACTTAACTCGTACAGTCTGTCTAACCCCCACCCCACATACCCCATCGTGTAAAATGACCTTTTCATCTTAAGCAAAAGATCGAGAGCTGAGATAACAACCAGACAGATTTCAAGTTCAGTTCTGTTTTCTTTTGAGTTGAGGTGGATCTACTTTAACCTACATTCTCATCTTTTTCTAACCTGTCTTGCAAGTTGTTCACTAGGTAATGTGTGAAGGGTAAGTGTGGCAGATAAGGGGTTTACGAGATCTGAAAAGTTTGACTGATTTCCAGAATGAAAAAAGTGGGTAGTTGACACAATTTAGACCATTAATTTCTACATCTATTAATACATTTTCACACTTTAGGAGTTTAACAAAGCTGAAGGAATTGTTTTCTATAGGACTATCACTTTCTCACATCATTCTGGAGGACCTTTGGTCCTTCAATTGTGTTGCTTCAGTTGATTGAGGTTTGCGGCCATTGGTTTATGCACAGCTCTCTTAAGGTCCCACTGCAACATTTCAGTCAGTTGGAGGTCTGGACTTTGACTCGGCCAGTGCAACACCTTGATTCTTTTCTTTTTCAGCCATTCTGATTTAGATTTTGATTAGATTCTGGTGTGCCTGAGATCATTGTCCTGTGGCATGACCCAATTTCAGCCAAGCTTCCTTCCTCACATTTGCCTCTAGAATACTTTATATATACATGAGTTCATGGTCCGTTGAATGACTGCAAGCTGCCCAGGTCTTGTGGTCGCAAAACAAGCCCAAATCATCAGCCCTCTATTGTGTGTTTGACAGTTGTATGAGGTGTTTGTGCTGATATGTTGCATTTGGTTTTCGTCAAACATGGCGCTGTGCATCATGGCCAAATATTTCCACTTTGATTTCATCTGCCCAAAGCACATTGCTCCAGAAGTCTTGTGGGTTTTTTCAGATGCAACTTTGAAAACCTAAGCTGCCCTGCCATGTTTTTTCTACTGGCAATGCTTCCGACAAACCATACTTATTCAGTATTTTTCTAATTGAACTGTCATGAACTTTAACATGTTAACCGAGGCCTGTAGAGTCTGAGATGAAGCTCTCGGGTTTTTTGCAGTTACTCTGAGTATTGAGGTGAATTTGCTGGGACATCCACTCCTGGGAATTGGCAACTGCCTTGAATGTTTTCCATTTGTGAATAATCTTCCTCACTGTAGAATGATGTACTTCAAATTGTTTGTAAATGGCCGTATAACCCTTCTCCGATTGATGGGCAGTGATGCATACCATGAAAATGAAAGACTGCAATCATTTGGAAAGTCTAAAACTAATGCATTCACAACCTGATCAATTAATGTCTCATCTAGCAAAACGGTACTTGTATAAAAGCCAATTAAGCTTAACTAAAAAAATAAAATGACTCAATTCAATTGCGTAGTTGTGTAATGCAAGTATGTTGGCATGTTCATGTGAGAATTAGAAAATTATGCTTTGATTGCAATCGAAGTATGAAGGTTCAGACATTTCAGTCCTAATCAGAAGCACTAGTTTAAAGATGGCAATTTTTTACTTATTGATTTATTTCCTACATTTAATGACAATGGTGGAACCCATTTTTTGCATTGTACATCCTACAGCGCTTGAATTTCATCCAGATTAAAAAAATATGCATATATGCTCTGATAAAGAAATTCATATGGATTGCATCATTATTTTTGAAACCATATACTATATGTTTTTTTACAACGGTGTCAAAGAGAAAAGTGTAAATTGCACAGTCCAACGAGAGGAACTAGTGTGTTAAAAATAACTTAAGAAGTGACCAAAAAAATAACAACCAACACATTACACCAACTAGATCTGGCAAGAGGTTTAGTAGATGAACATAATTCGAAACGTGTAAGTAAATGAGGGTATTTGTTTGTTACAGTAGGGAACAGAAGCTGGGGCCAGGACATGACCTGACCGTTTAGCCATGTGTTGAAGAAAGTGATTGTGTGTTTTCCAGTTAGCCAATGATTGTGTGTGTGTGTGTGAGAGCTATGAGTGTATTCTGTATGCTACTAGAAACGTGCATATCCATCACAAATGGACAGATGGTAATGCGCGCATGTGTGTGTGTGTGTGTGTGTGTGAATTTTTCAAGAATACACGACTCTAATCTTACTAAATCGGAAATGCATGAAATCAATTTAAGGGTTACTATAAAAAAAACTTCGCCAAATGATTTCAGTTATCTCAAAGGTCCTGAGAGCCTAGAACAGCAAACTAACCAAAACCCAAACATTGATCAAGCAAACAAATGTAACAAACAACAGGATAAAAATGACAAACCATTTCCATGTTTTATTATCTATGGAACACATAATCCTTTCTCTAGCGCTTTTGCACATTAAAAACACACACGCATGTAGTGCAGACACGCATGGACGTGAGCGTACACGGAAACTTTATCAATAAAATAGTTTCACAAGTAAAAAGCTTTGAGATTTCCCGGTTGTGATGTAGCTGTTATTGAGGCAGATTATTAAAGCTTTGCTCTCCATTTACTAGCTCTAAAATGAAGGTTTGAATTGGCAACGGGATGAGATGTTCTAAGGACAAATAACTTGAAGTACATCATCTTTACCGATGATTTTACTGACGTCGGGCTGGGGAGACGAGTTGGGAGAACTAGTGAAATGCCTCACCCGATGAGAACGGTCTGATTGCAGACAGTAAGAGTTTTGAAATTTCATTGCCTGCTTTCTGCAAGAGCGAGGGCTGGCTCGTTTTTCTCAGGAACAAACTGGATAATTGTTAAATGCTATAACTGTATTTTACTGTTGGCAATTGGCTGTAAATTTACAGTAATTTGTTGTAATTTTTTAAAGATGTTTTCATTGTCATTTCATGATACTGAATAAATTACAATATTTGCAATAAAGTTCAACTTGTTAATATTAAAGTACAAATATTTAGTTTTGTCATTAATATTTAAGCATATGATTAAAAATGAATTGGTAAAATGACTACGTTTTTGAAAGGCAGCACAATTTTTAAAGGTCTTTGTGTAACAAAAGCTTATGATTCTTGCATGCAGGACCTCAAGGTCACCACCACTAATCTTCCAGCATTAAAACGTTTCCCCAGGAAACTCGAGTTATAATAGTTTGCAAGAGCACAATTATAAACACAACGAGGCTGTGAAAGCCGACTAGTGAGAACATGACATTTAATGTCTTAGACAAACTCTGCAGTCCCATTTAGCCACTGCATTTTACTAGACAAAGTCACAAAAGGGTATTACTGATGTATTTTATATCGTGGAATAAAACTAAAAAAGCACAACCTGGTCACAGTATATTTTTGCATTGATTTTCCTAAACGAGCAAGAAATGATGCACTTGTCCTAAGAGAGAGTTACATGCTAAATCTTCAAAATACTGTAATTGTGTCTGATTAACAGCAACAAGCCCATATTTCACAAGTGTTTTCAATAGCTAAGAAATCACACAAGATGGAAACATCTTAAATACAAAACATCCCATAATCGTTTTCTCACCCTTCGCACTGCCAATGGTTTCGTGGGACCGAATGAATGCACCACCCTAAACAGACTCTTCCTTTAAGAGAGAACTAAATGTGACCTGGCCTGGCAATCAATCTCTGTAATATTTGTTTAGCGGATGCTGTTTTGGGATACGGTGACCTTAGGCTCGAGGTCAGTCATCGTCTAGCCATTAAAGTTGTCACGTAGCCTGAGGGGGGAAGGGGCTCAGTTGCTATGAAACCTTAGCATGCCGATTGCTATTGAGCTTTGTCAGTATAGGAGAGCGTTTCGAGAACAAAACGAGAGCGTCTTGAGTTTTTCACTGCCCATTTGAATGCGTTTTTAAGGCTACATTTTAAAAGACCCCCTGTCGTGAAAATCCAGTTTTAAATTTAGTTTAAATGTCTGAGGTGTTTTTAATATGCTTTTAGAAAACCATGTGCAAATTCATAAGTCAACACCATTGTTGAGTGTTTTTTTGTCTTTCTTCAATCTGCAGTGAATCAAAGACGCAGTTTGAAATCGCGGATGATTAGCAACACATTATTAGCTGTTTGATAACCTAGTCAAGCAAAAGGCTAATGTTACACACACCCGTTCGCCATCTTGGTCTGCCTTCTAAATCATCCATAGAAACACTTTGAACATCAGTCGAGAAAGGCATGCAAGTTCATCATAACATGCATCACATGCATATTTCTCCTGCTGTATTGCTAAATATATGTGCTTTTTCATATAAATATACTGGAATAACCTGGCTTTTCTTCTCTTGAGGAACACATTATGTATGTGATCCATGTTATGAAGAACTTGCATGCCTTTCTCTACTGATGTTCAAAGTGTTTCTATGGACCGAGTAAACGAGATGGTGAACGGGAACATGGTTTGTGTAACATTTGCGACATTGTCAAGCAAAAAGCTAATCATATTATTTACCGTTATATGCCCAACGTTGTAAAAAGCGATTACAATTTTGCAGCGATTACTACAGGAAAGTTGGCAGAGAGGATCAGGTGTTCTGAGCTGGTGTGAGTGGAGATTATTTATGGATCTGTATATAGTAAATTAAGCAAGTGTGAAGAGTTACATTGAAACTGATTTAAGGTGTGAATATTTTTTTTGTCATTTCAGTGATCAAAGTTGAGTTTTAAGGGATACAATCATTATCGAAGGACTTTAAATCCAATATCTGCGTGCACTTTTTATTTTTAAAAGTGTATTTCTGCTGCCTACAATTTTTGTGGAAAGTGTTTTCGTAATATTTGATAACCAATACTTTTGAAAGTTTGAGGTTAGCTGTCAAACAAAAACTCATTTGTTAGTAAGTTTATCTTAATAGATGGATTAATCAACAATATTAAGTACATTTCATTATTAAAAGGCATAAGGAAAGAACATGTTCCTCTTTACTTCATGTTATCTGCAGGTGTGCTTGTATCCAGTAACGCTCAACAGTTCATGTTGACTAATTGGTGATGCTGTTAAGAAGCTCTTTTGGGATTTGGAGAGCGAGACAAACAAGTGTTCCCATGGGGCGTCACCTGACCTAAACTACTGGGTGTTTATCCTGAAATGTCTAATTGGGACCAAGCTTGATGTTTTGGCTTTTGAGTTTTGTGTGTGTTTGTGTGCGTAGAAGAAAGAGATAAAAAGGCTGAGATGTGTTTATGGATGAATAGCATGGCATTGCTGTAAAACTAAATTGTCCACGCAGATCATTTATTTACTGTGTCGGTTTGGTGTTTTGAGATGATGATGATGATGAATGATTTGTGTAAGCAAAACTAAATGTGCTTTTGGAGCAGTTTCTTTTTGTAAGTAGTATCTCTTGATGAAGGCCATAAATTAAAATAACAAGATTGAAGTGCATTGATTTTATGTTGCACAAAGGATTTGGCCATAAATGCATATAAATAATGCAGTTAATCAGGGAAGATGTCACAGGTCATTTAAACTGCAAGTCTAAACACTAATAAGTTCCCATGAGAGGCTATAAAGCTTTTTAGAGCGGCTCCCAGAGACATGGAGATGTGGAGTTCAATGCAACTTTTCACCATATTATTTTATTTGCAATGAGTTTATTCACAAAAGTACATAGACAATTTGTTTAAACGTCCTGTATATCTAAATGGAGATATATATATATATATATGGAGATATATATATATCTATATCTCTCTCTGAAGGATCATGGGACTAAACATGAAGAGTGGATTAATGGCAGCTCAATTACACAACAATATTACTGGTTTTAATGTTTGATGAGCTTATTTTTGTGTGTGTATGTAATAACAGGCAAGGCAAGTTGTAAGTCAAATTGTAAGTAGCTTCGGATAAAAGCGTCTGCTAAATGAGTAAATGTAAAATGCAAGTGCACAATGGTAATTCAAAGTGCTTTACATAGAAGGAAATAAAATCATCAATAAAGAATATAAATCAATAAAAAAATATGTAACGTACATTACAACAGTTTAGAATTTAAAGGAGGATGCAAATATTAAGTACTCTGGGACTTCTCTGTGGTATTTTTAGCACACAGGTTAAAAAACAAACAAATACAATCATAAAGGTAAGTATAAAAAAGATTAAGTACATTAAAATTTAGAATAAAAAGGAGGATGCAAAGGTGCAGATCAGTCGGATGTACAGTGGCACCGTGCTCATTCAGTAAATGCACAGCTAGACCGATGTGTTTTGAGTCGGGATTTAAAAATGGCTACTGTTGGAGCAAATCTGATCAATTCTGTAATCTGGTTCCAGTTGCGGCTGACATAAAAGCTAGAAGTGGACTGTGCTTTGAGTGAACCCTTGGTATTTTTAACTAGCTTAATCCTGATGATCTTAGAGATGAGATGAATGTAACTGGATGCCACTGTAAAGACCTGAGGACTAGTGTGATATCTCCATATTGCTTTGACAATATTGGATCACACCGAGATACCTGACTTGCATTAGAGTGAAGGTATGCGTTCACCTTGAGAACTTCATCTTTTTTTCCAAACACAGTGACTTCAGTTTTGTCTTTGTTTAACTGAAGAAGGTGTTGGCACATCCAACTGTTCATTTAATCAATGCATTGGTGTAGAGCAGGGGTCGCCAACATGGTGCCCGCGGGCACCAGGTCGCCCCCAAGGACCACATGAGTCGCCCGCGGGCCTGTTCTAAAAATAGCTCTAGTGTGCCGTGAGAGATCGTCAGGTGTGCCGCGGAAAATTATTCAATTTCACCCAATTTTTCTAAAAAAAAAACAACACATTTTGAGCAACTGCAGGCGTCAATGGTGCGCGTCTGTAGTGATGTTACGTCTGACACCGACGCTCCGAAGCTTGCTTCAAACTCGAACGGGCTTTGCAATGAACCACTGCTTCGGAGCTTGTATCATTACGTCACTAGTCACGTGAAAATGACGTTTGAAGCATACACACTGCTTCACTCCGGCAGTGAACCACTTGACCGCTATGACAGTCCGATCCAGTGTTGACGGGTTTGAAACCTGCCGGTTGTATTTCTTATAAAAGTGAAACCAAACCGTGGGTTGTAGTAGATGGTGTTTGCATTTGCGTTATTGTTGAGGAGAGTGGATTGAGTTTATTTCAGTGTTGTATATTCAAAGCAATATATCCTCATTTATATCAGCTTTCTAAACTGTTTTTGTGTACACCTGCATCTGTTCCATGCGAGAGAATGTTCTCTAAAGCTGGCGAAATAGTAAAAAAGAAAAAGACAAATCTGAATAAAAACCATACCATTTCATGAACACTCGCGTTATTTTTTAACATCTTCGGTTGGTGGTGTGCCTTGTGATTTTATTCAATGAAAATATGTACCGTGGCTCAAAAAAGGTTGAAAAACACTGGAATACAGGACAGACATGGTGCAACGTAGTGCATGATTTGTTAAAAATTGTTAGTGGCCAGAAAAATCTTGTAGAAGTGATCATTTGAAAATGTAAATACTTGCAGAGATTTAGAGAAATAAAGTGTTGCATATTGATAGGTTTCCTACCTTTGTATAATTATTGTGAGAAATCATTAACATGATCAGTGTCTTCACATAGATAAATATCATTAATTATTAATAATGACATATAATTAAAGGTAAATTCAGCAAATTTGATATTTCGGAAGTGTGTATCAAACTGGTAGCCCTTTGCATTAATCGGTATCCAAGAAGTAGCCCTCAGTTTCAAAAAGGTTGGCGACCCCTGGTGTAGAGAGTCAATGGTGCTGTAGCTGTTAGGTGATCGGCTAAGTAGATCTGAGTGTCTTCTGCATAGCTGAGGTAAGCAATTTTGTTCTCTCTCATTATTTGGCTCAGGTTGAACAAGAGAGGTGCCAGTACTGAGCCTTGTGGTACTCCGCAGGTCATGGATGTCTACTTGGACTTATGATCCGCAAAAACTTGTGTAGTAACCTCTCGCTTCTGTACATTTTTAGGACCATCCCAGAAAGCCAGACCCAGTTTTCCAGCCTGTCAAGAAATGTTGTGATCCACAGTGTCAAATGCAGCACTGAGGTCGAGGAGTACCAGCACTGATATTGTGCCTGTATCTGTGAGGGGAATATCATCTTTTATTTGTAATTTATTTTATTATCTTTGACTGCTGTCGGAAACCAGATTGAAAATGAACAAAGTATAGTGTGTGAGAATTTGTTCAGCTGATTGAAAATGACCCTTTCAATTACCTTGGCTATGAAAGGAAGATTTGAGTTGTTCAATATGGTTTAATCCAGATAGCTCTTTTTCAGGAGGGGCTTATCTACTGGTTTTCAGGGAGTTTGGAAAAGTCCCAGAAAGAAGTGAGGCATTTACCACTTCTAGGAGATCCGCTTCTAAACAGTTAAACTCACTTTTGAAAAAAGAAGTGGGGTGTTTCAAGGGCACAGGTTTCATGGTTTCTTCCAAAGGTTTGTCATCAATTGCTTCGAAATCAGGCTTAGTAACTACGTTCTGAGGTTGTGGTCCGATATCTCTTACCTCAGCACAACTCAATGTGCTGATCTTCTCAGAAAAAAAGGAAGAGAGCATTTCACTCGACTTGAGTGGTTTCTTAGTCTCTCTACAGTAGCAAAAAGTGTGTGTGTGTGTGTGCGGTTTATAATATTTGAGAAGGTCTGTCTAGCTTTGAAGCATTAAGGCCGATTTATAGATGTTATAATGGATTTCGAGTTTTGTCTTCCGCCGTATGTGCTCAGCTTTGTCTTTTCATAGTTTGGACTACTATTGAGTTTCTCCAAAATGACACTTCCTCCAGTGATGCTCATTCACACTAGGTCATGATATATCTGCACTGTATACATACTGCTCTAGCAGGAAAAACACATGCGTAATATGCTTATTTGACATAATTTTACTTGAATGAAATGGTTGTGTAAAAGTGGGAGTGTGTGGGGGAGGAAGAGGGAGACAACAACCAATAAAACACAGACCTACAACACACTCATTATACAGACACATGAATATAAAACATATGAGGGGGGAAAACAAGGGGGCATATTGAAATATATTTCAAAAGTATGACAACTTGCATAAATCGTATCATTAGAGAATACTAACAACTATCAAGAACAAATCAAATACATTTTGATAAAATATTTTTTAGAATTATCAACATATATTAGAGCTGCTGATCTATATGAAAAATGAGGAAGACCATTTAAAATGTTTAATAATCTTTTCATTACATTTACGAGCACTACCATCTCTGTACAAATGACACATTAGTATTCATTACTTTTTTGTCCATTCTTCTTTGAATATCTAGTCTACGGCATTGTCTTGCATGTCAGAATTTGTCATTGTGTTCATGATCAGACGTACTGCTTTGTTAAATGCATTTCATTTTTTTTTTTACATGATGAATATGTACACACACACGGTGCTGATTCATGTTTTGATCACTAGAGCGTATGAAATATGTTGATTGAAAACTTGAAAGTGCTTCCTCCAGGCAGAATATGAACTGTGATCCGATTGCGAGTGTTGTGAAGCTGCTCTCATGTGGACGTTATATATATATATATATATATACAATATTATTAAAGTCATATTTTTCATGTGTTGTGGAAACATGCATGTACGATGTGTGTCCTGAAGGACAACCACTTAAAGCTGAACGGGTCTTGTCACATTTGAATTCTCTGCTGTAATGATATGTCATGCATAACACAGCTTAGTGATTGGATTAAGAGTTCATTCTCATGGAGAATGTGGAGAAAAGCTCAGAAAATTATTACATAGCACTCTCCAGCTACGGAAGCCAATAGCCACCGTAAACCGGATGAGTGACTCTAAAAACAATATATAATAACAAACATAATGAGTGCTATTTTTACATTTACACTTATGCATTTGGCAGATGCTTTTATCCAAAGCGACTTACATTGCATTCAAGGAACACATTGAATCAGTTCTTGCTTTCCCTGGGATCAAACCCATTACCTTGTTGTTGTGAACACCAATGGTCTACTGGTTGAGCTACAGGAAAGCGCTTTTTGTTTTCTTTACTGTACAACCTTTTAAAGGGAACTTTATATGCAAAATTCACTTTTACATGGTAAGATAAATACATGTTGGCAGTGTGTACACACAACCACACTACAAATATCCTCTCTCCTTTTCTTTTTTTATCCTTATAAATCACAAGCAGTGTCTCAGAACAAGCCGTTTTCAGATGTTTTTGTGATGTCACAAATGCGTATGCCCCGCCCACAACTGCTGACAGACTCTAGCCTATTAGCATAGTCCCCGCTCACAGTGAGCGACACACAGCCCGACATGTTTATCTCCTCGCCTTGATTGAATAATCAAGAGCATCTTTGTATATATATGATGCTCTTGTTCAACGATCAATAAGTTGTTTGATTCATATTAATAGTATATAAAGCAGTAGGTAATGTATATTGCGCTGCTTTCACTTTAATACACAAATCTAATATACACATGCGATTTCTTTACTTGCTTTTTACTTTCACAGACATAAGTGACTGTTTCGGTGAACTTTGTGTTTTTTTTTATAGTTTAAGCGCAATAAATCGTGAAAGAGAAGTTAGTTTAACAGAGTAACAAGAGTCTGACATCCAGCTTTCTGTGCATTCAGACTGATATGGCTTTAAAACACATACAGATAATAAACTTTCATGATGATGAAGAACTGCGATAGAGATAATGATCAAAACCAAACAGATCTTTATTTTTATTTTTTCAGTTTTAGCAGAGTATCTGAGTCTTAAGTCTTCTGTTCCAGATGTATACCACTTTATTATTAATGTTTTCTTTCTTAGTCTTATTTAAATGTTCTTTCTATTCGTATTGTGTATTTTTATCCCTAGAGCTCCTGAAAAACCACAACTAATTCCTTGTGTGTTTGTGCACATGTGGCGAATTAAGCTCATTATGATTTATGTAAATTGTATTTATGTGATGCCCACTTTACAAAAAGCACTCCAGCTATAGTATGATTAAAGGGGTTGCAAGCAATGTGTTGCATGTTGTACATAACACCCTATAAGCATGTATATATTCACAATATAGAGCACCTATTTGCCTCTTATTGCTTAAAGTATTGCTGATTTTCATGCTAAAATGATTCTCTCTGTCTGTCTCTCTCTCCCTCTTTTTCTCTCTCTCTCGCAGTGTGCAAGGATCCACCATATAAAGTTGAAGAGTCTGGATACGCTGGATTTATCTTGCCTATTGAAGTTTACTTTAAAAATAAGGTAAAGTCTTTTGAGCAATCCCGTAAGTGTGAATTATTATCCGTATTCGGTCCGTTACATAAACTTAAACCAACCCAGACAGCATTGTGACTATGTACGTTTCGTAGATGTAATATTCTTGTCAATTTTCACCAGGAAGAACCAAAAAAAGTGCGATTTGACTACGATTTGTTCCTGCACTTGGAGGGCCACCCACCTGTCAATCATCTCCGCTGTGAAAAGCTCACGTTCAACAACCCAACGGAAGAGTTTCGCAGGAAGCTGCTCAAGGCTGGAGGGGTACGTGGCGAAACTCCGGGAACAAGATGGCCGGGGTCATTTTTTTTTGTATTGTTTGTTTATTTTATTAGTCATGTGACTAATGTACATCTGTGTTAAAGGCACTTGAGAAAATATTTGTATTTTGTGGCCATTTGCAATTGTCCTCATTAGTTGGGATCTTTTAAATCTCAGAAGGTGCTCATTGCGAGGGAAATCACTAGTAAGCCCCATGTAGTTTTGAAATGTGTGCTGTCCGTTCACTAGGGAAAAATGCAAGGATATGCCTTGCTGCTTGTCTGTGCCAACAGTCTTCCAGAGATGAAGGCCAATGTCAGCCAATCGCTCCTAATGGAATTACTGTTCCCATCAACCAAGACAATAAGTAACTTTACAAGATTTGATTGGACTAGTCTTGACACGACCATCTATCACTACAGGAAACTTGAGTTGTTTTTGGGCCCGTTCCAAAGGGATCCACAGGCTTTTTATGATTCAACTGGCTTTTATTTTGATTCATTTTGTTGGTCTTGGACACATTTGGAAGTTCCACCAGCACTCGGAAGCACGTTAGCGTGAATCAGCCATGAATCAGGACGCTTTTACCCTTAAGACGCATTTAAAGAAATGATTCTTGAGAGGGCTCTCTTTGTAGTTTTAGTTCGCCCTCTCTTGCCTCATTCCAGTAATTCAAATGTTTTATGGCTGGGGGTATGACAACATTTCCTCTGGAGCTTGTCTGCCTTACAGATGAAGCATGGCAGGAATCAAAACAATTTATTGGCAAACAGCAGTTGCACGGGAAGTTGTTTTAATTAAGAGAGCAATATCAATTTAGCAAGGTGGTGACTGAGAAAGGTCCTTTCCAATTTACCTGATTTTTCTGGCTGTTGAAAGGCATTTCGTTATTGGCTGTTGAAACGCATTTCCGACATTGGGCTAGGAGTAAGCAGAGTGCTTTTTGCCAAAATGTGTGTTTGTGTTGATTCATAGTCCTGTTTTGTCGACTATAACATCTGTACTGTGTTCTTTACAGCAACGGGATCCTCACAAAAGATCTTCAGAGGACTCTAAAGTAAGGACAAACTCCATTTTTAACGTGTTTAACATGGGTTCAATTGATATGATTGATGGCTCATGTTACTCAGGCAACCAATGAGCATCTCAGGATCACTGTGAAGCTTTCAAGCCACACCCTAGCAACCATTTAGAGCACCTTAGCAACCGATCTCATAGACTTCCATTCAAAGAGATCGAAATATATCTATGGATAGAAAAGTCATAGAAGCCTGAGGGTGGGCTTGTTTGACTTGGGTCATCAATCTGCCAATCACAAACACCTTCAACACTTCCTAGCCACACCCTAGCAACCATCGTCGAACACCCTAGCAACCAAAAGCGAGCGAGATATCTTCAGTTCTGAATACCATAGAGCAGCCTTTAGAGTATGATCACTAGCAGCTTCCAAGCCACTCCCTAGCAACCACACAGTGTACCCTAGCAACTGTTTAGCCAGACCTATATCTCTGTTTTAGAATGTCGTAGAAACATGGGGGTTGGCTCTGTTGACTCATGTTAGCAAACAGGACTTCCAACATGCTACACACGCTAGCAGTGAATAGCTACATGCTAATAGTGATTAGCTAAGTATTAATTCATGTTGAGTCATGTTAGTGACATGCTAGTTTGCGCTAAATCTTGCTAGTGACATGCTAGTTGGTGCTAAATCTTGCTGAATCATGTTAACGACAAACTAAAATACAACCAAGAGCCGTTTTGCCACTGCAACCACCACTCACATTTTCTTCAGGAAATGTACATTCTATACATTTGATATGATCTATATCTTGACTTATTTGTTCTCTATTTGGATAAAAATAGTGTGTGTGTGTGTGTGTGTGTGTATGTGTATGTATATATATATACATATACATATACATGCATACATGCATACATGCATACATTAAAATGTCCCATCCTGCCCAATGTTGTCATATACCGTAAGCAATGTTCATATTGAAGGCTATGACAATAATATAACAACAAATGTAGTGAATGGAACCATGAAGGCTAAATGCAAAGAAGGGTTAAAGTCATATTACATTCTAACATCACTACAATCTAAAAACAAAACTAATGGAGTTTAAAGCACAATTAAAAACTACATATAACACGTTTTTTCTTTAAACTGTCCAGCAACAAATATTTTAGCAAAATGAATATTTTTGTGAGAATATTGCACTGTTGTAATTCATCCTTGATGGGTAAAAATATTCATTTCTTTCACTGTTTTTCATCTCTTAGGTAATGGTAATGCAGGAGGGCTCCACTTCTCTGTTCGGGCAGCATCTAAAGCTGCCCACGTTACCCAGCAGCTCATTAACATTGACCTTCTCTGATGTGAAAAAGAGCAAGTCTTTCCCAGGGTCAAAGGTGAGTGTGGATCTCCAAGTTTGAGAATCTGAACTTTGAGGAAACTTCGCATGACTCCCAGTTTCTCCAAGGAATCCTGCTTAATCCTGCATATTTGGCAAGTTGAAAGACGTTAGGGTCTGTTTAAATCCAAGGATTTTAGAGATGTGAAACTTGGCTTAAGTCAAGCATTTCTTGGCTGCTGAGAAAGCACATGCTAACATTCCGATGACGTAAACGAACTCGCCAGGTGTCCCGTTAAAACAGCGCTCTGCGTGTGCGAAAAGATTCCTAGGTAATACTTCATTTTACACTGTCCTTGTTACACATGCAAGTAATATTAAATTAAGCATGATTACATGCAACTACCCTTAAACCAAGCCTAATCCTACCCTACATACATGTAGTAAACTAATGTCGCTCAGTATTTAAATATGTAATTACACTGTAACACAGACACCTTAAAATATAGTGTAACACGCAACACTTTTACCATTATCCGACACATTGTTGTCAATCAGTCTGAAATTACATTTTAATGAAAGAAAACAGTAATCTGTTTTTGTTTTTGTTTTTTTTACTGATTGAAAACCTTAGATGCTTCAGCTCTTTATCCGCTCATTTATTAAACCACATTAGCTGTATTTCTTGCAAGTCTTGCTTGACTACACAAAGACACATTTCTTTGATTTGAGTTTATTTTTAGTCTCCTGTGCAATATCACTTTGCTGCTAAGCATTGTACACTAGCTCTTCCAGTGGAGTTACACATGGAAACGGTTACCAATCCAAACAGGTCCTTGCGTGTGATGGATTACTGACAGATCAGGGGTCGTTCGCAGCCAACCTCCCCTGCACTACTACAACGGTCGCTTAAGCAAAAACAAAAACGACAATCTGCGCTTTGTTGTCCTTCTCAACTTCCTCCACTTAATTCGATGTTATGGTTGAAGAATTTTTTTGAATTTTTTTTTTTTTGGGAGGTTTGATTGATTGCCAACCATAATGCTTGCCTGAATTCTGTTTTGACAGAGAGAAATGCAAAACTAGAGTTTGCCTGGAGAAATATTGTAAGTGTTTTGGCACTGAGCGTTATGATCATAGTAGTTCATGGAGAATAGAGGTTTCTACTCCTGTGTTTGCTGCCAAAATATACTGTAGCATGTCCATTATCAGTGTGTCTGCGGGTCTTAAAAAAGTCTTAAAGCCTTGAAGAAGGTCTTAAATCCGAGCTTTTTTAAGTCTCAAATGCATCAAATGCATCAAATGTTGCATGTGCTGCATAAGATGAAAATCCTCCTCAATACTTCTATTTTGTTATTCCATCTGAACATCCTAAAATCAAAATGCATTTATTTGAAATGCAAAATATGAAGTTTTGATGTTTGTGCTTAAAACTAAACAATTACATATGTCACCTAAGGTATAAGAGGTAGTTTTTCCTTTTGAATTAAGTTGATTTTTGAACTAAGCCCATTGACAGACATTTTATGCCATTTTATTTCTCCAGTAAATTCATCTTGATTTTAAGAGTCTTTAGGCGTTGCACTGGAAAACAAGACAAAAATACTAAGGAAGAACATAACTTTTTTTGGGTGTGATCTTAAAAGTATTCCATAAGTTTTCATATTCTAGTGGTTGGGACATGGGAGAAGAGGTTTTGCTTTTTGTTTTATTAAAATGGCAAAATGTTGGAAGTTGTCATTTCAAACTTTGAATCATTGCTAATGAAATTCGCATAGTGTTTCTACATAGACATTTACATTTAGAAAACACATTGGTGTATTGTGTCAATCAGTTTATTCTGACTTATTAAAATCTTACATTCTACATTTGTAAAACCTGCAGAAACCATAACTATAACTGATAGAAGCCTAAATCGATTTGACATGAACATTGCTATCTTCTCGACTTTTATGTAGTTTTAAAGCCAGTTTCAAATGTTCTGTTTGCAACACAATTTCAAAAGAGTAGTAAAGGTTTTGTCCATTTCTCTTAAAAGCTGTAGCAGATATAACAAATAAAAGACGTTTTAAAGGTAGTGTCGACAGGTTGGAACCTAAATGATTTATTGATGGGAGCTAGTTAGCTTGACCTAAATATAGTATAACCCTATCATTAATATCCCCAAATAGTTTTTCCCTTCCCTAGTGGTATTATTTTCCCAATCATTCTGAAAAATTGTTTATGGAAATCTTTCACATATGGCTTTGGCTGTTTGCTTGGGCGCACACATTATTTGTCGATTTTAATGGCTGTAAAGATCAGTATTTGAATATCCATAGCAGTTGTTAATGTGTTGTTCTTCATTTCACTAACAAAAAGTACAATTGTTTTTTTTACCATGTAAATACCATAGCGCATTAATAAGAAATTATGGTGTTCAATAATGTTCAAAGTTTGTGATTGATAAGACTTTAATGTTTTTGAAATAAGTCTCTTATGCTCAGCAAGGCTGCATTTATTTGACTAAATGTACAGTAAAATCAGTAGTATTGGGAAATATTATTACAATTTAAAATATCTGTCTAAAAATTTCTACTTATTTTAAAATGTAATTTATTCCTGTGATGCAAAGTTGAATTGTTTTTGCAGTGTTACTCCATTGCTTATTATTATCAGTGTTGAAAACTTGTGCTGCTTAAATTTTTATAATTTCATAAATAGAAGTCACTTTCATTACTGCTTTTATGAGCAGAAAGTTCAATAGAGCAGCTTTTATGTGAAATAATAAAGACATTTTATAATGTTACAAAAGATTTGTCACTTTTGATCAATTTAATGCATACTAGTTGAATCGTAAAGAATCATACTGACGGCAAACTTTTGAACGATAGTGTATATCAAAATACTATTATACCATCACTGTAAAATGGTACCAGCATAGTAGTTTTAGTTGGGTTTTGTCTTTGTTTTATTTTTGTCTTATTTGACACGATGCTAAACTAATTAATTAATCTTTGACCTTGAATAATATTGTCATGTTCTCGTTATAGGATGGGTCCAAAAGCACCAGTGCTCTTACAACCACAAACAATATTAGCAGCAGCTCCCTCAAGCTCCACAAACTGTCTAAGGACCATAAGGACAAGCCTTCCAAAGACTCAAAGGAGTCCAAAAGTGCCTTCAGAGATTTCAGCAAGGACTCTGGAAAACTCTCTAAAGATTCCAAAAAACCCAAAGAGAATCAACCAATTCAGGAAGATCGTACTGTTCCCCAAATGGGATTTAAGGAGCCCAAGACCACGTCGAAGGAGCAGCGGTCATCTGAGATTAGCTTCTCAAGCTTGGGACAAAGTAAACGGCGGCCTGTTTTGGACAGTGAAGGCCATGTTACCAAAAAACGGAAAAGCAGTTTTTCGGAGAGCTCGCAAAAGCAGCAAGCGGGTCCTCCTCCCTTGCTACAGCACCACCATTCGGATAAAAAAGTTTTGAAAGACAAGCCACAAATCCGGCGTAGTAGTTTACAAAGCAGTGAACTTTCAGAGAAGAAAAAAACGCCAGCGTTACCGCCCTTTCAGAATGTGTTGGACCCGAATGACTCGGACGTGGACGACAACATGTTCACAAGATCAGACGTAAGTGAATTTCCAATCATAATACTAATTGTGATAACATCGCAATATGATAATTAGCCCATCATTTTCCCTAGTTGGTCAGTTGTCGCTCTAATATCTTTTGTAGCGTCTGTAAGCATTTGGTGAGCTTTATAATGACCTTTATGGAAAAACAGTAATCCCTCGTTTATCGCAGTTAATGTGGACTGGAACCCCCCGCGATTGGTGAAAATCTGCGAAGTAGGATCAGCCAATCAGTTCATGGGATACATCCACTCGTGCTCTCATTGGTCGATCTCGTGCCGGGAACCAATCACGTGTCTTGTCTGAGTGCCGTGTGTGTGTACAAAGCCTCTGAGAGAGTTTCTCTCTTTGTCTGGCATCCTGGTAAACCGTTTCTCGCGCATCACGATGAAGCAACGCTGCTTTCCTCAATATGGCTGCTGATATGGCGGTATTTTTCAACGAATATTTTTGAAAAATTCGCAATGCACTGAGGCCGCGAAAACTTGAACCGCGAAGTGGCGAGGGATTACTGTAGTTTGTTTCAATAGTCAAAATTACCTAATTGAGGGTTTCGTGATGATTTTTACATGTAGGAATGCACAATATATTGGTACTACTTATGCAAATAATATTGGCTAATAATTATGGTTGTGCATCTCTTGCACAATGCATATGGCCAGCTTATTGTAAAAGTACAGAAATCTAATCGTATGGAAAGGACAATAGATTTGAGAGCCTAGTCTTCGGTTTGAAGTTTAGTGTTCGGACAATGTTGACTGTTAGTGGAGAGCTTTTCTGGGCTGTGGGGTTTTCTGTTAACATCAAACAAAGAGCTTGAGACAGGCTCTTAGAGGGTTGAGATAATGGAGGTCTACTGCAAGAGGGGATCTAATAAACTTGGTGGGTGTCCACGAGCAGAGGAACGATTTGTCTGGTTTGGGTGCAGGAAATCAGTGCTATCAGTCTATTGCTAGGCCTCGCGGCTTTTCAGGACAGGAAATCTGGAAGTTGGTCAAAGGCCACTTATTGAGGATGTTAGGGTTTTGTTCCAAACAAAAGGGATGATGTAGTACCAATTTAATTTTGTCATATTGTATGTTTCAGATTGAAATGCTGCCAGATATGAGGAGGGTCAGGTTGCGAAATTGTGCCACTCAACAGTTTCCTAGTCTGTGAATTTAGTCTTGATTTCATCACTTTTCTTGGACTGGAAAAGTGCCGTTGTTCATATAGATCTATGTTCGAATGTTTTGAGCTCGGCGGTGTCACAGTGGCAAGGCTCATTTAGCTTCAGCAAGAGAGCGGCTCATAAAACGGGGGCTGTTTTATTGGTTAGAAGGCGAGTGCTGAGATGAGATTTATGGTTTTATGACACCCGAGGAGAATGGGGAAAGGACACCATGAATGGCTAAGAGTTTTCCTTTTTAAACTCTTTTTAAAAAAAGAGGGAAGGAAAGAAACTTCAGTGTTTATGACAACTGACGAATACCAGGTGCTGCTTTCTTTGGGTCACCAGGTCTGTAAGGCTCTGTTCTAATCAGTGTTACCACTAGCATTCACACAGTATATTTCTGTCTTTAGAAAGTAAAGGAGGGTTTTGCAAGAGGAAGTTGTAATTGCTATTGCTTCCCCCCCAAAAAAAATAATCAAGACACAGATTTGCCAAATGGACGGTTTGATGGAAATGTACCTTTTCTTCTTTTTTTTTTGCTGTCAGCACATCTTCTGTTAGTTCTATGGAGGACATCCTAGTAAGTTTCCCGTTTAGCTTATGCTATCTTATCCTGAAAAGACTGATTTTATTTTTTTCATATAATCCTTATCAAATTTTACCATGGGTTATACCACAGTTAAATAGTCAATTATAGTACATATGGTAGTTTTTAGTAAATATTGGACGAAGTGAGAATTTACTTCACTTGTATTATACAAGTGCCATTTAATTATTATAGTAGTTATGTTGCGTCCGTGGTTTTAAACGATGTTGACTCTAAAGCATGTGCATTGATTAAATAGAGCGGTAGGTGAATAATATTGTTAATGTTTCAAATTACTTAACCAGTGTTTTTATTGAAGTACTACTAAAATCGTTGTCTGTACACGGTAAAAACCATCAGATTTATTCAACTCGGCTCGTCACACTATCCCGGTGTGTGTTTATATATGGCTAATAGATCCTTTATAAATCCTTACCTTATTGCACAATCTGATTGGCCTCTGCTGATCCTGCAGCCAACGACATTGTTTGCTTAACATTTAAATAGTGTTTGCTGTAAGCTAGTCTTGTAACGTGCTCAAAGATCAAAGTTCCTCTGAACCACCTCCCCCAGCTCCACCTGTCTACATCTGCTATATGATTTTTGTATTGCTTTTTATGCAGCAGCAACAGCATATCTTACTTGCTCATGGCAGTGTCTGTATCTATTAGCATATTCTTCATAGCAATAATCAACAGCAGCTGCGTAGCAGATTCCGTCCACTAAGGCTTGATGCATTTTAAATTCTGACATAACACATTTTCATTTTCAAAATATTTTTAAGATGAAAATCATAAGCTTAAACTTATAAGGATAAACTGAAATGTTAAAAACTAATTAAACTTGATAAAAGCTATCCAATCATTGCACTCTCTCGGAGTCAAGACTGAAACATCTATATCTAAAAAGCACCAAAAAAACCATTGAGAGCAACAAGCGGGGTTTTTTTTTTTAAACTGGGGTCAGGGGCCGCAAGGGAGTGTAAGACTTTATCTAAATCGCATGTTGTCCTGTAGCGGCAATACCACAGCCACTCTAAAAGACTGGTGGGAGTGGCTGTAACCCAGTCCTAAAATCTGTTTATATGACGTCCTCCGTAAGCAAAGAGCTTCACAAGCTTGAAGGGAATGGGACAATAGTCTTAAAGCAGAGCAGTTGCCAGCTTCAGAGCCACTGCCAGATTTATGGCAGCACAGCAGAGGCGATGGTCGTAAAGCCACAGACCAGCTGTGTGGTGCTGCTAGTGACCACCTGCTTTGTGTGCTAAACTCGTGAACCTTGTGTCTCTTTCGTTGTGTGTGTTTATTGCAAAATGTTAAAGTGTAAATACAGACATATGAAGAATTATGAGTCATTACAAACATCTTGGCATTTATTTAATCGGCTAAAAAGGATTATTTTGATGATCATAATTCAGAAAAATGTTTGACGACAACTATATATCATGTGCTGAGGCGCGTCTGTTTAACGGCATGTCGCTTGCGCAGCGCAATTAGTCTTCTAACAGCAATTTAACAGACGTCTACTTGTTTAATAATTCAGTTCGGAGCATGACCGGTTTTGTTTGGTGGTCTGCATGTCACCGCAAACCTTCTCCTTGTTGATGGAAGTTGCTTTTGCATTAGCTCTGAAAAAAGTAATGTAGCATTTTACTGCATAGCCACAGCTCTGCCATTACTCAAGTTTGGGTGACAGCAAGGCGCTCTCTCTCTCTCTTCTTGTTCTCGTGAGTTTGAACCCAAACACTCCAGACGATCTTCATACTTAAAGATCTACGAGCCTTTCCTCAATGAGTGATGACATCGGTTTTATTGTCTTAAGGGATGCAGGGCTTCTTCGTACAGCTTTTACAAGTGTCTAGTTTGGGTAGAGGGGTGCGGACCGTGCTTGATTTACAGCGCAGGACCCTGACCATGCGTTTGATGTCAGCTAGGCTCCCAGACGGACAAACAGGCAGTAAAATGCAGTCTGAAAAAAGGGAAGAATCTGCGAGAACGAAGGGAAAGAACTTCAAAGAAACAACTTTGCTCTTCCACAGACTCGGCGAGGGGTAGAAGTTAAGTCTCTTTACCACCCTGCTTGCAGGACTTTTGGCAGCCCCTATTGTCAACTTGCTTCACTGGAGATTTTTAGCACCTGCCCCCTGCCAGCAACTCTCACTAGCACCACTGTCACCCCCAGTCGAGTGAGTGAGCCGTAACAATTTTATAGCGCGCTGTTATAGCCAGCCTAAGATTCGTTGCAGTGTTTTTGTAGGTTTAAGGCTTGGGCGGGGATGTCTGTGGTGAATCAGCTAAAACTAGTGCTTTGTGAGGAGATGGTGGATGCGAGTCTGAATAGGTTATTTTTGAAAAGGCTGGATGGAAATTAGAGTTTGTAATTTACAGTACATCTTGCGTAGTAACTGCATTTTTGAAGTAAGGCCATAGTGAACAGGTTATATAACAAATAGATTGATGAACTTTTTTTGTGTAAGTTCACATTTTGAATTTCGAATGTTGCTCGCATGACGTCAATTATCCGTTACTGTTCAGGCTCTGTGCACAGGGTTTGTGCGCAAAATTCAGGTGTTGATCATCGGATGAGAAGAGCCCGCCCTCATGGCAGCACAGCCAATCGCGTCTTCTTGCATGATTGACATCAGACAGACAGCCTATCAGCGCCAGCTGTCAGAGTGATAGTACAAGCGCCAGAGACAACAACCCTCGCAAGAAAGAAAAACAGAAAGAAAATACTGCAAAAAAACTTGCGTTCTTAGTGATGTAACAAATATATTGAAATATTATCACCTGTAAAACATGTGATATAGCCCGCGCCCTTATATAACCTGCCCCCCCCCCCCCCTCGCGGGTTATATGCAGGAAAATACGGTATATTGTAAAATGTTGCTGCAATTAGCCACATTTGTTGGAATAACTTCAATATCTGCTCAACTAAACTTAAAAGTCAAGCACAAACACTTTGTTGAAACAACACATTACTTATTTTAATGTTGATTTTTATTTACCAATATTTGCACCAATATTTTTTGTACAGTTGGGATGCCAAATCATCCCTAACTCCCTAGCAATAGCAGCCACCTGCTTATTAGGTTATTACACACTATCATAAAAAAAGAAAACTCTTTTCTCTCTATTCCCCAGGCTTGTACTACTTGTGTATAGAATGTTCGAAACTTTGTATTGTAAGCACTGTTATGTACTTTTGTATCCTCAGGACAAATCGCTTCTGTACTCCTCAAATTGTAAGTCGCTTTGGATAAAGTGTCTGCTAAATGAATAAATGTAAAAGTAAAAAAACATTCAAAAATTTAGTTTTTTTATGCTTACTAAGGCTTTATTTATTTGATAAAAAATATATAGTAAAAACAGTAATGTTGTAAAATTTAATTTATTTTAAAATAATTTTCTAATTGAAATTATTCATGGTAAAGCCGAAATTTCAGCATTATTACTCCAGTCTCCAGATCCTTCAGAACTCATTCTAATATGATGATTTTCTGCTCTAGAAACATGTGCTATTATTATCAATGTTGAAAACAGTTACTGAGTGTTTTTCCTTAAACGGTAATGCATGTTTTAAGGTTTATTTTAATGAATAGAATGTTCACTGTCAAAAATGCAATGCATTGCTGAATAAAATGTAATTTCTTCTTCTATAAAAAAATCTAAATCAAATGCCTAGCCCAAAGTAGGACTAACACAAACTACATCTCTTATTAAAAAAGTAGTACATACTGATTTTTTTAACAAAAATTTGCATCGTTGATTCTTTTCCATTTGTGAAGCTCCTTTGAAACCATCTATATTTTATAAAGCGCTATAGAAATACAGGTGACTTGACTAGTATGCTAAAGAGAAGCAAGTCATCTTATTTGTGTTCTCCCGGTCCATTTTGACTGAATAGACAACATTTAGCCAACGTTTCCCAAGAGTATCCTAAAACCTTTCTTAGCCATTAGCCATAATCACCATGCTTGCCCTATCCTAAATCCCACACTCACTACTTCAATTCGCTGAGGAGTTGAATGGCTTCTGCTTAAACATTTTGTTCAAGACACCCGATTCAGTTTCACCAAGTGCTCATCAGAGAAGAATGTAAACAAATTAATTCAGATTAACTTTAATAGCTTCTTTAGATTTCCTCTCGGGCTGCTCTCCAAGAGGAATTAGGTTAATAGTTTCGCATTGAACTTCTTTGCTGGTTATTTCCCGAGCGCTCCGAATGTTTCCCCACCTCATGCAATTTTGGTAAGCTTGTAAAATTTGTGCTCCAGCTAGAGCACAAATTTAAACTTAACGGGAGTACAGCGCAGAAAAACTGAGTGGACTTTAATGTAACTTTAAACCTCAACTTCAGCCAAGTGGAGAGTCAGGAAGGTAATTGTAACAGAGCGCCTTTCTTACTCTTTTATCCTCGGCCCCATTTGCCACAATAAGCCTGATTTGTATTATACCTCCATTTGGTCGGGAAGTCTTTGTGGATTGCAGTTAATCAGTCCAATTCGCTCCACTTACAGCTCCCATCTCTGTTGTACTGAATGCAATTTTGAAAGAACATCATTACACTCGTTTTGCTTTTTGCCGTATTCAAAAGAGCTTCTCTTTTGGAAGAGTTTTCTTAGCAAGGACCACATTAACTTCTTTTGTTGATGCTATGTAAATAATTTCTCTTTTTTAGTTTTGAAATGCCTGGAAAGCTGCATGGATGTGCATTTGGATGTGTTCTCTTCATAGTGGCTGATGAATTCCTTTAATTGTAGATATTACCAATAAAATTGGAAAATAACATAAAACATTTGCGAACAAAGCAGCGCTTCCATCCCATGTGTTCAGGAGAATAAAATTGTCACTTCCTGGGAAATTCGTGCAAAATGTCTAATAAAACTTGAAGTTGCTGCAATCAGGGATGAAACTGTTACTCTTTTCTTTTGTTCTTTTTTTTCTAAGTCATAAATGACTTGCATCTCAGAGCTCGCAGATGAAACGCAATAATGTTATTCTAAGTCTTGCGTTCAGGTGCTGGTGTTTGTGAATGCAATCGTGTGAGACGCTAAAAAACTAAATCATTCTGATGTCAGACTTTGGGTCAGGCATTTTAGAATGATCAAACCAACATTTTGAGATGCTGAGCGATGCAATTGGTCCGCTAGTTACTCCAGTTATCCAATCACATGTTTTTGTTGTTGTTGTTGTTGCACATTAAGGGATTTATTCAGTAAATATGTTTCATAGTTTGTCTTCTTATCAGATCAAACGTTTAGCCTCCTTAATTGAGTGCATAAGTTTATACTCATTTTGGTGTTTCCATCCAGTGTTTTTATGTGACTTCCCAAAATGTGCATAAAAATGGAAACAAAGCTTTTGTGAGATGTTTTAAATACGTAGAAGATGCTAAAAAAAAAAAAGAATCTGAGGAACTTAGAGGGTTTTTCTGAAGAACAGTGCTCAGGACAAACAAGGGACTCGTGAACAACCATCACAAAACCCCAAAACATTGTTGATCATTTGAACAACTCACAGTATTCCGATTCAAAGATATAAACTTTTGAACTGGATCATAATTTTTGTAAACTTATTAGCAGAAATGTACTTTGCGGAAAAATCCTGATTTGCTCTTAAAAATTACTATGAAGCTAAAATTGTTTCGAATGTTTGCATTCAAAGAAAAATGTCAGTCTAAAATAATTATTAATGCATCAAATTTAGTATTAAATGTAGTTTAATGCAACATAAATTGTGATTTTAAAGTACAGTAATACCTTGAGATACGAGCATATCTCGTTCCAGGACTGAGCTCGTAACTCAAATTACTCGTATCTCAAATAATTTTATCCCATAAGAAAAAAAATGAATCCGTTCCGGCCCTCGTACTTTGGGAATTGATTGGATTGTATGAAGTTGAGCATTGCTAAATAAATGAAGACCGATCTGAATGTCTGTTGTGGAGGATATTTAGTCCCACCTTTCGCCGAGACGCGACGTTCGGAAGGGAGTGAAGTTAATGTTTTTGACTACAAGAGCATGTGCCTTTTAGGCAACGTCTGTATTAATCCGGATACATTTAAAAACTGCGTTTTCGTTTCAAAACGCTCTCAATCCGCACTAGCTTTTCAAGCATTTTCCAAAAGTTTATCATCCACACTAAAATATAAGAAAACTCTAAATTCACTTTACTGCAAAAACCCTAATAAAAGCTCACTGAGATGATACAGATGGAACCGGCCTCATAAAATTCTCATATTCTTCTGGCAGGATCATTTCATTTAGCAAAAATCTCAGCATTCACTGATGCGTCCAGGTCTCACTCACTCACTATTAAATGTTTGGTGTGTACCGTAACTGCTCTCGTGCAATAGCGAGTAAATTTTCTCTCGTCTTTGCAGGACTGTGCATAGAAACATCTTTAGCAACAGTGGGAAAGTGATCAGCACAATAACAGTTTAATGAGTCACATGACTAAACAAGAGTCGTCGCTTTCAAGCACCTTTATTTTCACTATCCGTGAAAATGCATTTTTCAAAAAGTTCTGTTTTCGCAGGACAAAAGTCTCTCATTGTGTTTTTTAATTATTCATACAACTCATGAGCACAAGATGCGATTGGTTACATTTGAATGGTATTTTCAGTAAACATGGCACATGTGTCTCTAAAAGCAAACAGGGCCCTTTAAAAACACGTCTGCTCTTTTACCTCCATAGGATCCAATCAATCACAGTCCCATTGTTCTGAGAGGCTTCGGTCTAGTGAGATATTGCCCCGTGAGTTCAAAGGTGCCTCATAAATTGTGGGATCCTCAACAATTAATCTACACATGCAACAGTTCAAAGAGACATCTACTAAATCTGGTCTAACCTCAGCCCGATGGACTTACTCGTGAATAAACGTCTCATTCCCTTCACTTTTGTTTGCTTTCACAGCAAAGATCTGTGTTCACATTTCAGATAGCTAAAGTCTATGTTTTGGTGTTCTCGTAGTACAACATGATATGGGTTGATTATGGCTTTTGTGTGAGTATTTAACTTTTATATGGCTTTTCTTGCACTCTGAGATGTCAGAGTAGGAAGGTTTCCTGTGAATGTTGCCCCAAAGGGATCTGTGTGATCATAAATCAGCCTTCATTAGGTCAGGTGAAGGGGGAACCCACTGATTTACAATGAGGAAGTGACACTAAGCCCCATCAAAGCCTCTAGTGTGGAACAGGACATCAGTGTTGGGTGTTATGCAGTATTTGAGTAACTAAAAGTATTGTTGCTAACTTCACCTCTGTGTGACAATAGTTCAGCTTTTTCAGCAACCATCTCTCCTCTGTCATACATACCGTATTTTTCGCTGCATAAGACGCACTTTTTCTTCCCCAAAACTGGGGGGGGAAAGTTGGTGCGTCCTATCCGACGAATATAAAGAATCTGCGGAGCGCGGCCACTGCCGCAGCCGTGGTGATGACGAGTGGGGGGCAATGGTGGACTTTACAGTGACGACTGTAGTGAGGGGGGCGTGGTTCAGCGAAGTCTGCGGCGGGAGAGAGTCGGGAGACGAGCGAAAGAGGTATGACTCATAGAGAGTGAAGGGTGAGCGCCGAAAGCGCATGTTTTGGTTGTTGTTGGCCCTGCCTCCTCATTTCTCCCTCTTTTCCCTCTTCCGTGGTGACTCGCGTCTCGCTAGGTGTTGTACCGAAATTTGACTCCCCGGACAAATCTCATTCCCCTACGCGCGTACATTAATACGCGCTGCATCGAGGTGAACGCACTTCCTTGAGAATTTTCGCCTACAAACCGACTTGTACGCTTGCATAAATAAGCAGAAATTGAAATATTACAGTTATAATGAATTATAGTAGGCCTGTGGGTTTACCAGGGGGAGTCAGATTTTCACCGCAGAAAAATGCACCTGTGAAAATCTCACTCCCCTCACTAACTCTGGTTTAAAAGCTCACAGACTCACCATATTTATTTTATTATCTCATTATGGTATGGACATTCTTTGCTCAAAAGTATTTGGTTGAAACAGTTATAGTATGGGTTTACCAGGAGGAGTCAGATTTTCACAGCAAAAAAATATCTCACCATATTTATCTTATTGTCTCATCATATGGTGAGTCTGTGAGCTTTTAAACCAGTTAGTGAGGGGAGTGAGATTTTCACAGGTGTATTTTTCTGCTGAAGAAAAATCTGGATGTTAGTGAGGGGAGTGAGATTTGTCCGGGGAGTCAGATTTCACCCCACTTCCCGGTTTACACACAAATTATTGGAGTTCGAATAAAAACATTACAGCCTTATTTTTGTTACTTTCACTGTTTACTGACTGTTAATGAGAGTAAAGATAGTTCTTAATATGTTACATGGTTGGCATAAAATTGTTTTGTTTTTTGTGCTGTTAACTTTATACAGTTGATATAAAATATTTTACTACAGTATTTGGTTCAGAATAATTTTTTCTAGATTTTCCTCCTTTAAAATTGGGTGCGTCTTATGTTCCGGAGCGTCTTATATGGAGAAAAATACAGTAGCCTCTGAATTAATGTCCTTTTAGTCAAATGTTTAGTTAAAGGGGACAGTTCACCCAAAAATGAAGAATTCTATCATGAATTGTTTTTTGCTGAACACAAAGGGAGATGTTTTGAAGAATGAAATCAAACAGATGTGGCACTATTGACTTCCATAGTATGGGGGGTAAACATACTTAATACAGTGGAGTTCGGTTATGTCGACGGCCTCGGGGGTTGCAAAAAAGCTTCGAGATAACCGTTTAGCGAGAAAACCCATATTACATATATTAACATATATTTTCCCACATATAACCCGCAGACACAGATAATCCGCACACATATTGAATTTTGAATGTTGCTCGCACGACTTCAATTATCCATAACTGTTCAGCTCGGTACACAGTGCTTGTGCGCGAAATTCACACTATAAAAAAACAAACACAAGTCAGATTCAGAAGAAAAAGACAAGGCAGTCTCTCTCGCTGCGCTGTGCACATCCCTTTAAGAAGTGTCGGATGAGATGAGATGTCTTCTTGCATGATTGACAGGTCAGACAGCCTATCAGCGCAGCTGTCAGAGTGACAGTACAAACGCCAAAGATAACAACCCTCGCAAGAACGAAAAATGAACATTTATTGAGGTACATGATGTGAGTTATTAAATGAGAATATACATGCTTGTGGTTTTGGTGTCATTTTACTCAACAGTGTTGCCGCGATCCATATGCAAGGCAAACTCAGCGCATGTGTAGAGAACGAAATAACCATGTGAAGTGGCGAATTTGTCGCTTTTTTGAGCTCGAGATATTCGATTTCGGCAACATAACAGAATCGACATAACCCACAAGAAAATAAGACAAATAGGGAGTTTGGCGGTTCCACTTCAAAAACGTTGACATTAGTATTGGCGAGTTAACTGTTATGTTATGACTCGAGATAAGTGAACTTCACTGTACTATGAAAGTAGTATTAATACTTAAGAATAATACTTAGTTAATCCATATAACTGCTATTAAATAATGACATAATATAAACTAAAATGATCCCTTTAGGTTTTGCACATTGTACATATATAAACTAGAAAATTTACAAATTATGATTAGTAAATCTTTTTTTTTTTTTTTTTAGTTTTGAGCCTGAAAATGTGTCTATAACTGTATTATGAAATTTAATCTGTTCTATATTGCCCTCTGTATTATTATTATTATTATTATTTTGTTTAATGCTGTCACACTAATTGGGATATTTTATTAGTTTAAAACCCCATTTTTCTGTTACAAGTTACATCATATTTAGCATCGGAAACTCTAATTCATTCTAAAGTTTAAATTGTACATTTACATTTCTGCATTTGGCAGATGCTTTTATCCAAAGCGACTTGGAATTTAAGGAACACATTGATATTCCCTTTCCTTGGGAATCGAACCCATGACCTTGGCGTTGCAAGCACCAATACTCTGCTGTTTGAGGAAAGCCAAAATTGTACACAAGATCTATCTATCTGAGCTGTTACTTCTCCTCTTTTCCTAGTCGGATCAGCCCAGCCCGGCCAGCTCCAGTTCTAGTTCCAGCTCCAGCTTTGGACGTGCGCACAAGCGGCAAGGTAACAATTTTGATTGATTGACCGTCTGGACCATGTAAAGCCTCTTTTGTCACCCACAGAGGGCATTTTACTAGCAATGTATTGGATCATTTTGCTAGTATTAATGAATTATGACCATGGGTGTGTATGTGATCCATCTTTTGACTAAATATTACACTAAAGAAAGAAAATGCTATAGACATTTGTCTTCCTTATTCACCTGTAGTGCTGGGTCCTTTGCGATCGGTGATCCCAGATTTGCATTCAGATGAAAACGAAGAGGATTCTGAGGAGGAGGATGATAATGACATGGACTCGGACTTGGAGCGACCGTTACACACTCAAATGACACATCGTCACCGCAGGTAAACATCTTTAAAAAACCGTTGAATTAGCCCTGGATGCAAACACTCACACAACAATCTATTTTATGTATTATATCCATGCCTGCATATCATGCTGTGTATGACATGAGGATACTCTGATGGGGATAATGAATGGTGAATATCTGTCACGTATTTCGCAGGGTGAGTTTAAGTGACGGCAGTGACAGTGAAAATAGCTCTGCCGCTTCACCACTACCCCATAATGACCCCCCACCTCTGCTGAAATCCACCAATAACCAGGTGAATCACTTTCTCTGGCTTTCCATTCCTGTAGTCGTGATTTCACTTTTCCATATCAACTCTTGTGCTTATCAAGAGCAATGAGGTGAAAATGATATGTGGAGGAAAAGGAAATTGGAGCTGTCTATAGAACTGCTTGAGTGACTGTATGTGTGTCATATGTTGTTCCTTCTGTGAACATCTGGTTTGATGCTAAAATACAAATATTTATATACATTTACACTATCATGCAAAAGTTAATGTAATGAATTTTATTCAGCAAGGATGTAATTGAATAAAAGTGACAGTAAAGTCACAGTAAAATATTTCTATTCAACAAAGAATAATGTATAGCTTTTTTTCAGCAAGGTTTACAATTATTTTATATTTAGAGTGACTTTTACATTGACAAAAAAAATTATATTTCAAATGAATGCTGTTCTTTTATACTTTCTATTCATCATAGAGTCCTGACAAAATATTAATCAACATTGATGATGATAAAAAATCAAATCATCATACGAGAATGATTTGTGAAGGATCATGTGACACTGAAGACTGGAGTAATAATGCTGAAAATACAGCTTTGTATCACAGAAATAAATTAGATTTTTAATTAAAGTTTCAGAATATTATTGTTGTTGTTTTTTACTGTATTTTTTAATAAATAAATGCAGCCTTGGTGATTTGAGACTTCTCTCAAAAACATTAAAAAGACCCAAAGTTTTGAATGCTAATGTTATTATAATATTATTAAATTATAATCAATTTTTCAGATACTCGAAGTGAAAAGTCCTATGAAACAAGCAAAGATGGACAAAAATAAAAACATTGACTGTGACAAGGTAAGCAGTTTTTTTTTTAATCCGTGTGTTACATTTCATTAAAAAGGTCATATAGTGTATATTCATATATTTGGCCTGTTATTGTAATATTAATGCACAAGTTTAACTGTAGGAAAATATTTGTGTGTGGCTGAGGGATAAACAGTTTAGATACGGTGTAATTTTGCAATAACAGTTCAGTTCAGGACAACACAGCCACATTTCAGACGTCACATTTATTAAAGGAGTGATTTGGCCAATCTGAAACGTGACTCCTTTTTTACTGATTCATCTAACATCTCGTTCCGCAGGCGTACTTGGATGAGCTGGTTGAGCTTCACAGAAGACTAATGGCACTAAGGGAGAGGCACATATTACAGCAGGTAATGAATGAGGAGCATGTCCTGTCAGAAGTCAGCCGCCCTAAATCCCTCACTCCTGCAGAGCGATGCATGAAGAGAGACCCGTGCACCTGAAACACAGGCCTATGTTCCTTTAGCGTGGAATGACCTTTATGAGGGAACATGAGAAGGGACACTTAAAAATTCCCTCTTGGTGTTCAAGGATCACTAAGAGCTTCACCTGAAAGTTTAGAAACCTGTAAAGTTTAAAGTTATTACCCACAGCATTAACATGTCAATGAAGATCTGGCTGTGATAAATCATACTGGTAACAGTAGGTTTTCTCTTCCTTAAAGTGCTTGCCAAGTAAACTCTTTGTGGCCCATAATTCCAGTTCTTTGAGGCCTATTTGCTCTGACACAATGGAGAGTAATACTTCTCTCTTTCCAAGGATTTGCCGTGCCCTTCTGTTGCAAAGCCTGGTGGTTTAAGTCTGGAAGACGTCCCAAACGAGGTCCAAACGGTGCAAACGTACATCTCAATCACGCTAATCCTGCAGAGTTTTGTGAAATAATCATCCTCCTCTGCAATAAGATATGGCATTGATTAACTTCCATTATCCCTTAACGAAAACTGGAAAATGTGTTGATGTCATTGCCAAGCTTTATTCTTTGATACCCTATCATAAAATATAAAAATAAAATGTAAAAACGATTACACACACGTGCATGCATATATATGTGTGTGTGTGTGTGTGTGTGTATATGTTTGTGTATATATATATATATATATATATATATATATATATATATATATATATATACAAACATATATATACACACACACACACACACATATATATGCATGCACGTGTGTGTAATCGTTTTTACATTGTGTAATCGTTTTCTATGTGTGTGTGTATATATGTTTGTATATATATATATATATATATATATATATATATATATATATACACAAACATATTACACACACACATACATACATACATATATATATAATGTATGTGTGTGTGTGTATATATGTGTGTGTGTACATATATACACACATGCACACACATGCATACACACGCACACACATGCATACACACGCACACACATACACACATACATATACACACATATATATATGTGTGTATATATATACACACATACATACATACACATATATATATATATATATGTATGTGTGTATGTATGTATATATGTGTGTATATGTATATATATGTATTTGTATGTGTGTGAATGCATGTGTGCCTATGTATGTACTAGTGTAATATAAACTAATGTAATATATAAAATTAAATTATGCATATTCTACTTGGGAATCATTTTAAATATAGTTTATTTATTATATCAGCAACAGCTCATCACAATAGTGTTTTGTTGTTTGTTTAAACTTCTTATGTGAATAAGACTTCTAATGTGACTCAACGTTAACACATTGACGGTTATTTGTCCAGGCTATGGGCGTACGAGCAGCTGACTTCTATCTTCAGTGTCATAACAGCCTCTAGGTCTCACTGTGCTTCTGGCCCACGTTCAGGAGAAATGGAAGAAATTCCTTCCATATGTGTCTTTTGCTTTGTAGTGTGAAACGGATCAGGTTTGGGTCCCATTAGGACCCAGTTTAATCCATGTGTCCACTCTGAAAACCCCCCGCTTTGTAATCACTAATTCAATGCCCCTTCTGAACCAGTGAGGACTGGAACCAATAACAAGCCGGTTTGGGAAAGCATCTTCTTCATTACAATCAGACACAAGACATCATGCAAAGGGAGGCTCCTCAAAGTCAATGGGGCTTTGTGTAAGACTCAAAGAATAGGGACGGCCACGCACGTGTTATTTTGAAATGCTGCTTCTGGATGACTAACTTTTGGTGCTCATTCTGCTAAAGGAGCAAAATTAAGCTCGATTTTTGTGCTTTCTGAAGAAAATGTGTGGTGTTTGTATCAAGCTAAATATGAGCAGTAATAATGCTTTATGTATATGAGTTACTCTCTCTTTTTCTTGCAGATTGTAAACCTCATTGAAGAAACGGGACACTTTCACATCACAAACACAACTTTTGACTTTGACCTCTGCTCTCTGGACAAAACTACAGTTCGGAAGCTGCAAAGCTACCTGGAGACTTCTGGATCGTCTTGAAGACTTGTGCAGCTGGCTGCCACGAGGAGGACAATCACACCTCCCTTTTGTCCTACTTTTGTTTTTCTCTCCTAAATAGGAACTTGAAGGCAATGGAAAGGATCTGCTTTCATTCCAGAGCTCGTCTCTCGAAACGCCTCAGAAATTGACAACATTATTACACGAGTCTGGAGATTCTCAGTCTTCACTCAAAAAGCCTTGATAATCTGACATTGCCAAAAAAAAAGTTCTTGCTCCAAAACGGAATACATTTGTGTATATTGTTACTTGCGTATGAATGTTTGATAGGTTCTTTGTGACGAATGCATGTTTCAACACTGCCTTACCACATTGTCTATTTATTGAGTATGAGTTTCAAGTGTGTGTGTGTGTAAGTGCAAATGATATTAAACTTGTGCAAGCACTTGAGAACATCATCTCATTGGCAATGAAACGGCTCCTTAACGCTGGATTTTCGTTCACTGTTTTTTATGGATCAGAAGCAATGTTTTTCACGCTGTACATCCTGTAAAATGCTGGATGGAGACGACTTTTTGCCCTATTTTCATTTATAATTTATGCACATTATCTGCAAATTATTGCTGAGCAGTATATGTTGCCCTGTTAAATAATTAATAATATTATAATGGTTTTCAATGTACCATTCAAAAGAAGGTAGGAGGATTTGTAAGCGAATCCACTGACCTCGATCCAAAATGTTTCAGTAGGAAAGTGTATTGTTGAATCTTCTAATGTTATTTATTGTTTTGGGGGACCGCGGTTCCCAAGGCTGTTCATTGGTTGTCCCAGTTGTAGCTTGGGAGTGCTTTGTTAAACTGAGGAAATCAAGAAGTAATCAAAGTTTACTTTTCAGTTCCATTGTATGGCTTTTTCATTTTTGCTTTCAAATGAGATGATTTGAGCAGATTGTGCAGTCGAGTCAAGTTCTGCTTTGTGCAAAAGTAACATCCCCTTTTCATTACCTTATAATGTTGAATCAGATGAGCCAGCCAGAAATATAGATAGTTTAGGAGGCGTGGGGGTGAGTTCAGACTGAATAATTGGCACTGTGTGATGTGTATGAATATTTTTATTATTTGTTTTTTCTGAATGAAAATCATGCCTTGTACACTTTGTCTCCCAGATTTATTTTCTCAGCCCAAAGAGCTTTTAGTTTAGCCATCATTATATAATGTTTATATGTGTATATAAACTTTATATGTGATTAAAAAAAATATCTTTCCTTTCTTGGAAGGCACTGACCTGCTTCCAGTTGAAAGTTCAAGAATCATAATATAAATTCAAAACGGAGCCATTGAGCCAAGTTTTTTTCAGTAATGTTAGGATGATAAATATTAGTCCAATGTCCCACATAAATTCACTGTCAGATGTGACCTTGCTTGAAAAATTGTAATTGAAGGTAAGGTCGGAAATTTCAGAATGGCTAGCAATAGCATGTTAGCTTTGTAAGCGTGAGATCCCACGTCTCTAAAACATGAACGCACGCAGCCAGAGTAGAGTATGCAAAGCGTTAAATTACTTAATGTCTCAAAGGACATAACATTACAATAACAATGTACGTAAATGAGCTCTTGTATCGCCTTACTCCTGCAGATTAATTTCTGTGTCAATGATGTTGACGCAGAATCGCATAAATCCGAGTCAGGACGTGAAGCGCTCCGGCTAGAACATCTACATCTTGTAATTATAGTTGTGACATGACGTGAACGCAACATAAACTCATTGTTTTGGTTCAGGAGGAACTAAATAAGACGCTGCTTTTTGTTTGCTGGGTCCTTTTTGCCATTGAAATGAAATGGAAGAACAGTGAGTTCCTCTGCGGCTAATTAGACGTTTGTTCCCCCCGTTTTCATCCACTGACATGAGTTTGGCTACAGTTGCTGTATCTTTACCATGCTGTCATACTCGGTGTTTGTTCATGTCTTAACAGTCGCATCAAAACCTTTTAAGAGTGCATAAAAAAACAACCACGTGTGGGGGAAAGTTCGTGAACATGGTTTATTGATATGTAAGCCAGCCTGGGGTTAAATCCCTGATTCTTTCTCATTCTGATGACAGGAACCATGTTTTCATGCTTTGTTTGTTTATGTGGGTGGTCCAGCAATGAAATGGAATGGAAACTTACTTCAAAAGTTTGCTATTTCTTAAAATTGCATGGTGTCAGCCGTAGCCTTTTAACACAAATGCAGATGATCTGTCTCTATTATATTCAACGCTGGGTAGATCACTTACAAATTGTAGTCAGTTACTAATTGCAAATTACTTGACAAAATTTTTTTGCTAATTTTGTATTCTGGATACTTTTTAGATTACATCAGACCTAACTTGTTTATCATTTGATATGACATCATTATAACGTGAATAGAATAATATTGTACCATACTGATATAAGAATACAAAAGGAAAGAAAATATATTCCATTCTTTGTTATCATCAACATGAAGTGCATTAAGTTTTAATGTCCATGATGGATTTGCAGAGGTCTGTGAGTTTAATGAAAAGCCACTGAGTAATTAAATCATAAAAATAGCCCATCATTAAATGGCTAGTCCACTCAAAAATGGAAATGTTGTCATTACCCTCAAGGTGTTCCTAACCTTAAGACTTTTGTTCATCTTCAGCATCAGAATAGAAATGAAGATTGTTTGAATGAAATCTGAGAGCTTTCTGTTCAATATTTCTGACACAAAGTTGCGCAAAAAAAAAAAACTTCACGATTTTCCATTTTATTATTTTATAAGTGGTAAATTATGTTTTTTGCCGCAAACGGAGGAATGGCATTAACCCATAATAACAGTTCTTCAGTAATATTATTTGAGAATCTACAAAGAGATATAACTTTACCATGATGTCTTATGTAAATCTGCAGAATTCACAATTGTTCTCACACTGTGGACGGTCCCTCTAAAATAGACGTTCCATGTTTGGCAATTGACAAATTTGGAATTTTAAGACTGTTACTCGAGGAGTTCAGGCCCTCAAGTGTCCGATTAATTCAGGAAGAAGTGATCGGAGCTAATCGTGAATGCTTCAAATGACTGTACTGCTAAACACGGCTGATTGGTTTCAGACTCGGGCTCTACAAAGCCTCTGTTGTTCAGTGATTCACAGAGGCTGAGGGACGGGAAGTGTGAGCACATCTCTAACGGGCTTATGGCTAAGCCACTTCACTTAACACCATTCCACACAATTCATGGGAGAGCAGCTGGCTCTGGATCCAGCACTGAACAACAACCCAACTACAGTTGTTCCAAAAGACAAATGTCTAATGCTTATCTTGTATTATTGTGATAGATAGATTGATAGACAGACAGACAGACAGACAGACAGATAGATAGATAGATAGATAGACAGATAGACAGATAGATAGATAGACAGACAGAGATAGATAGATATATAGACAGATAGATAGACAAACAGACAGACAGACAGATAGATAGCTAGACAGACAGACAGAGATAAATGGACAGACAGATAGATAGATAGATAGATAGATAGAAAGACAGACAGATAGATGGACAGACAGATAGACAGACAGATAGATAGATAGACAGACAGGCAGATAGACAGACAGATAGATAGATAGACAGACACACAGATAGATAGATAGATAGACAGACAGACAGACAGACAGACAGACAGATAGACACAGATAGACAGATAGATAGATAGATAGATAGACACAGATAGGCAGATAGATAGACAAATAGACAGATAGATAGATAGACAGACAGACAGATAGATAGATAGATAGATAGATAGATAGATAGACACAGACAGATAGATAGATAGACAGACAGATAGACAGACAGATAGATAGATAGACAGATAGATAGATAGATAGATAGACAGACAGACAGACAGACCTGTAAAGCTGGTTCTGAATCTGTAAATAATGCAATGTAATACCATGATGGTGCTTGACAAATCGGATTATTTGTTGAATCTACAAATATAGAGTGGGAAACGGCCCATGAGAACTGCAGAAGAACTAAAGACGTGTGAGAGATCGGGTGGGGGTTCCTTATAATCCATGTCATGCTGTCCCTCCCACCAACACCTGTTCATTACTTCATAAATCTGACGCATGAGCCAATTAAGAAAACCACAGCAAGTTAGATAGCAGAGCTTTGATGGGTTCGGGCACAAAAAGTACGGGGGGGTGTATGTCCCATGCGACATTTTGAGACAGACAGCTTTTCTGCTTTTCTTTTGGCACCATCTGTTAACACACATCCAAGTTATTCACTTTTTCAAAGCCTTTTTTGCTCAAAATCCTTTTCCTGTTTTAATCAAATTAACTCACCTAATTCCATTTCATCTTATGATCTCAGACTGCGTTCAGTCAAGTCTTTTTTTCCAATGTGGATCCTTCACGTCCACCTTATCAAACGCTGGACATAAACACCGCTCACGTTTACGGAGGACACACTTGGAGACAGTCTCGCTCGGCGGGTTGTCTGTCTGTGTTTGAGACACACCAGAAGGAAATCATTGTGTCCCCCTCTTCTTTTCCTGAAGCCTTCTAAGTGACGAAGAACAAGAGGGTGGAAAAAAACGGCACTACTTTCAGGATCCTGGATTAACTTAAGCCATTTCACAGTGTTGGGGGGGGGGGGGGGGGGGTTGGGGGGGGTTCACAGTCAGGACGAGCAGCGGGGCATCCTGTTTGAGCTTCTAAATACCATTTCCTCCTATAAAAAAAAGAGGAGAGACCTTAGAAACCAGCTCCCACAGAAGACATAGCAGTACATTTGTCATCTTCTTGGCACAAGGCCGAGGACCAGAGAAAAGAAGCAGCAGAGCTTTTCAAGGGCAGTTGAAATGGCATAACATATTAAAGGGAGGTTGGTGAAAAGTTCTAAAATTCAGATTTTCTAGCATTAAACATCCATTTCCATTTCAAAAGTCAGGAATTGAATCAAGTGCTGTGTAATATTCACATTTGAAACTTAAGAGGAACTTGAATTACAAAACTTGAAAAAGAAAATGAAAATGATAAATGTACTTCACATATTATATGTATATAATTCCTCAACTATTACAAAACATTAATTATAATGATCATAACAAATTATGGAACATGGGCTATAATTTCATTTTAATCAGTTCATTCTTCCTAAATATATTTTTATTGCTGTCTGAAAGCAAAATTTTAGAGAAATATGTGCAGTAAAAAAACAATGCATAAATAAATATCTAAACTAAAGCATAAATATTCTAAATTGTTTAATATTTTATATATAAAATTCCTCAATTTGAGAAGAATTTAAATTACAGTACCGAACTGAATCTAGAATTGTGTATTAAATTTGAATAAAAAAAGTTGTTAATATTGTTAATTTTATATATATATATATATATATATATATATATATATATATATATATAAATTTACCATTTAATTTTAAATATTTATAATTATATATTTTTGTCAACAAATTCAGTTTTTAAAAAGAACAATTGCTGTTTTTACAGTACTGTCTGAACACAATAATTCAGAGAAATATGTAGAGTAAAAAACAATAGCATAAATATCCAAAAAGTGTGATTTTTTTTATGTCCTGTCTAAGGGATTTCTACTCCTTTGTTTTTTTAAACGGTAATGAAGTAAATTCCTATTCTTATCACTTAAATTTCAATGGAATAGACTGATTCCAATTCCAGTTCATGAATTAAATTCGGAATTTATCATTAAAATATTGTTGTTTATCTCTCTACTTTGCAAATTTTCAAGCAAATTCAAGCTTCACAATTACACCAGAACAAAACCAGAGCAAATATTTGTCTATCTGTGTAATCTGTCGGCATGGTCGTCACGTTTGGTAGTAAGTGGTTTAGGTGGGAAATTAATCGAAGGAGAGAGAGTGAGAGAGAGAGAGAGAGAGAGAGAGAGAGAAAGAAAAGCCCCGCCCACAACTTCCTTTTCTCCTAGTGATTTTGTCCGGCAAGCTTTTAATCCTCCATTGTTCGCAAATGTGCACACAGAGACAATAATTCAAAGTTCTCTTATCATATGTTTTAGCTTAGTCATACCTGGGCCTCTTTTTCAGACGTCTGTTTGATTTGACCTCCCTGCCACCTCCTTGTGAAGAATTCTGGGTGGCAGCTATGTCACTGGAAAGGCATACAAATTAGCTTTTTCAAAAAAATCACATCGAGTTATGTAAAGAACAAAAGTAAGCAGACTTCAAAGTGCCGGACAAAAAGCGACTGATGTGAAAAGGGGGTGTGAGAGAAACCGATTATGGGCCCGGTGAGCGTTCCCACATGACCGGGTTTCTAGACGACCGAGGATCTGATTATTATTTGATTATTTATTTCTTTACGTATTTCAGCCCCCGGTGAGCCCCTGATGTGGGCCGGGACCCTTGGACTTGAGCCCAGTCCCAACCTGCTCTTTCATTGGGCCGATGGAGGCTTTGTTCTCCTTGATGGAAGTTGGGCGGGCCAGTGACCCGTGACCCTCCGCTGGCCCACCCGGCTGTGAGAGTGCGCAGACACTCTTCCTCGCACACTCACAAAGCTGCACTTGCTAAATCCTCCTCAAGGGAGGGGACGGGGGCCCTGAGAGACCGGCCAAAAAAACACTTGTACATGGACACAATCTGGTGAAGTCTGGAAGTAGACAGCTTTCTTCAAAAACACTTGACGGATCTTGTATGTCTGCAGTCTTATTTGCTTTGGCTTACATGGACACAACCACTATCAACAGAAAAACGCTCCTTGACACGAGTTCTGCGCATATACAATGCTTTTATTGATTGCGTTTCACATTCTGAATTTGAAATGAGGTGGCAAACGGGATGCAAAATTTAAACTCAAGGAAGTTGAATTAAAAGTTATTTAAGGGCAATGAGGGCTTTTCTGTTACTTCGGTCGTGTTTTCTAGTGTTTTGGTGAGAGCTCTGACACTGCGCTATCGTCGTGTCTTTGTGGGAGCGTGTGGCTTCGAGTGTCGAGTCGCGCACTCTCTCTTCTGTGAAGCATCTTGTGTGCGGGGCATGATGTTCGATCCCTACACTTTGGTCTTGTTCAGTTTGGGTTTTGTGTCGGGATTCGGACATTCATGGCCTGTGTGTTTGTCCCTGTTGTGAGCGCACGGAACGAGTGTTTGCTCATCCTCATGCGCTCTACGTCATGTGAGTGGGCGTGGTTTGGGGATGCACACTCTCTTGTCTGCATGTTGTGATTCGTATTGCTCGCGGTTCATGTTTTCATCGCCTGCATGGTTTCATGTTGTGTTTTGTGTTGCACGCAGTTTGTTTCCACTGGCTGCGCATTGTCTCGTCTTGTTTTATTTGTTTGGCTTATGCGCGTTCGCAGTGGCTCCGTGTTCGTGTCATGTTTTGTCCTGTCAATTGTGAAACCCCGCACGGCATGTTCCCTCGTTATTGTTTGATTTGCCCCACCTGTTCTCCATCATTCAACCTGCCTCATGTTCTCTATTTACTCCCCTGTTGTTTGCTGTCCTGTGCTGTGTCGTCGTCGTTTATTGGATTAGAGTGAATGTCTAATTGTGTCAAGTCCTATCAACTCAGTTTGTTCTTCCCCCTTGGGGTAGTTTTTGTTTGAATTTTTGTTTTATTTCTTATTAAAAAAAGCATATTGTCACGCGTGTGTATGACACGGAGACGAAGAAATCCAATAACTGTAGGTTTTATTGGAACACGAAGGCACAGAAGGAAATATACCACACAGTACTGACGAGAACGAACACCGACTAAGACTAACACAAGGCTTAAATACATAGAGGATAATAGGAAGGCGGGGATAGCAGACGAGATTAGGGAATGATGAGGACACAGGTGAGACAGATGACAAGAGGAGCGCACAATCAGGGAGTTAACAGGAACAAGGAAGACAGGACCATGACACATATCACTTGTGCGTGTTCTTCCTTCACCAAACCCTGACAATCAGTGTCATTCTCAGCTAGAAAAGAAAGGTTAGTTCAGCCAAAAACTGAATGATAGCCTCGTCTAAAAGTTGGTGTTTAGGTTTTAAAGACAGACAGACGCATGTTTTAAAATGAGATTTGTACACTACTGTTTAAAAGCTTGGGGTCGGTAATATTTTTTCTAAATGCTAATGAAAGTCACTCAGGCTACATTTACACTAAAAACATATTAATGTGAAAAAGTTTTTCTATTGAACTTTTTTATAAATATTTTTTTATGCTGATTTTGTACTCTTATTTTTATTAATAATGAAAACTCAGAAGAACATAATTGATTTAATAGAACTTTGTAATTGTTTTATTTAATAAAACTGTCACTGATCAATTTAATAATTAAGTTCTATTTTTTGTCTATCTATCTGTCTGTCTGTCTATCTATCTATCTATCTATCTATCTATCTATCTATCTATCTATCTATCTATCTATCTATCTATCTATCTGTCTGTCTGTCTATCTGTCTATCTATCTATCTATCTGTCCGTCTATCTATCTATCTATCTATCTATCTATCTATCTATCTATCTATCTATCTATCTATCTATCTATCTGTTTATCAGTCTGTCTGTCTGTCTGTCTGTCTATCTGTCTGTCAGTCAGTCTATCTGTCTATCTATCTGTCTGTCTGTCTATCTGTCTATCTATCTGTCTATCTATCTATCTATCTATCTATCTATCTATCTATCTATCTATCTATCTATCTGTCCGTCTGTCTATCTATCTATCTATCTGTCTATCTGTTTATCTGTCTGTCTATCTATCTGTCTATCTATCTATCTATCTATCTCTGTCTGTCTATCTATCTGTCTATCTATCTATCTATCTATCTATCTATCTATCTATCTATCTATCTATCTATCTATCTATCTATCTATCTATCTATCTATCTATCTATCTATCTATCTATCTATCTGTCTGTTTATCTGTCTGTCTGTCTGTCTGTCTGTCCGTCTGTCTGTCCGCCTGTCCGTCCATCCATCTATCATGAATTGGTGTGATAATCATTTTGTTAATGAAAAATTACATTTTATTTACACTTGTTTTTTTTTTTATAATCACATAATATTGATCACATTTAATAAATTCTAAGAGCCAATAGTTTTCTTTCAGTTCCGTGACATTACAAAATTTCATTTGGAATCCTATAATGTGATTCAGAAGTAATGAAGCTCACACCTGACCACAGATGTTGCAATTTGGCAAGTATACACGTATTACAGCGGGGTCAGTTCTTTATATATTTGTAGCACCAATCAAATACCGACAAGTGACAATTGTTCAATTCGCTTATTTCCAATATTTAGGAAGCAGAAAAGGCAAGGCTCCTTTTTTCATTCCAGGGTTCCAGAAGGAAAAAATCTCTTCTTCTTAGATCCCATTCAAAGTTTTTCCCATCAAGCTGAAAAAAGGGAGGTCTCAAGCTCACTCTCTATTCTTATGCCTTCCTGCACAGAACAACAGATTTGACAGGAAAAAACCAACTGCCAGTTACTGTATTGGGCGGACTCGATTCCTAATGAATTGAGGACATCTGTGCTTCTAGCCAGCAATGCATCAGATGAAAGTCGGAGGCTTGCCACCAAATGGAAGCAATCATTTCTACTGGAATCTGCTGGAAGGTACAATAATGTAGATGTGATGCACTTTGTCTGTTGCAGGAGTCATATTTCCAAAGCATGAAAGGCTGACTAGGGCAAAACTGACAGAGGACATTTCAGTTAAGCTGGGTTGACATGCGGCATCAATCACTACAAGCACACACTCGATGTTTGTAGACGTCTACTTCGGTCTTATCTTCACCCCAATCGCACTGATATATTTCATTACAAAGTCAAGCAAGAGCAAAGATTAAAGGAGGAATACAGTGGGATTCTCTCATGTCTTTCTTTGTCCTATCAGATCCACACAGCTACTAGAGTTAAACTAGTGATAATTAGTGATATCATTTAAAGACTATTGAAGCAACTGTAAATTCCCTTTACATAAAACAAATACATATTCAAATGAAATGAGGAAATTAAATTGTTGTCAATAAACAGTGTGCAGTCCATTTGGGAGAAAGAGTTTAGGGGGTTTGCATTGCCTAAAAAATGTGAAAATTAAAATAGTTTTCTGTCATTTTAGGTGCAGCATAAAACTTATTTATGTAATCAAATGTGGGAATATGCTAAAATATACCAAAATTATTCCAATCCAATGCCATACGCTAGTGCTGAATCCAGATTGTTCTGAATTCTCATTGAATCTGAATTGTTGGCCAAAAGCACAAAAATATAAACTGAATCAAAATGTAGCCCATAAAAATTTTAAACATAACTTAATATTTTTTTGTATTTTTTTAAATAATAAAAAAAATTAACATTTTCTCACGTTTTGAACATACATAATAGTACATTGAACGCATTGAGTTGCTGCCATGTGATTGGATGCCAGTGTACCTAATAAAGTGGCCAGTGTGTGTACATATATAAAATCATAGATTAAATCAGAGACCCTTCAGGAAAACAGTGTTGCCTTAAGGATTATATATCACTATGCATGTTAGTAATGCTTTTTGACGGTCAGCATATTGATTGTGAGCATATGGAATTAATGCTGAGTTGGACAGTCATTTTGAGAGCATGAGCTCTGTGACTTGGCACAGAATTATATTGGTCTATTGTGTCTCAAGACTGTCCTAAAATAAACGTTATCCCCTACTGTCCAGTCACCTTTTGCTGTCTCTCTGAAAAGTCACAATCAAATCAATAAGTATTGTTTAACAGAAGTTTGTCTAGCTCTGTGACAGCTGTAATTTGCTTGATTGAGATGTAGTATCAATTTATTATTGTTATATTATTTTATGAGGCAACTAAATAACATTAATCAATATGTGTAAGAGCAGATAATGAGTCTTGATCTCAGGCTCCTTGGGTCTGAATCTGTGTTCTCCTTAAAAAAGTGCAGAGTCATGTAGAGATGCTACTTTATTCTAGCTTAGGTTGGCAATTTATAGCGAGGGAGGAGGAAGCATATTCGTCTCGCATCCATCATTCGCTGAATAGCGTAGTAGGACTGACTGCCGTAAACAGTCACAGAACAAACTGTTAGTAATAATTGTGAGTTATTTTAAATTATTCAGAAATCAATACCTCTATGCTACAAATAGCCAGTGAAGAATGTTTACAGTGCATATAAGAAGTGTGAAGACACTTAAGACATGTATGGATGCCATTACATTGGTCAAGCAAAAAGGTTTTTTTTTTTTTTTTTTTTTTTTTTTTTTTTGCAAGGATGCAGTAAAGACATTTATAAATGTACAAAATATTTATATTTCTTATATTGTTCTTTTAAACTTACTATTCCTAATATAATCCTAAATTTAATATTAAGCAGCAAAACCCATTTTCAACATTACAGTTTTTTTTGTCTTTTACAATTACTAACAAACGTTTATCAATAGTTAAAGTACTTGTCTAAACTCTTAACACAGCAACACACATATATCACACTATTAGGCAAATAGTTTGTTTTCTTCCCAAAACCCACATTTTGTTAAATTCATACAAAACGCTACATTTCAAAATGCAAAAGAAACACTTTCAACATACACTTACTTCTTCAAAACAGTGCGAACCCAGTTCAAAATCGAATCATTTGGTCCAATCATTAGCACTAGTTTTCTATCCAACAGGAACATCACAGCGATCATAATGCAATGACTGTCAAAATACTGACGGATGGTACCATTACAAAAACAGTTACTTGTTCTACCTGTATAGAACATACAGTATGAAATCCATTTTTTATTATCATTAGTCAGTCAGCTGTAAACCTATATGTTTAGCAGAGTTGTGTCACAGAACAAACAGGGAAGCGGAGGTCTCAAGTGCAGGGGTGAAGGATTTATTAACAATAAAAATACAAAAGAAATACCCACGAGGGGGAAAACATGACATAAAACACAACACTCAACATGAACATAAACAGACCGGGAAGCAAGGCAGGAACAGATCACCCAGGAACACATGAATGACATAGCCGTGACAAGTTGAGCCGGATACTCGGCTGAAACGAGTATCCGGTACGGATAAAGCACTTTTGCCGAGTACGAGTATTATACGAGTAATATGAGTCAATATCTGTGCTCGGATTGAATAAAAATCCTCATTAGGTAGCTGACTGTGTCTCTGTTCTGTGATAGGCTAGTCACAGCGCCCCTCCCCTACACATACAGATTTGCTGTGTCCTGCTCGGCTCACTCACACGCAGAACACTGAGAAGACAACAGCTCTCTTTCTCTCTCTCTCTCTCTCTCACTCAGTCACTCAGGTTCACAGGTCTTTTTCATTAACATTTAGGGTTTCATCAGCTTCAGGTTTGATTTTTATTTTGGTTTGTTTGTAGTACTTACTTATTAGCCAGTAGAGTTCTGCTAAACGTGGGGTTTGTTCAGACGTGGTGATTGGTAGAATGCGACTAGCGTTGCGTCTCTGCCTGTCTGAGAATTTTTTTTTATACCATCTGCTGGCTCTAACCAGTTTTTTTACTTCACGCAAAAAATAATGATTAAAAATAATGATTTCTTCATAATTGCAACCGCATGTGTTGTATTCATTGTTGCAAAACTTGTTCTGTAAATAGTTCGTTTCTGAAGCTCAATGCTGATGCTGTCATGTAGACAGTTTTCTAATCAGCAATAAATATAACCATTTCTGATCAACCCATATCAATTGCATGATTAAAAATAACATTCCAAAAAAGCCCCGCCCATTTCAAGACAACCCACCCACTACAGGGTTAAATCCCGCCCACTTTAGGGTTAGGCTCCACCCAGTCCGAGTTCAGATTCATATGTAATTCCGAGTAATTCATAAGGTTAACAGATACAGATAATTGTAATGTACTCGCTCATCCCTAATGTTTAGTGTGTGTGAATTTACAGTGCATTAGATAGTATGTGTTCAACATAGTATCCAAAACTGAAGGAGTCATCAGCAAATTATAGAATTGCTGCTGTAAGGCTTTATTAGCAATATTAATTGTCGAAAGTGATCAACAAAACAAAGACAAATGGTCTTTGGTACAGTCCTGTTCTAAGCTATAAGATCTTCTGCATTTGGCCACATGTTCTCATCCACATCACATCTTATTTTCTCTCTCGTTATACACCGTAATGATGCTGAAAATACAGCTTTGATCACAGGAACAAATTCCTTTTTAAAAAACATTAAAATAGAAGCCAGTTATTACTGTTTTATTGTATTTTTGATCAAATACATTCAGTCTAAATAAGCATGAGAGACGTCTTTCAATAATTTCTTACTGACACCCATATCTGTATGGGTATTATTTGTTAAGTTATTTGATTTATTTTGATTTAAAACACCAGAAGGTACCGGAAGTACTGTCATCGTGATATTACTCTGGCAGGAACACAAGTAGGAATTTCCATAATTAAAACACATGTCATATACTTTATGATCAATTTTGTAGAGAGCTCACTAGAGATACTCTAAATAAGAGATATACTGTATTTCAACATGGGTTCAATAACCTCTCGGGCTTCTATTAATCACCGGTGAAAAGAAAAGTGGAACCAGCCGTGTTCACCATCTCAAGAAAAAGGTTGTTGCCATGAATACAAAACATCTTTCTATCACACAACTAGTTTTCTGAATGAAATTACACCCATTGGACATTTCAAGCCAAATTTAATCTCCAACAGATCATGTTATACATTGTAAATGTAATGAACTGCAATAGCAATAAAAATAACCATGCATTATTGCAAAGTGCTTCAGAAACAGAGAGTCTGGTAAACAAATGAATGTCAGTGAATGGATACTGGGCAAGGAAATATGTTCTCAGTCTAAGTGGGTCTAGAAGATGAGTTTTTAACTCTAAGCCACCGCTTTTTTAAACGTGTTTGCTCATTTATTTTAAATTAGTGTTGGACTATTAGGTTATCTAGCACCTTAAGACCTTAAAAGGTGTCCAGTGTAATCTTTACATGCATGCTTTTACAGTAAAGAATAAGTCTCACTGTGGCTCACTAGCTTTGACAATGCCACATTAAACTTCTCCACCAAATGTGTTGACAAGAATGACTTATGTCTTCTCTAAAGGAGCATTTCTATTTGCTGAGATAATGTAAAGCAAACAGTCAATTGTATATTCTCTCAGTTGCTTACGCGTGACAAGGGATTTGTGGGGGCAACTGAGCCCCAAACTAAGATCTGCAAACACGTTTGACCTTAAAGAAATGAATTCCTTCTCCCACAAAACAAATGTTCTAGACAAAGAAGATTGGAAGAGGAAAGTCAGAAGTCATCAATCTGCCTCCTCTCCACACCTGCGCTATACAATCTCATTCCTAATGCAGCTCCAACCCGCACTGAGCCAATGTCCCTGTCTCTCAGGAAACGCCAATGTGCCCAACGACTGCAGAACTTTCTGGCCTGCTGAGTGAGTTACATCAGGTTTGTTGCTGACGGTGGCAAATTCAGTATAAGTACCTCTGAAAAAAGAGCCCATAGACTGTGGTAATAAACTTGCCTATTAGTTGGTAAAATTATGCAAATACCTGCATAGCTATACTCCGTATATGCTGAATATATATACGCTCACTGATCACTGTTCAGCTGCAAAAAGGATTACTAACATGCATAGATTAAATCAGACATCCTTCATGAAACAGGTTAGGCGGTCACTTTATTAGGTACACCTGTTCAACTGCTCTTTAATCTTCAATCACATGACAGGAACTCTATGCATTTAGATATGTAGACATGGGTTGCGTCCAAAATATTTGCTATTTTTGGGATGGCCATTTGCAGTAGTGTCTGAAAAAGTAGATGTTAGTGAATGGACTCATTCAATCCCACAATGCACCGCAATACCGATTGCACAAACTGTGCAAAAGCGGCGGCACGTTTCGGCGCACTCAGTGTCTGAATTTACTTGTTTTCATTCCCTCATTTAAGCGGCCAATATTAGTGTAGTAATGTTGGGAATAATGAATGAGGTTATATTGGCTGATTTCGGACACAGCCATGGTCAATATGGTTAGCTGAAAATCAAAATGCGCATAAAAATATGGAAGAAATGTGATTTAAGTGACTGTGAGCATGGCATGGTTGTTGGTGCCAGACGAGCTGCTCTGAGTGTTTCAGAAACTGCTGATCTACTGGGATTTTCACACACTAACATCTCTAGGGTTTACAGAGAATGGTCTGAAAAAGAGAAAATATCAGGTGAGCTGCAGATCTGTGGGTGTTGATGGCAGAGGTCAGAGGAGAACGGCTAGACTGGTTCAGCTCATAGAAAGGCAACATTAACTCAAATAAGCACTTGTTACAACCGAAGTCTGCAGAAGAGCATCTCTGAACGCTCAACACATCCAACCTTGAAGCAGACGAGCAACACACTCTTGTCAGATAAGAACAGCAATCTGAGGCTACAATTCACACGGATCACCAAAACAATAGAAGAAGGGAAAAACATTGCCTAGTCGATTTCTGCTGCGACATTCAGATAGTCAGAGCAGAATTTGGTGTAAACAACATGAAAACCTGGATCCATCCTGCCTTGTGTCAGCAGTTCAGGCTGATGCTGGTGTAATGGTGTGTGGGATATTTTCTTGGCAGGCTTTGGGCTCCTTAGTATAATATAACTGATCATCGTTTAAATGCCACAGCCAACCCATCCCTTCATGACCACGATGAAGTATCTTCTGATGGCTTCTTATCTCAGCAGGATAAAGCACCAAGCCAATCTCAAACTGCTTTCTTGAACATGACAATGATTTGATTAAACTCCACAGTCAACAGATCTCAGTCCAGTAGAGCAGCTCTGGGACGAGGTGGAACGGGAGATTCACATCATGAATGTGCAGCCAATAAATCTGCAGCAACTGTATGATGCGGTCAAGAAAATATGAACCAAAGTCTCTGAGGAATGTTTCCAGCACCTTGTTGAATTTATGCCAAGAAGAAACAAGGCAGATTTGAAAGCCTTGCCTAAGGTATCTAATAAATTGGCCTACTAATAATATATCTACTCTCTCTGAGAAGTTTGGATGATTTTTTAATGTTCCTAATGATCATTTATTTGATCAAAAATACAGTAAAACTGTAATATAGTGAAATATTATAACAACTTAAAAGAACTATATTTTATTATTGTATATTTTAAACTGTACTTTATTCCTGTGATGGAAAAGCTGTATTTTCAGCATCATTCCTCCAGTCTTCAGTGTCACATGATCCTTCACAAATCATTCAGATATGATGATTTGCTGGTCAAGAAACTTATTTATTATGTTAAAAACAGTCAATATGCCTAATATATAGATAGGTAAGTTATTTTACATTGTAATATTATTTCACTATATTACCGTTTTTACAGTATTTTTGATCAAGGTCAAAAATTTGTTGTCCTTGATGAGCATAAGCAAATTATTTTGAAACCGTAAAGAAATTTTATTCTAAGAAGTGACAATGAAAGCAATAGTAAAAAAAAAAGAAAAAAGTTAAGTATATTCCAGCGTTTTACTGCTCATGATTCACAATTTAAAGATATTCATAAATTAGTTATGACAGTGTTTAGAATATTCAGAATATTTTCAGCAGTAAATGTACAGTAATACACAATTTTCTGAGGAAAAATGATGACTAAGGTGTACCATATGGCAGTCATTCAGTAACATCAGTTGGGAAACAATGCATTTTAAGAAATGTAAAGCCCTTAACACGGACTGCCCTCTACTGGTAACGTGCAAATACTACTTGTAACATCTGTCCACTGATGGATAACATCCACAAATGTTCAAAACTAACAGACCACTAACAAAATTAAACAATAAATACATACATGTTTGATATAATCTTATCAATTGATAAATCTGTTATATAGATTTATATATGCATACCGCTTTAATATACTGTGTTACATTAATTAAAAATATGATTCAAGTAATAAATGTGGTGCAATGTGGCATTCATTTATATTATGTATTTGATTCCAGCCATGGCACATACTGATTTAAATGAATAAAACAGAAGCAGATATGTCACAAAAATGTATCCATTACTTTTAATGTATTTTTTAATAATAAAAATGTTAAAAAAAGAAAACAATTCTTACAATCTCTAAAGATGTTTTCAACATGATCAATCAATGTTTGTTTGGATAGTGTGAAAATTAGTTATTTATCATAAAATTCTAAACCGACCTTATCACTTTTAAAATGCCAATGTGTGAACAGCTTGAGATGAAAATTAGACAACCTGGGAAGTTGTAGAAGGTCTTATGAAAGCCTGTAGACTGGGTTTTTATGTGAAGGACTCAGGACGTTTTATAGTGAGCACATATAGTGAGCATTGTGGGACTTTTTTAGGTGCACTGGATAGATTTTGCAATTGAAACTACCCTTAAATTGCCCTGATCTGTGCCCTGACTACTGAACTAGGAAGCTGATTGAGATACCCTCAATCACTGTTCTGAATTGTGCACAGCCATTGTTTTTAAACTAAAGCATTTAAGTCCACTTCCCTCACTAACTTTGTTCACTCAAATGTACGGCATTGCTCACAAGTGCTCACAAGTGCCCACTACTGCCAAAACCCTTGCAATCCGTTGACATCATGTTTTTAATATGTATCAATTATGTGTGAATATTCCCAAACTGTCTGACAGAGTGATCTCTCTATGGGTGCATTTCAAACAAGCCTAATGATTCAAACGATATTGTTACTCTTTGTCATTACTGTTACTGTCACAATAGGAACGTGTGTGATGCGGAGAGATGACGAGGAGCACGTTCATGGTGAAACTTTCTTTATTCATAAACAAAATCAATTACTTTAAATATAAACAAAAGACGCATGCTTAGTGTAAAAACTCTGGAAATACCTGGAGATACGGAACACAGAGAAAAACATCCACACACAACTGAACGTGGACGGCAACGTCAACAACTGGCAAAGACAAAGGCACAAGAAGACTAAATACACGAGGAGGTAATGAGGGGACTGGACACAGCTGACAAGACAAACGAGGTAAGGCAACAGGTGAGGAACACATGGCTAAACACGGAAGGGAAAAGGAGGTGTACAAATGACAAAACTGACAGGAAGTGCACGACAGACAGGAAGTATACGAATTACAAAACAGATAGGAAGAACATGACAGGAAGTGCATGAATGATACAACTGACAGGAAGTACACACAACAGATAGGAAGTACACGAATGACCCAACTGACAGGAAGTGTACGACAGATAGGAAGTACACGACAGGATGTGCATGAAGGACACAACTGGTAGGAAGTACACGACTGACACGACAGGAAGTGCACAAAGGACACAACTGACAGGAAGTGCACAACAGATAGGAAGTACACGACTGATGCGACAGGAAGTGCACAAATGACACCACTGACAGGAAGTGCACAACAGACAGGAAGTACATGACTGACACGACAGGAAGTGCATGAATGACACAACTGACAGGAAGTGCACGACAGATAGGAAGTACATGACTGACACGACAGGAAGTGCATGAATGACACAACTGACAGGAAGTGCACGACAGATAGGAAGTACATGACTGATGCGACAGGAAGTGCACAAATGACACCACTGACAGGAAGTGCACAACAGACAGGAAGTACATGACTGACACGACAGGAAGTGCATGAATGACACACCTGACAGGAAGTGCACGACAGAAAGGAAGTACATGACTGACACGACAGGAAGTGCATGAATGACACAACTGGCAGGAAGTGCACGACAGATAGGAAGTACATGACTGACGCGACAGGAAGTACACAAATGACACAATGGACAGGAAGTACACGACTGACACGACAGGAAGTGCATGAATTACACAACTGACAGGAAGTGCACGACAGATAGGAAGTACATGACTGACGCGACAGGAAGTACACAAATGACACAACGGACAGGAAGTACATGACTGACACGACAGGAAGTGCATGAATGACACAACTGACAGGAAGTACACGAAAGACAGGAAGTACACGACTGATGTGACAGGAAGTGCACGAATGACACAATTGACAGGAAGTGCATGACGGACACGACAGGAAGTGCACAAATGACACAACTGACAGGAAGTGCACGACGGACAGGAAGTACAGGACTGACAACATACACAAAGGACAAGACTGACGGGTAACAGTTACAGTTCTGGTGTCACCTCTGCTATTCTTTCAAATTTAGAATAATTTTTAGAACTATATCTTTATTGTTATAGCAATCATCCTTGGTGTGAATAGGCCTTAAGTATATCCATGTCCAAGTGGGGTCGTTTAGGAAAACAAGGAAAACAGCTTAAGAAACGTACTAAATAATGTCTTAATGTGTGAGAGTCCGATGTGTGATGAAATCCGAGATGAAGCATGACTGCCATCACGGTGATGACAGCTCACTGTATCTTTCCGTCTCTGTAAGAACACCCACAGGTCTAGCGTGCCTAGGCAGAACAGACTCTCAGCAACGTCATATCTATTTTCAATTTGAAGAAGATTATCACCGATGTGCTTTTTAATGCTACAGATTTAACAGGCTATATGCTTAAGGCAACAACAACACGATAGACACTTTAAATATATTTTAAATGTGCTAGCTGTTTATGTAGCAGCTAAAAGTGTCATTTATTTGTCACCTGATTTATGCAATAGATCTAAAAGCTGAAAGGTTAGACTGACACTTGTTTGATCTTTATCTGTTTAACCCTTCAATGCTGTGAATTTGTTTTAAATACCTCCAGATACTTGTACAGTGGGCGCCCCCGTCTCTCAGCTACTAAAAAGTTGTGAAATGTGACACTGAAAACTAGACCAGTCCGTTGACTTTACTATCGCAGACATATTCAGTGGCAGAAAGCATTTGCTCTATATGGATAGTCATAGAATAGAGTTTCTGTGCAAACAAAGTCTCGGTTGCAAGCTGGACTTAATATAGTTCTCCAGACAACCGCTGCATTCTGGCAGGAAGGCTAAAGTGCCATGAGTTGAGTGCTTAAAACATGCATAGTATTGAAGGGGACCACTGATAGACGTGTGTCATAGAGTGGGCCAAATTTAAACAGAGTCGTTGGGGTGACTGCTTAACACTCCTAAATCAAATAATTTCATAGTCAATTACAAAAATTAGACCTTGGATTGAATGGAAAAAAACCTTGAGAGACTTTGGTTTCTATTTGTTTGATTATTGATTGACTGATTGCAAGTATATATGTACACTCACCTAAAGGATTATTAAGAACACCACACTAATACTGTATTTGACCCCCTTTCACCTTCAGGACTGCCTTAATTCTACGTGACATTGATTCAACAAGGTGCTGAAAGCGTTCTTTAGAAATGTTGGCCCATATTGATAGGATCATCTTGCAGTTGATGGAGATTTGTGGGATGCACATCCAGGGCACGAAGATCCAGTTCCACCACATCCCAAAGATGCTCTATTGGGTTGAGATCTGGTGACTGTGGGGCCATTTTAGTACAGTGAACTCATTGTCATGTTCAAGAAACCAATTTGAAATGATTCGAGCTTTGTGACATGGTGCTGGAAGTAGCCATCAGAGAAACAATGCTCAGGTAGGCCGTGGCATTTAAACGATGCCCAACTGGCACTAAGGGGCCTAAAGTGTGCCTAGAAAACATCCCCCACACCATTACACCACCACCACCAGCCTGCACAGTGGTAACAAGGCATGATGGATCCATGTTCTCATTCTGTTTACGCCAAATTCTGACTCTACCATCTGAATGTCTCAACAGAAATCGAGACTCATCAGACAAGGCAACATTATTCCAGTCTTCAACGGTCCAGTTTTGATGAGCTTGTGCAAATTATAGCCTTTTTTTTTCTATTTGTAGTGGAGATGAGTGGTGCCCGGTGGGGTCTTCTGCTGTTGTAGCCCATCCGCCTCAAGGTTGTGTGTGTTGTGGCTTCACAAATGCTTTGCTGCAAACCTCGGTTGTAACAAGTGGTTATTTCAGTCAAAGTTGCTCTTCTATCAGCTTGAATCAGTCGGCCCATGACCTCTGACCTCTAGCATCAACAAGGCATTTTCTCCCACAGGACTGCTGCATACTGGATGTTTTTCCATTTTAACACTAGTCTTTATAAACACTAGAAATGGTTGTGTGTGAAAATCCCAGTAACTGAGCAGATTGTGAAATACTCAGAGCGGCCCGTCTGGCAGCAACAACCATGCCACGCTCAAAACTGCTTAAATCACCTTTCTTTCCCATTCTGACATTCAGTTTGGAGTTCAGGAGATTGTCTTGACCAGGAACAACCCCTAAATGCATTGAAGCAACTGTGTGTGATTGGTTGATTAGATAATTGCATTAATGAGAAATTGAACAAGTGTTCCTAATAATTAGGTGAGTGTATAAATCATTAATATAACTAGTCAGGTTCATTCAGTAAAGATAAATATATCAAATATTAAAATATAAAAGCCAAGCTGAATTTATTGAAAAGAATGAATGAATGAAAGAATGAATGAATGAAAGAATGAATTAATTAATCTGGTTAATTCATGTTATTACTTGAACTACATTTTTAAGTTACCTGACAACATATTTACAGTATAACATTTTGAAGATACTTACAAGGGCTACTGCAAGAAAGGCTAATTATAATTCATGTCGGTTGCATTAAGACAAGTTCATACGACCCACAGAGAGGCCTCGACTTTCCTTAAACACTAATTATCCCTATCATTGACATCAATTTACAGGACAAGCTGGAAATCTGATCAAGAGCATGGTTAAATGATGAATGACTCTGTGCAGATGGTCAAACACTCAGGATGAGTTTCAGAGTTATCAGTGAGATACTAGGGTGCTAAACTCTGCTCACTCCACCTGATAAACCCTTAACACTTCTACTGTGAACTGAGCGACTGCCTGGTATAAACAAGATGTCTTACATCACCTTTAAGGGGTGACAGCTTTGAAAGAAGTCCTTAAACTATATACTATAAAGGAGCGTCCGGACCGATCATGAAGACCCTCTCTAACTACATTAAATTAAGACACTGCGACATTGCAATCCAATCATAAGAACTTATAGTACACTTATAATAGTAAAGAAATATTAGCTGCAAATATAAACTGTATTCGGGTACCTAATCAGCTCTAAACTGTGTGAACTGCCATTTGATGATTAATAGATGACATGATTTAACACCTGCTGGATTAATACAGCCACTGAATGAAACTGTATCTGAACACTCTTGAGCAGACAGGAGCCATTTAAATAGCACACTAAAATTACCCTGTTTGTGACAGCATGGTTTACACATACGTGTGTGTGTGTGTATTCTCATGTAAGAAAAAATACAACATGGAAAATGGTAGATGGAATGTGTGAAGTATATAATAACAATAGCTCAAATATTCCTTCATAACATCATACTGAATCAAATAACGCATCTTGGTGGCTGGTGTTGAAGTGGTAATGAAGGGTCTTTAGTAGTTTAAACCAGGTCAGATCTCAGATTCGGTCAGTCTTTATGGTGGTCTTCTCATTCAGCGTACAGTTGCTGAAGGAATGCAACATGATATAGCCGACTAGTCTAAAACATTCGCCAGTCTTCACAGGGCTCCTGCAGACCTTGTTCTTCTCTATATAGTGCATGAACAAAGCAAAAAATAAAAAATAATACATCCTTACAACACGTCAAAATGAAGTAAATTTGAAGAAGATAATTATTAGTTTTGATGTGCAGTGCTTAAGGTTGTTGAAACCGCTATGCTCAGTTTTGGTTTGTCCTGTTCCTGTTTTGCCTGCGTTAGTTCTCTAGTTAGTTTTCCTTTGTTCTCATTTTACTGACACTAGCTAGTTTCCATTATTATTCATTATATGATTAATTAGATCACACCTGTTTGCACTCAGTTCAATATCTTATGTTTTTAAGCACTTCCATTCATTCTGTTGGGGGTCTGGTGTCGTTTTATTGCCTTTGTTTTGTGTTATTTTGTTATTTTATTACTTGCACGCTAACTTTCTTCCTCATCTTCTTCGTGGACCAAACCGGGACGGTATAGTATTATATATTTTTTAAATACATATTATTTGTATATTTCAAAGGTAGGGTAGGCAATTTCAGAGCGGCTAGCAATAGCAAGCTAGTTCTGAAAGCATGAGATCCCATCTTCCCTTCAGAGTGTTTCCAAAGCCACGCCTCCTCTAAAACACATGAACACGCGCAGCAGAGTCTGCAAAGCATCATGAGATGAGAGACAGCGTTAAATTACTACATCTCAAAGCACATAACTTCATTTTCATTAATTTCATAAATTCATTTTCGCAGTTGATAGTGTCAACATAGAAACGCATAAATCCGAGTATGGGTAGAAGCAACGTGTCACGGGTTTCCATCTCTTAGTTACGGCTACTCCATGTTGTGAACGCAGCATAAACTCTTTTTGGTTTTGGTTCAGGAGGAACTGTAAAAGGCGGCTGCTGTTTGTTTTTAGCGCTCGGCGACAGTCTGTCTACAGTTTTGCATAGTCTTCTGGAACGTGCTGAAGTCGTGCGATGGCATCAGGACCGAATTCAATGATTGGTCAAAAATTTGAGACTTCCGCTGAAGATATGTGTACATGTTTTATCATCTCGACCGCTTCTATTATCGATTGGTATTGGGATGCGAAGAGTTTCAACCTGTATAATAAAAAGTGCTAATGAATACAATTGCCTACCCTACCTTTAATATAAAATCTCTTTCCTGTAGCTCAACCAGTAGAGTGTGGCGCTTGCAACACCAAGGTCATGGGTTCGGTTCCCAAGGAAAGCAAGAACTGATTAGAATGTCAGTGTGTTTCTTGAATGCAACATAAGTCATTTTGGTTTGAGGCATCTGCCAAATCCATAAATGTAAAATTACATTTTTTATTTTAATTTTACATTTATTAAACTTCTCAAACAAAACACTGGCGAGGCAGGAGAGCCAATGCAACAATGACAGAGAGTGAAAAAAAAGAACAAACACAGGGTTTAAATACTTGGCAGACAGAGGAACTAATGAGGCTAATTAGCAAGACACACCTGAACCCAAACTCAAATCAATTAGTAACCAAGGAAACAAACAGGCCAAGGACAAGTGAAAACTGAACTAAGTACAATCTGATAGCAAAAAAAAAAAAAAACTCATTAAGTGACAACCAATTAAAAACGTCATTTATTAACACATATTAGCATACAAATAACAACAGATTAGCAAACCCTAAAGCTTATATATAGCCTAAAGTTCAAAACAACTGATAGAACATGTGAGTTGACATTAATTTTGATGAAATCTGAATATTCAGACATCAGGATATTGATAAAAAAGAACTCTAAAACATATTTTTAAAAAGTGTTACTATGACATCAAAAAGTCTGAAATAACTAAATAAGATGAAATTTGATGAATTTGAGTATAATTACTGAAGGTTAATGTCCCCCACTTTACCTGAATCCCAATTTATCTAATACATTCAGCCAAAGTGGATCAGCAATATTAAAACACCTTACAAGACAACTAACACATTGTTAACCATTTTATTATTGGCATTTTTATTCCATGTTAACTAGAAACAAACAAAACATGTCACAATAATAATAATATGTTTACATGTGCATGAATGGCTTTTTTGGCTATTTGTGTGAAAGATTAATAAGTTCTTAGTGGGATTTAACAAACAAGGCTTAAACTAATCCCAGACTAAAATGCATATTTAACACTAGCATATCTTAAAACATATCAATAACATTGTTTTGTCTCAAGATGCACACAGTAATGTGTTTTTCTAAGGCACGTTATAAAAACTATTTAAATGTCTTAATTGAACTAAGTCTTAATCCTGACTTAATGTAAACCCTGTCTGTGAAACCAGGCCATAAGTTATTATTTGCGAAGAAACACTGACTTAAAATAGGCTCCCGTAATCTTAAAGCACATTATTGTGCATTTAAATGCGAAAAAAGCCTAAATAAAATCTGAAAAATATACAGTAAAGAGCGATCCTGCTTCCGAGGAATGGACAAATGACATATTGTCTGCTGCAAAGGCGCTGTCCACCGCTGTGGTGCTGACTTTGCTCCAAAAAGTATGTTTTAAGCCTTAAAACGAGACTTGGTGCAAGTTAGGCGACTGTAATTAAATATCTTCCTCTGTTTACATTGGTAGCGCCCAATATTCAAACGCATTCATCATTGCCTCATCCCTGACTGACTGAATCCTTCCCATATTCGTCATGCTCTAACTCCATTCAGAGCGTCAAGCTTTCCATCACATGACTGAGAATGATTATATGGCGGTGACATATATTTCTTTTGTTGGGTAAAGGCGGTGACGCGTCAAAAGCGCGTATTGTTGAGCTGGAAGCTTAAGGAGGATTCATTTTTAGCGCAAATGTTGTGTCGGGGGAGTCAGCCTCTTCTGCAGTATGTAACAAAACACGCTGAACATAACATCCTAGTTCCAAAATAGCCGTTTTCGCATTTCGTCATCGGCTCTAAATTTGCGTTTTAAGTGACAGCGCGCAACACAACAGGCCGCGCGCGCGCCATGGAAGTCAGGCTCCGTTTGTCGCCAGGTAAACGCCTCCCTTCGCGTTATTACGGGGATGTGCATGACATATTCTAGGAGAGTAGGGAAGAGCGAGAGTAGTGTAATTTCCCCTCGCTCGTGAACGTCTGGCGCGCGTGTGAAATGACGCTCTGGGCGAGGGGCGAGGAAGGCAGCGCAGAGCCACGACTCCACTAGGATTGGACAGTGGGGATTCCTGGAGTCTCCTAAAAGACTACTGCGGCTTCATCACCAACTAAGCCAATGGCAGCATCGGAGAAAACGCTCGTTTACCGGGAAGACACCGATTCATTTAAGAACTTGCTTTCCAAACGGGACATGCGCCTGATAAGCGCGCAAGAGGAGTCGAATTATGTGGATCTGAACGACCTGCTGGAACTGAACTTGGAGGATACAAAAACGGTGAAAGTGACATTTACTGGAGACTCGAGTCAACTGGAGATATTTAAGAGCATTAGTGGCATGAGCGATTCGCAAGGAGAGCGCAAACCTTCCACTGAAAAACCCGATGAATCTACTAAAAATAAATGCGCACTGGAGGAGTGCGCGGAGAAGTCGAGCTCTTCGGAAACACCTCAACCCGATAAAACGGACTCGACAGAAAAGCCCAAATCCCCAAATTTGGAGAACGATAACAATGAACAGTACAACGAAGCTTATCTGAGCAGCAAAAGTGAATCGGACGATGAGGCCACTGTGGTGCTTTCGGATCAGGACACGCGCGAGGATGAGTCCCACTTTATCACAACCCACGAAATACAGCTTTTGGAGTTGGACCACGATGTGGACTATGACTTCGAGACGGGATCGAGCTGGGATCTCGAGGACGATCTCCAGGTCTACTCGTTTGTCGATTACGCCTCTTTTGACAGCGATGAAACGATGGGGGCAAAAGAAGCGAGTGGGAAACGCAATGCGAGCGGAGCAAGGGTCAGCAGTAAGCCTGAAAGCAATCTCTGTGACGCGGACAAATGTGCCAGCTCAGATGAGAGCCTGTCAAAGAAGCAGAATACAACCGGGCAGATTCACCTGTCAATCAAAGCCACTTCCCGCGCCGTGAACGAGCGACGCAACATCCAAGACCACGAAAAAGACTCGAGTCGCTATGTTTTGAGAGGGGTGGACGCAAAGCGCGACAAAGCGTGCGATAGCGCAAAGTGTTTCATTGCCGTGCCAGGGCGCTTGCACTTTGGCACCAAGCTTAAAAGCAAGGATGTGAACGAGTTTTCCAGTGGTGCGTCCAGCGCGGTGAGCGAGCTGGATGACGCCGATAAGGAGGTGCGCAATCTCACTGCCAGGGCGTTCAAAAGTTTGGCGTATCCGTATTTCGATGCCATCAACTTTAGCACTTCGAGCGAGTCTTCCGCTTCAGAGCACGGGCTGGGGATCAACAGGTGGTCGACGTTTGTTGACCTAAAGTATGGCAAGGGGAGAGAGCAGAACTTAGTGGCGCGTAAAGGCTCCACACCCAAATTCCATTTCGCCAAAAAAAGGGACGGTAAGGGGATAACGGGCTTGACGCTGACCAGCATGCGTGCGCCCCCCGTCGAGATATTTGCTCTGAACGGGAATTTAGTGGATCACAAAAACGCATCGTCCACCACAAAAAAGATTGAGCTCATGGGGAAGTTCTCACAGGGGCAAAGTGGCCTCATAAGACTGACCGAAACTCTCAATTTTCGATGCAATGTCAAATCCGGCCAGCCTGTCAACGAACGCGCTGGAGGATCACGTTCCACGGATGAAGTTACGCACACCTTGCCAAGCGCTCAAGGGTGCGAGGCGAGCCAGCGACCGTGCAATGCAGGTGAAGCCATGGAAGACGCACACAAGAAATCCGTATTCGCTTCGAGTCTCCTCAAAAATGTCATTTCTAAGAAAATGCAGTTCGAGCAAGAGCGCAAAATGGAGAGGGGCGAGATCTGCGAGACGCACCACGCGCCCTCTCCGTGTTTCGCGATGCACGAGAAAGAGAAAGCGTCCAAGAAAAGTCCCAAAGGGTTGCAAAGGCAAAGCTCGAAATTCTCAGAAGCCGATTCCGACTTCACGATCGTCTGCGTGGACGATCTGGGCGACATAGTAGACGGCAATTCGAGCGATGCCAAAGACGACGCGCGCAATGAAGAGACTTTGACGAGTGCTTCAGAAACGAATTTAGAGTCGGCGAATGATACTAAAAAAGGAGCATTCGAAGCATCCAAAAGCACGCTGCTTCGAAGCCAAAATAGCGCGTTCAGGTCGTGGAGGGACGGCGAGCTAGAGTTTCAAAAGGAACATAAAAACGTCAAAACTCCTGAGAGGAACCCGCTACGCGAGTGTCCGGGGGAAACCAACTTCTGCGTCGATTCACCCAGCGGCAAGCACACCAAAATGTCACATTTATTTGTGCCTAGCATACAGCTCCCGTCCTCGGAGAGGGACCTCGGGAACCCCCCGCCGAATGCGAGTTATTCCACGCGCGATCAAGGAGAGTGGCGCTCGAACACACTGTATGTGACGGACGCCACGCGCAGCGCTGCGACATCGAAGTCGCCGGAGATCAAAATAAGTCTGCGGAGCGTACGGGACAACAAAAGCGACCCGTTCAATATTGCCAAGCTGCTGACTCCCAATTTGGGTTGCAAGACAGCTGAGGACACCAGGTGCCAAGCGCTCGCCACAGCTTTCAAGGGTGAGTCCTCCGACAAAGTGCCTCACTTTATAGTCAGAGACATTAGAGATAACAAGGGCAAACTACAGACCCCCATTCACCAGGTTAGAGACGTGCGCAAACTGGTTAAGAGCTCGTATCACTTTGTGTCTTTAGATAACGAGAGCAAATCTAGCCACTCGACTTGTGATGGAGAGCAGAAGACGTTAAAGCAGAGCCCTTATCTGAACTCAGCCCCTCTTTCACCAATAGTGATCAAATGCCAGTCTGTGAATACAAATAGCAACGTGAAGCAATCCGGAGATTTAATAGATCCCCCCAAGAGACAATTTCCAGAGGATATAGTTGAGACGGAGAGGTCCTCTCCTCACGTTGCTGTTGCTAGCAGGCTGACAAAGCAAGAGGCTCCAACTGGATTAAGAATTGAGACAAGCACGAGAAAGCAAGATAAAACAAGCGACCCCAGCGAGAAAAAAACCGAACCCAAGATGGCCAACCAAGCCGCTTTGGAAAAATTGCAAGCCGCCGTCAAAACGATGGAGCAGCTGTATGTTTTTGACAGGAACGAGTGGAAGAGAAAAACAGAACCGCGGCCGCTAACAGACAGCCACGTGCTATCGCTCATCTCCAGCGAGAAACACACTTTTGAGGAACAGGAAAGCAATGCTCCTGCAGATAGTTTTCCGAGACGGGATTCAAACTCAAATCTGATTGAGACGGCCCCTAAAAAAGACAACAAGTCATCAGCCAATCAAGAGCGAAACGGCCCTAAAGGGACGCCATGTAAGAATATAACCAAGAAGCCCTTGGCCTCAAAGACGCCACAAATGCATGCTGCATCACCAGCATCTCAAAGCTTCAAGGCAGTGGCACCCAACTCTCCAAAACTACCCATTCCCTTGAAGATATCTCAGCCAAAGCGCGTGCCAGAGGAGCGGGAGAGGCCGAACGGCAGTGAGACTGAGTTTGCCCCTCTGCAGTTCACTTCCACCGCAGATTCGGAGAACTACCTAACCATACCTGTGAAGCCTCATGCCACGTCCGCAGCTGGACTGGGCAAAACGTCCGTTTATACAATCCCACCCGGAGGAGGTAAAACCCAAACGGCCAGTCCGCTGTCTTACCTGGCTCACAGTGACATCAGAAGCCATCTGTCACCAAAACGTTCATCGTTTGTCATGGAGACACGGTCCCCGGATACCCCTACCGCCACGATTTACCACACACCCCTTCCTGTCACAATGCAAGCTCCTCAACCTCAAGTAATTTGCTTCTCCCCTTCAGTTCAACCCTCCCCCATCCCGACAGAGCACTTCCACACAACCCAAAGAAAGATGCTGCTGGATCCCACCACTGGAAGTTACTACTTGGTGGACACTCCGGTGCAGCCAGCCACTAGGCGTCTATACGACCCAGAAACCGGGCAGTATGTGGACGTCCCCATGCCGCAGCAGCCTCCCATGACCCCCGTGCCACTTCCAATATCCCCTCTCGCCCTCGGCCCGGGAGCTTATGGCCACACCTACATGTTTTACCCGGGATACATGCCAACCACGATGATCCCCGCACGCAGCATTCAGTCCCAACTCTCTATGCAGTCAGAAGCAGATGATGGGGATAAATCTCATTCGCACATGGGACCGCAGGAGGATGGAGCTTATATGGAGAGCCCTTACTATATGCCATCTGGGAAGTCGTCACAAACAACCTCCGTGGCTCAACATGTCGCCACCAGCAGGCTGGCCAACAGCAAGAAGCCTGTCATCAGCATCACCTCCCAGCAAGGGCCAAGGATCATCGCTCCCCCCTCCTTCGACGGCACCACCATGAGCTTTGTGGTGGAGCATAGGTAAAGCCCCGCTCACCTGCAGCGTAAGTGCAAATTCATAATTTCTTCATCATATTTGAATGCTTTTCACAATGGCTTTTAAAAATGACGTTAAAAAATGATTGGTTATATTTTAAGTATAGAATATAATGCAATGTCTTACTTTCTTGCTACATAACATGCCGTTTCCTAAATCCTTTCCTTTTCCTTAAAGACATTTTCAATTTGATTTTACATGCACGTTTAAAACACAAAATGTTGGCATTGTTTTGTTGTTGTTCAGGTGCACAGACATTGTTTATTGTTTTTTAGAATTGTGTAATACTATTTTGTTTGTAAAATTATTTGTTATTGTAAAGTATTAGTTAATTCTCAGATATTTAAGATCTACAGTGCTTGCTTAAATAATTTAACTACTAATAATTTAATAATTTATACACACTATCTGAAATTATGCTTTTCAAGGTTTCAATGCAAAATATCTTTTCAAACCTTAAATAGTTCGAAAATTTCATTTTAGATAAATAATGTTTAAAAACTGCTTGAATTATTTAAAGGGTTAAATACAAATTCTGTCATCATGTTAGATTTTAACCTGTAAGATTTTCATTCATCTTTGGAACACAAATTTAATGAAATCTGAGAGATCTTTGTCCCTTCATTGCTTTGTTTAAAAAGCCTAAATTCAATCTGTTCATCATATAAAGCGATCAAGTCTTTGTACTAAACGCTCAATTCATATGAATTAAATTTATGAATTTTATGAATCGTCAAAGTGTCATTTGTTTATCTGTCAATGGAGGGATAGAAATCTCTCAGATTTCATTAAAAAGATCTTCATTCGTGTTCTGAAGATGAATGAAAGTCTTACAGGTTTGGAACGACATGAGGGTGAGAAACTAATGACAGAATTTTTCAAACCGGTGATGGTAATTATATGGGTAGATTTAAAGGACTGTTCACTCCAAAAAGTATTAAATTATTCCATTCTTTATTTCATTGATTGAAACCTGTTTGAAAGAAAAAAGTAAAATATATATAAAATAATGAACTATACAAATTAAAAGTAAATGTTCCTCTTGTTCCAGATTGTAAGTGCAAAAAATTCACATCTAGCGAACTCTCTCCTAGCAGTTCATCCTTTTCTCTCTGGCCTTTAACTGTCTAATTGAGCTTTAACTGCCTTCAGTATTTATTTATTTTTTATTAATAATTGTGTCTTTGCCGGTTGCTTATATTGCTTACAATTAGGAATTGAATACAACTAGCAACTTGATTTTTTAAAATCTTCTTTTGTGTTCTGCAGAAGAAGAAAAAAGTCATGCAAGTTTGGATCGACATGACGGTGAGTCAATGATAGCGAACTGTAGTTTTTGGGTGAACAAACCCTTTTGTATTTTCATAAGTTACAGAACTAGTTTTCTGATATTTCCTGACCTGTAGACATGCCGTTGCCATTATGGATAATAATTTGACTTCATATTACTTTATTTAAGCAGTAATGACCCAATGACCATCTTGAAAGAAATTAAGGCTTTTATTTGATTATGAAGACATATATATATATATATATATATATATATATTTGGCTGTTTATGAGTTATTCATAACCGTTGGAATCTAGAAGCCACTAGGGTTGGGTTTACATTCATGCATTTTGCAGATGAACGTTTGCAGAGTTACAGTGCATCCAAGGTGTAAGGTCTGAGTTTGTGTGCTAGAATCAAACCTACAACCTTGGTATTGTGGGTTTGATGCTCAATCATCACCTCTATAGGGTTTAGAGTGTTTTTGAAAGTGTTTACAAATTTTGGAGATTTCCCAACGCAGGATCATTTTGTGGATTCAGTTTTAATTACGGTAAATAATATTTTGAGGAAATTGAATTGCCTTGTAAACATACTGTATCTCTAGAAACATTTAAATAAGCAATTAAACATGAAAGTATTATGCAATCATTTAAGACATTTCTCCTTATATAGACACTTTTTTAGCATAAAGGTTTCTTGAAAATATAACTTTTTTTAAGAGTGTATAGTGTATAGAATTTGGATCCATATTGCCGTAAAATGATGTCACTCATAATATTTCCCCTCCTTTCACAATATTATTTCCCTATTTTTCCAATTTTTCTGCTTACAAATGCAGTTTTTTTGCATCTCATACATTTTGTGGTAAAAATCAAGCACTTGAGTAAAAATATTACTGCAGTAAAAATATTAGTACTCATTTTCATTATTACTTGAGTAAAAGTACAAAATAAAATATTTTTAATGTACTAAAATAAAATTAAAAGTATTAAAAATCAAAAAGTTCTGATTAATAAGCGATGTGTATAGTCATATAGCCAGTACTAGTCATAGGCACTAATAAAAAAATAGTTTAGACATTTAATATGTATTAATGTGCAAATATCAACATTAAACTTTATTACCAAAACTTATTATACTTATTATTATAGTTATTATACACTCAAAAATGGGACAAGGGGATGAAAAAAATATATTACGTTCCCTTACAAAAAATGTTGTATTCCTCCAAGAAACATTGCGTTTGCTTGCAAAAAAAATGTAAAAGGTACCAAGCCCTTAAAGAGACGTGAGGGTGGAAAAAAAATATGAAATCGGAGGAAAAATAACAAGTTAGTACTTTTGTGTTCTCTCACAAATGTTTTGCATTCATGAGAAACTTTCAAAACCTTTTAAGCTTTTTGCGAGCGAACTCAATGTTTCTCAGCGGAAGGTAAACATTTTTGTAACGGGATGTAAAGTATCTCGTTGTTATGCAGAACATTTGCGAAGGGAAAACGACTCCTTTTGAGCTCTTTGTGAACGCAAAGTTTAAAATATATATTTTTTTCTTCTGCAAGTTCACTACAATAATGGAAACATCACATTCTTTTGAAAATCCAGCATTTAGTTGATCCTGATAATCATTGTCACATGAACAATTCACGATTGTAAACATGAAGGCTTTCTTCCATGAGGGGGTTTGGCATCACATCGTTTGTTTCCAGGCAGAACGTTAAAAGACCACGACACACACGTCAACCAATCACATGACGACTTAACGCAAAATTATTAACAAATCATATTTCTTCCATCTCATTTTTTTTTCTTTTTTTGAACGCAAACATTTGCAATTGAACGCAAAATCTCTCTTTAGCACCACCTTACTACAATAGCAAATTCAGTTCACAAATAACTGACAGTCATGACCTGTGACCTCAGTAGAGCGTGGCGCTTGCAACGCCAAGGTCATGGGTTCGATTCCCAGGGAAAGCATGAACTTATTAGAATATAAATATCTTGAATGCAATGTAAGTCGCTTTGGATAAGCATCTGTTAAATGCGTAAATGTAAAATGTAAATATTATGCTTTGGAAAGTATTAATACATTCTGAATCTTGATAAATTGCTTCATAAAGTAGTTTGACAAAGAAGTGAGATGCTTTAGATGAATACCATGTGTAACTGTACACTATTTTGTTTATATGAGTATAAATAAAAATGATTTTAATCTTAACACCTCGTGCTAAAGTCATAAAATAGCCCGCCAAAATACATGACTACTGTTCTATTTCCTCAAGAGCTACTGTATGTCTATGGTATGGATGGTGATAATATAAGAGCTATAAAGAGCTGGGGGTGGCGCGGTGTCTGCTCTGCCCGCGGGCAGAAGGGAAGAGGCGTGGCATTGTTGGCATAGCAGTGGGAGGAGTGAAAGGTCATCCGGTTTGAGGCATGTGTTTGTGCTGATACAGTGTTGAGCCAGCTGCTGCTGGATATCAAGACTCATCGTCCTGAGATGCTTGGGGCGCAGGCAGGTCACCTTTTTATAGGACTGCCTTATGTTAAAGGGAAAGACCCAGAGGCGGGCCAGGGATATTACACAAACAAATCAGCCAGCGTGCGATCGGGCAGCACAGGAGAGAAATGTAAGACGCCTGAACTGCAAAATTTTAATGACCAATAATCCAGCTATTAGCAAGCAGCGGATGGTTTTAGAGACACTTGAAGATCAGGCTTGATTCTGAGTACGGCTTAAATAAGCAGCCTGTTAGCTGATAACTGTGTTCCAATTGCTGACAGAAGAACGCTGTTATGAAATACAGTTGTTAATATTATTCTTGTTTTGTTTTGCACAGGAGCCCGTTGATGTCTCCTTCATCGAGAATTCGCCCCACTCTTCTCCCACTGTTATTTGTGGCTTGCTTGTTTATGCTGATTATCCCACACGCTTCATTCTGTTAGAATGTTTTTTCTGTCTGCTTGTCAAATCTTTATGAAAGTGGATGGATTTTTCTGCATTGGAGTTTTTTCAATGGGTAGTTTGCAAATCATTTGCATTTACTTTATAGGTTATTGTTAAATATCAACTTAAACACCTTCAGAAGGATGTCAGTATATATCAGTTATAAAGAACTTGGTAACACTTTCTGTACAGCCTTTATGTGTGTATATATATGTGTGTGTGTGTATATGTATATATATATATATATATACACCCACATATATATATATATATATATATATATATATATATATATACACATATATAATGCATTATAAAATTATGCCTTGTAATGCATTGTACTTACATGACAATACATTATAATACTTATCTATTCATTGTTACACTTTTATAAAGTATAATGCATAAAAACACATGAGAAACAACTACAGATGTAACAAGGAATCTGCAAATATTATAATGCATTTTAACTTTGCTTACAATGACAATAACACTTTACAATAAGATTTAATTTCTTCCATTAACTAATATTAACTAACAATGAGCAATACAGTTACAGTATTCATAATTATTTGTTAGTGTTAGTTATCTGTTTATTAACTCAGATACATTAAATTATATATAAACAGAAAGAACCTTTGATTGATATTAACATTAACTGAGATTAATAAATGCTGTAGAAGTATCGTTTATTCTTAGTTAACTAATGCTAACAAGTGAAATCATATTGTAAAGTGTTTCAGTTACAATTTTTTGTGAAAAGATATAATACATTATGACGTACATTATGAATACCATTGTAATGCATAAAGGCTTTAAGTAAAGTTTTACCAAGAGGTTTTTTTTAAATGATGATTGTTAAGGATGCACTGATATTAAAATCAGTGAAATAATTACAATTTCATAGTATGGCTGCTAAATACCAGTAAATAGCCGATATTACAACTCTACTATAATGTTTTTTTTTTGTCTAAATAAAGCTATATATATATATATATATATATATATATATATATATATATATATATATATATATATATATATATATATATATATATATATATATATATATATATATATAATATTAATTAGTGATTTTTGCCATCATAATGTAACTATGCCATCATAATTATGAAAACTCAATATTCACGTTGAGATTACATTTAACAGTATTAATAAATGATTAGTAGTTTTCAGTGAACTAACCATAAATGCAAAAAATAGGTCAATATTTGTACACAATTAAATATCCGATATATAAATAGGCTCTTAAATTGATGCTTGTTCAGGCTGTTAACAGTTTCTCTATATAAAACACACCAAATTTCTCCTGGTTTCCATCATTCGTCAACTGAAGTTCTTCGCTTGTCCTTGATTCTCAACACTCATCCTTGAGTGATGTTCAGTGAGCTTAATTATCTACATTATAATTTTATATTGTATATTTTTGTGATTTTTTTTTACCGTTGTTGTTTTTATGCTGGCATTGAATAGACCACCACATTAAAACACACACAAATGTGTGTTGATGTGGTGAATGGAGTGTTTTAGGGGATGGGATTTCCTCTATTATCTCGCAGTACCAGTAAAGCGTGAGTGTGTGAGAGAATGTGTTTACCAAGTCACTTTGATTTGGTATTGCAGTTTCATCACTTTTGGCTGCAGTGATAATGGATTAAGATCAGGTGAATTGATTTCAGGTGAAGAAATGAAAGATATTAGAAGGGATTTCTCGTGTTTTAAATACAGAAACTGTTATACAAAACACAGATGTAACATGATGTAGCTTTAGACAACATTTAGCATCAGAGTTTTTTTTTTTCAGGAGAAATATGACTGAAACTCAATTTCAAAAAAGTATTTCTATACACAGTGCTGAATAGTAACTATTAAAATAGTAAAATTAATTTCTTGCAATTAGATCATATTGAGTAATCCGACTACAGTTACTTTTCTATTGATTTCCTTGATTATATGTAATTCTCAGCAAATTATTCATAATTCATTGATCTTTGTTATCTTGTAAATTTCCTACTGCTTATATATGTTCAGAATATTTTCCAGGTTTAAGAAGTGTTTTCTCAACATTGCAACATTGCATATCTAATCAACTCCTGACAAAAATGTATTATTATTTAAATGATCACTCGTTGAGTCATTCAACCACAAATGATTGTCTTTGGAAGGATTTTGTCTTTCAAAAATGTATAAGTTCACATAATTTCGTATCTACATGCAATGATAACAAAGTTTGTTTATAACAAAGAAAGGAATATCGTTGATATCGTTGATCTTTTTTATGTATTCATTTTTACATCAATGTGGTACAAAATTATCCTATTCAAAAATGTGATAAACGAGTTAGATTAAAGCCAGAATACATGACCTAAAACAAGTAATCTAGGTTACATTACTAACTAGAATTAAATGTGGCTGATGGGAATTTGTCTCATTGTCCGGTGTAGACAGCATCACTTATTATAATGGGTTTGATTAGCTTTTCCACGTTTTTAGCTGACAAAATAAACATTCTTTATAACTGACATTATTCTGAATCTTTTAACAACAGAGGCCTTACATTTGGACCCTCTGATATATCGGTTTTGTTTTTTGTTGCTTTATTTTTTTGATGCACATAGCTAGTTTTTAATAACTCAAGTTTGATAATTATTTCAGCTGTTGGAGCTGCTGGCCAGTCCGTTAAGCTGTCTTTGACAAAGTTTGGTGTGGCGTTGTCAACAAATTACTGAGAATATCATTTCAGAGGGTTTAAATTCAGTGACAAGACTAAGTTTACTTAAAGGTTTTTTTAAAGAATAAATATGTGAAATACATACAACAACGTAAATGTGAAAATGTTTTTGTTTGGTATGTGATATTTGTTGGTTTTGTTTGTAATCAGAAGTCCCTTGATGTCATGAGATGACACTGAATGTCTAAGAGTCGAAGAATATTTTAAGAGATACACTTGATAATGATGTTTGAGACATGATGACAAAGTTATGTTAAAATGGTTAGAAGAATGTGTGAAGATGGATGGGAAACGTATTGGATGAGAAGACGCAATATAGCGTCCTAGAAAGAATAAAGACTGAGATTCACAACAAAGGGATGCAGAAAAGGGGAAATGCTCTCTGATTTGAAATTACAGGGAAAATAAAAACTGTACTTGAAATCCGCATTTTGTTGTATTTTCCTTTTCTTTGAAAATGCTACTTGTACTTTTCCAAAAACTGCACCTGAATAGATATTACACCTTTCTTTTCTTTTTAATTAAAGTAGTTGTAAGTAAACTGTAAATAAAAGTTGCTGCCTTCAATTTTTTAAGTACAATCAACTTGTATGTTTTAAGTTATTTCAACTTAAATTGCATTAAGCTGACTCGCAAGGTTGAGTTGAATCTTCTTGAATAACAATGCTTTTTTAATTACTTCACTTTGATGAGTTAAATCAATCTAAAAACATGTTGTCATAACTTATGGATCATATAATTTTTTTACAGTGACACTGATAAAAAAAAAGATTTTGTGGTAAAGTAAAAACCACAGAAAAAAAATGTAATTTACCTGAATAATTTAGTTCAGGCACGAATTTAAAAAAATGAATAAATTCTACATTAGTAATTAATTTAAGCTTTTAAAAAATTAAGTGTAAATATCAATGTTATAAAATGAAGTAAGTTCTTAACTTACTGGTGTTCCCATGCACTTTAGAGTTACATTTTTCACTGTATTTCCATCTATATTTACTGTTTTATCCTTTCTTTGGTTCTTATGTTTAGAACCAAATATCGTTCTGTTTTGTGACATCTGGAGTTCAATTTCTACTCAAAATGACACTTTCATACTTAAAAATGATTCAACGAATGTTACCGTTATTGTGCATTTTGTACCAAGTACTGAGTTTTTAGGTCGTATCACATCATTTCTGTTAGGTTGATGGTCTCAATTTTTTATACTACATTATTTACTTAGATATTCTGAGTAAAGTATACACTTTAAAAGCATGGCTTAGTTCAGTATTCTATTGTTTAGGTAAAATGTATTTGAAACTGGATAATCTTCAACTAACTAGAAATTACTCAACAAACAAACTGGCCAAGTGAAAGGTACTTATTTTCTTTGTTAATTATACTCAGCTAAGTTAAGTAGATTTTACTTTACTCCATATGTGCTTAAAAATATGGCTGCAAAAACTTGCAATAGAAAAATGAAGTAAGTTTGACTTTTTTCAGTGTAATTTGCTAATGTTCCCTTGAGTGCTGAAGATGGGCTCTGTTTACTAGAGTCCGTATCAGTTGTTGTTACTAAGCACAAAGGCATTAAAAGAATGACTGTTTGCCAACAACTATCTGTCAGCTGTACAGAGTATTTTTACCATCTCAGAAGCTTATTAAGAGCTCTGCATTAAGCTCATTGACCACAATCAATTTGAAAGGCTGCGTAAAGCATCTATGTGATCAGGAGAATGAATATAGGAAGCAACAAATCCATATGCTGATATGTGTTGTAAAGTGCTAATGTGAAAATTGATAGTCTCGTAGTTAAAAGGTTGTCACACATTCCTCTGCAGCATTGGGAATGCAAACTTCCATATTAGCTGTAACTCTACTCAGGTGACATGAAGTGCTCTGAATTAAGACTAACATCTGTTTTATCATTTTAATTCCCTGGGCTTATCAATGCAATTCCACAAATGATAAATGATGAATGTTACTGGAAGAATGTTTGCTCATAACGTCAAGAGAACCTTTCCAGAACGTTTGCTGGTTTCTGAGAATGCATGTGCATGCAAAGTTCATGGTCAAGTTTGTGATTGGCTATATGTGTGTGTTTTCTTCTGCCAGTGCTAGATTAAACACACTGTTACCATGTAATGTGTATGCAATGAGCATGGCAGAATATTTCAGTTGACCACCTGTGCATGAAACATAATATGGTGTGACATTATATGTTGGGAGGCTGGCATTTTGCAAGCTATGCTGTCAGACACACCATATATCATAGAGTGTTTAAGTTATTAAATAGAAAATAATATTTGCATTTTAAACAACTTGTGTTACCTTATAAACTATGGTTTCAACACAACCCTCTTTTTGCAATAATTCATTATCCTTAGACTTGTAAAACTACTATAAAGTATTTTCCTTCAAAACTATATGGACTTAAAGCTTAACAATATACAGTGCATATCTGATGGTTGGTGTATATTTATATAGAATATGTGATATATGATTATTAGCACTATATCCAGAAAAAACATGAAAAAGATTATGGAGTTTTAATTTTTATTAAGCACAAGTAAATGCACATGTAAACAACTCACAACAGATGTTATCAAAAACAACAAAAATATAACAAAACAGTCCAACAAAAAACATTGAGACAGGCGTAATGTATTATTTACAATAAATACAATTTGAAGAAAAGAAAAAATGCCTCGTTTTCCACTCCATTTTTTACTCTATTTTTAATAAATAAATAAAAATCATAAATAATATACAATTAACTACACAGTGTGGTGGGTTTTAAGGCTCTGCTGGAAGTATAGAAATAGTATTCAAATAATAATTTGTATATATTGTAATTCAAATAATAAATATGGGCTTTATAGACAAACAATTGCACTAACATAGGCTTTAAAGAAATTTTTGCAAGAAAACGAAATAGATTTTTAAAAATAGAATAAATTGATTAATTAGGCCTACTTGTTTTTTTAGATTTTTGTCAAAATTACGAAAACCAAATAAAAAAATCCTTATACAACAAAGAAAAACTGTCTAGGAAAGAAGCGCTTCAAAACAAACAAAAAATGTTATCCAACGTGGATAAAATCCCACAAAAGATCGAGGACAGATTCATCTACCACTCCACAAAAGTGAATCCGGAAACGTTTTTTATTTTATATATAAGATTGACAGGGTAAAATCAATGTATCGATTTCAAAGATACCTCTTTTACTTCATTAGTGATTTCATATTTGTGACTTTCTTCCATGGAATATCATTAAAATAATTACCCCTATGAATAAGATATTTCAGCAGGGACAGTAATCATATCTTTCTAAGAGAGTTGTCCAATCACTCTAAGACTGGACAAAAGGAAAAATTACCTATTTCTGTTCCACAGGGATGTGTCAAAGAGATAAGAGCGGGTATAAAGACTTTCAGGGGTTATTTTTTTAAGCTTAGCAGCTTCACTGGGAATGGCATCCATAACTAATGACGGAGATTTCCAATGCCTAAATGTCCTCATTTGCCCTCAACAACATGGCGCCCAGTGGCTGTCCTCTCTTGCCCTCACCAACATGGCGCCCAGTGGCTGTCCTCACGCTGAACGAGTCGCTTTTAAATGACGCAGAATTACAGCACATGAGATGACAGCCCGACTGCAAAGGCAGCAGTTTAGAGGTACTTTCTCTTTTATATTTGTAGTTTGCAACTTTTTAAAGTAAATTATCTTTTTTTTATGTGGGCGCATTTAAATTGTATCTCTGCATGCTCGTTTTATGGCTCGATTATGCATTATTTTGATCGTCAGACTCTGAATACAGCTGATGTTTGTGAACTTATTGAGACATAGATGTCTTAAGTGAACCTGTGTAAAGCGTTTCCAGGCGTTGTAGTCGGGGTTAAACGCGCGCACGATAATCACATAATTGTGTCTAAAATAAACGGATTTTGTTTCGTCGGTGGGTATAAAATGTTTGAGGAATGCTCGAACCGAATCATCTCAGTGAGTCGAATCTTTTGAATCGGTTCATTTAAAAGATTCGCCCGAGGGTTCGACCAGTGGCCCTTTCTGTATGTGAAAAGCATTACAAGTAGCTCGAGTTATGTAATCAGATTACTTTTTTCAAGTAACGCGTTACTTTTAACTTTACAACAAATATCTCAGTTACTATTTAAAGTATTATTTCAAATAAGTAACTTAAGTTACTTTGTTTTCACATTTTTTGACTGACAGATCTCCTGTCCAAACGTTAAGAACCAGTAGCCATTGTGTGTGAATATGATGATTATTGTAGTTTTAGAATAAATGTGAGCGTTTATTAATCTCACTTGCACACAAAAAACAGATTCATTGTTCTTTAAAATGAATAAAAACAGTGAAATGCAAAATCAGAATATAATGCAAACCACAAATAATTAAATGTTAAATAAAACCAATATTTTTCTGCATTTAATCTCAATTTATTGACCAATGCTGCTGACCTTCGAGGATTCAGTTAAAATAAGCAAAAGTCCCTTTAGATTTCTTTTTTTTTTTTTTTTTATTGATGTAAGCATTGTATTTTCTTCTCCTGTGATCCAGCAGCAAATCTGTAAACAAAAGTATGATGTTTGCTGCTCCAGGGTCTTCAGATTAAATGGCGAATACGGAGCAGGAGAGAAGCCGTGAATGTGCTAACAATGACAGTCAATCTACAAAGGATGAAAACGAGACTGGACAGACCGGAGAAACTGAAACACTGTCTAAAAGACAAAGGAAGAAACTTCTTAAGAATCAACAATGGGAAGAACAGAGAGAACTTCGCAAGTAAGAAGTGTTATTGTAGTTTTATTTATATAAACACAGTGTTTTTTTTCCCATATTCCAAATTACCTTTTTATTTGAATCTATTTCCAATTTAGTTTTAGTACCTGTGAAGTAGTACTTTTATTTCAGTTTTGTATTAGTATTATATGGCATTTCTAAGTTATAGTTTTTAAATTTTCTCTCTTTATTTATTTATTTATTTGTATAGGAACACATTGACAAGGAACAATTAATGCTCCCGAGTCATTCTGTAATTTAGGTTAAATTTCATTTCCATTGATGATAATTGTTTTTTATGTTTTTAACCATTTTCTATTGAAATACCCTGAATATATATAATGTTATTAATGTGTCTCATGTACAGACAGAAGCGAAAAGAGAGAAAACAACAGAGGAAACTCGAGAGACAAGCGCAGGCTGATGAGGGAGTGGAGTGGACGGGAAAGAAGCGTTTGCGCAGGTCGGCAGAGCCCAGCTCTCTCAGACTGATCGTAGACTGCAGCTTTGATGAGCTCATGGTGCTCAAGGTAAGATCTGCCCCGTCACGGCAGCAACTTCTGTAAAAGGCCTCTCTTCTCCTCTCCTCTCATCATCATCATCTCTTCTCATCTCATCTCCAACCAAATTTATTAAAGCTTGCATAATTTTTTCTTATTGTTCAGGATGTCAAGAAACTTCACAAGCAGATTCAGAGGTGTTATGCTGAGAACAGACGAACCCTCCATCCTGTACAGGCATGTTTCCTTCATATTGTACAGTGTGTATGTATATATATATATATATATATATATATATATATATATACACACACACACACACACACACAGTGGAGTTCGGTTATGTCGACGGACTCGGGGGTTGCAAAAAACCATTGAGGTAACCCATATAACATATATTAACAAGTATTTTCCCACATATAACCCACAGACGCAGACAATCCGCACACTCATATAGCCAGCGGGTTTTGTGTAAAAAATCAATGGCATAACCCACACCCATAGATTGATGAACTTTTTTGTGTAAGATCACATTTTGAATTTCAAATGTTGCTCGTATGACATCAATTATCCATAACTGTTCAGCTCGGTACACAGAGCTTGTGCGCGAAATTCACACAATAAGAAAACAAACACAAGTCAGAATCAGAAAAAAAAGAAAAAAGCAGTCTCTCCCGCTGTGCAGCAGCACGTCTCTTAAGAAGGTATCTAATGAGATGAGAAGAGCCCGCCCTCATGGCAGCACAGCCAATCACGTCTTCTTGCATGATTGACAGGTCAGACAGCCTATCAGCGCCAGCTGTCAGAGTGATAGTGGAAGCACCAGAGGCAACAACCCTCGCAAGAAAGAAAAATGAAAATGTATTGATGTACAGTAGAACCCCGACTTACGAAACGCTCTACGTATGAAAGTTCGACATACGATAAAAGATTTCGGGTTTTTTTCCGCCCGAGTTACGACAAAATGATCGAGATGCGAAAAACGAAATCTCGGCGAGGCGACGATTTCCGAGTTTTGTTTTGATATTCGCGCTGATTTTGGTTCGGGTTGGATGAAGACTACAGTTTGTCCGGTCAGAACAATGATGTCTCACTCAGGGAATGATCCTAAACTGGTATTTATTAAAGGTGCATAGATTGATAAAACCTCAACGATTGGCACTAATTCCCTGTATTTCACTCAATAAACTATATACAATCTTCAGCTGATCTCTGTCAGTCACTTCCTGAACTCCGAGGGAAAGTTTAGAATAGTCAATTTCTCACTGAATGACACGGATGGCTGGAATAGTCCATGTAAGAAGGGGAACACTTTTTACAATCCTGCTCTCCTATTGGTCAGCATCGCTCCCCCCACCCTCTACTTTTAGCATAAACTTTTTTCTAATCAGTAACCATGGATGTGAAGATTGTTGCTGAAGTCAAAGGGAAAAAAAGGGTGCTTTTCATTGAGTCGAAAAGGGACCTTATTGAGAAGTATGAAGCTGGGTTGCGCTTTGTCCCATGCTGAATATGGTGTTTTTGTAGGGCTTGGAACGGATTAGGCAATTAACATGTAAAAGCCTGACCGACATACGAAAAGTTCGACATACGAAACCAACCTCGGAACGGATTAATTTCGTAAGTCGGGGTTCTACTGTACATGATGTGAGTTATTAAATGAGAATGTACATGCTCGAATTTTTTTTTGATGAAGCGATCGGCATTCATCTAAAAAAAAGTACATACACTGTACTATGTATGTTTGCTAACAACAAAAGGCATATGTAAAACCACCTTCGATTCTTGATGCAAACCTTTAATTATATTCTCCAACAATGCAAACACAAAGATTGCTCACAAAATCATAAAAACCGTGCGGGATGCTACAGCGTGTTTTCCCTCAGACCAGATCAACGACAGGGAGTGAACCGTGAGCGGACCGCGATCCACGTGCAAGGCAAACTCAGCGCATGCGCAGTGAACTAGGTACGCTAATTAGTCACGAAATAAACATGTGAAGTGGCGATTTTGTCCCTCTTTTGTGCTAGAGATATGATAAGATTTGTGTTCGGCGACATTAACGAATTGACATTAAAGAATCAAAAATACTAAGAAAAAGGGAGTTTGGCGGTTCCACTTCAAAAACGTCGACATAATAGTATCGGCGAGTTAACCGTGACTCGAGATAAGTGAACTCCACTGTATATTGAAAATGAGATCTTTAAAATTAAACTTGGTCTTAACAGCCTTTTCATATTCACAGTTTTACCTTACAAGTCATGGCGGTCAGTTGAAACAAATCATGGATGAAATTAACAAAGGCTGGGTCAACTGGAAGGTGAGATGTGAAATGACACTACTTCTAATAAATATTACAGTTTTTTTTTTCTTTTGTAAAGTATATAATAAACATTTTAAAATAAATAGAATTTAAATGTTTTTTTTATATAAACAAATAATATAAACCTTTTTGGCTTCTGTTTACAAAATACATACTAGCAACAGGAGTTTTCAAGACTCACATTTACCTGGATTTATAATAGATGAATATTGTGAAGGACCGATTCAGATGGGACTAACATCTGTGTTTTGTAGACACAGGCATTACAGAAGCTCATCTGCTGTGCTTTCAAGCGTCATGTATGACATATTTGTCTTTCCATTAATTACTTTTTGATAGTTTTAATTTAGTATTAAAACTTTGTTTAAATCAATTTCCCATGAGTTTATAGAAGTCACCGTTTATAATAAACCCACAAAAGTGAGCAGAGTCATCTAGATGAGTATCTTACCTGACAATTTTATTAAAATATCTTTTTAATGTCCATGATTGGGCTCCATTTTATGATTTAATTTTCCCGTCCGAGACCATTCGTATTGAAATGAAAAGGATTGAAGTAACAGTATCTCAAGTAGCTCGAAAAACACAAGAGGAGAAGCGCTAGGATAATATAACATCGACAATCACAGATGTTAACGTTCAGACGGGATTAGATTCTCAGAGGAACTTTAAGTTTACCGACCATTTTTACAGAGATTGTGTGACGAAAAACACGGATTTGGCAAATTCAGAGGGGATTAAAATCACAAAGTACGTCTGTGAGACCATGAAAAATATCCTCGCCCAAATAGGGCTTTTTGTTAATGCTCCAAACTCTTCTGTGGTTTTGTGTTGACAGTCTTTTGTATATTTTTCACTCACACAAGAGAAATCTGCACAAAGCGTGATCCTTGCTGAATTTTGCCTGAAAGGGATGAGCTATAGACCTTATGTGAGAAACAAGAGCGCAGCCATCTTTAGAAATTGACGTTTTTGAGCTTCTGTTTCTACACTAACTCTGTGCATTTCTGTGGCATCGCTGTCAAAGAGAAATTGGCTGGTGAAGTGGATTTACTTGTGGAGCATTTTAATGTTTGAAGCGGGTGCCAGTAGTTTGGGAAGATTTTAAAAAGGAGTGGTTCATTCATAAATCCATAAGATCTTACCTTCAAACAGAAAGACAGCTCTGAAAAAGAGGCGAGGCTACGGATATTTGCTGTATGAATGTTGGATGATGGAAAACAATGCTTTTAACACATCTAAATTTCAATGTGATGTAGGATGTCCATGTCAAGCCTGAAGCGTTTCATGAACTCCTGAGCAAAGACGACCTCGTCTACCTCACATCTGATTCACCCAATGTGCTGGAAGAGCTGGATGAAGCCAAAGCCTACGTGATCGGAGGTCTGGTAGACCACAACCACCATAAGGTGAGAGGCTTGTTACCGTTAGAACTGAAAAAGGAAATTCAATGAATATTTATGGGAAGTACATGACACTGTTCAATCTCCAGGAAGTCATTTCACAGGCCCTGCTTGCATGGAGACTTTATTCTGCGCTGAATATAGTGTTGCGCTTCTTGTACGTTTTTATTTTGACCTTGAATTGAAATGTTTTGTTACAGGGACTCACATTTGGGAGAGCTCAGGAGCTTGGGATTGCTCATGCTCAGCTTCCACTGGGCAGTTTCGTCAAGATGAATAGCCGCAAGGTGCTGGCTGTCAATCATGGTGAGATGTGCTTTATTTAGTTTACACCTGGTATTAAGATGTGTTTTGGTCGATGGGATCACAAGTAGACGAGGGAGACACACTCCTGATGTTTTAATTCATCTCTGTTGTTCACTTTCAACCGCTATGGGTCGGTAAATGTGTGGGCTTTTACAGATTTTCCGATCTACTCGACGAAAATACGCTCACACAGTTTACATATGAGCGCACACGGAGAGCATGTGCTTTAGGGCCCGTCCACACAGAGACGCAGATCACTGTATACGTATAAGTTTTTTAGCGTATTGCCGTTTCGTCCACACGGATCCGGCGTTTTGCGAGACTGAAATCGGGTCCTAAAGTGGATAAATCTGAAATCGACACCCTTGCGGTTTCGTGTCTACAGCCAATCCGTATATTTTGTGAAACGATGATGTCATCACGTCATGTGTCGGCTGCGTCACACGTAACAGCAACGCAAGGTTATGCGCATGCTCAGAAGTCTTCTTCTCCGTGTATAGTGTATATCTGTGGCAGAATTACAGCGCCCCATACTGGTCTGGCATATATACTACACCGTTTTCAGTCGGTTTCAGTGATTTCATGTGTACGCTGATATTTCTTGAGACGACGCCGTGGTTACGTCTTATAGTTCTTTTTCTTATAGTTCGTATATTATAACTCACAATTGTGAGTTTATGTCCCACAATTCTGACTTTTTTCTCAAAATTGTGAGATCAACTCAAAAATTGTAAGTTATGAAGTCAAAAATTGTGAGCCGACGTTTCTTCTCAGAATTGAGATATAAACTGTAAAGTCCTAATTGCAAGATATAAATTCATGATTGTGAGGGGAAAAAAGTTGCAATAAAATTAATTGTTTTACTTGGCAGTGGAAACAAGCTTCTATAGTAATACCTTGAGATACGAGCATAATCCTTTCCAGGATCGAGCTCATAACTCGATGTGCTCGTATCTCAAATCATTTTTCCCATAAGAAATGACAGACATTTTTTTTTATCTGTTCCTGTCCTCTAAAAAACTCCCTTATTAGTGCTAATAACAATAGAAAAAACATGTTTTTAATTGCTGTAGAAACACACACACACACACACACACACACAAATTATAGTATATAAGGATTCCTGTGGTTTTAATTATGAGTTCTTACCTTCGAGATAGACGATACAGTAGTGGCTAGTGACGGCATGTGCGGAGGAGGAGAAAGGAGGGATAACGTAGATAATGCAAACACAATACGGAAGTGTAGTGTTTCTCCCCGTATTGTGTATTGGATAAACTCACTACCTCATATTTATTATTATTGAACACCCATAACTCGTGCTGCTCACAGCTTAATACTGGTGAATCACTCGTGAAAAACCAAGGTGCCTCTAGTGGAGATCATATGCAATTACACCATAAATGAGGCGCTTGAGCTGCTCCGAGTGCTGAACACCTCTAGCGTTGGCGTCTGTAAGCTGCTCGTATCTCAAGGTATTACTGTACTTTTAAGTTTTCAGATTGAAATTAACCATCGTTTTCCTTCTCGCTGCAGTTTTTGAGATCATCCTAGCATTCTTGGAGAAACGAGACTGGCAGGAAGCTTTCTTTACTGTTCTGCCTCAGAGGAAGGGAGCCGTGCCAGTGGGCCAAGAGGACAAGCTCGGAGAGGGCAATGAAGAGGAAGACTCTGATGAAGACTCGGACAGAGAACATCCGACCTCAGAAAAGGGAACAGACTCAAAGGACCAATCAGATAGCAAACGAGAAGAGCACAAACCTCTGCTAAACCAATCAGATTCCAGCGAGCGAAACGCAGCATAGACTGACGTAATATATATTCAAGCCGTTTCATCTTTTTTTTCTCATTTGTTTTTAATTTGTTTTTCTTTTTTTAGTTTAATAACATCTCAGTTTGAGGTTTGAGATGCTTTATCTAAAGGTTTGCACTTGAAGGTGTTTTTGTTGAAACATGTTTCATAAAAAATAAAAGACATTTCCATTACAAAACACAAACAGTGATGTGTAGATCTTGTGAAAAGAGAAGAAATAAATAATTACAATGTGATGCCTCTGACCAGCTGATGTAGAGAATATTTTTATTTTGTAAAGTATAAACTTTCTAAGTTTGTCTTAAATCACATTCCTATCATGAGAAGGATCAAATGACTAAATGTTGACAATCTGAGGGAAAGAATCTGCGTATTTGCTGTTCTGCCACAGTGGGATTTGTAGCTGTTGGCCAAGAGAACAAGCTCGGACACGGCAAGACTCTGATGTAAGCCATCCAATCCCAGGAAAAAAGAGCCAAGAAACCATTCAGACTGAAAAAGGAGGTACACGAAACTGTTCAAACGATCAGGTTCCAATGAGAGTTGGGTGAAACTTGATATTCACTCTTTTTTTTGCTCATTTTGTTCTGTATCCGTTTCATGACGTCTCCCATGGATTGGAGATTTATGAGTATATGTGAAATTTGGATTTTTTTTTTTTTTGGTCAAATTTGATACACAATGTTCCTTTTTCAGTCTCAGACGTTTAAAAATGAAAGTGTTTAGTTTAATTAATGCATTGGAGAGTCTTAATGGTCCGGTACATTTGATCAATTGTGAGCTTTGTAATAATCTGCATAAAAAATGTCTAATCAGTGTTGGGGAAAATTACTTCTATTACAATTTAATGCGTTAGAATATTGCGTTACACCCTAAAAAGTAACGAATTGCATTACTTTTCATGGAAAGTAATCAGTTGCGTGAATTTTACGTTACTTTTTTCTCACCTGGACTGGGCTTGTTTGTTTTTTAATAACAAAAATAATAATATAAAAGTAATGCTTTTGGTAAAAATAAAGGCCCTTTTAAACCAAAACAGAAATGAACAAGCTTCAGGCAGAAGGAAATGCAAATTCACTCCTTTTCAATAGAGAGTGCAGCAAAAGGAACTTACCTAATGTGTTTAATATCACTTTAAGTATATTTTTTGTTTACTTATGGAAGGTTTGCTTAGTATTCTGAGTTAAAATATTGATGATTATTGTGAATCCCTCCAGTGTATCTGTGAAAAATACTTCACAATTGTTTAAGCAATAAGATTTGCATTATATTTGAAAACGACTCGGCTTGTCCCCTAGATGTCCCTCTACACCTACACTTGGATTCATCAAATCAACTTGAACTATATGATGAAATGAAAGGAAAATAGCATTAGATTTAATAGAAACATCTTACAGTTCAATCTTATCTCTGTAATTCTTTGCACAATAACTCTTGATATCTATTTTTTTAAATGCCCTTTTTAGGTTTCCTGTAGCTCAAACAGTAGAGAGTGGTGCTTGCAACGCTAAGGTCATGGGTTTGATTCCCAGGGAAAGCAAGAACTGATTTGAATGCAAATGTATTCATTAAATGCAATGCAGGTCTCTTTGGATAAAAGCATCAACCAAATGCATAAATTTAATTTTGAATTTTTTGTTGTTGTTATTGATATTTAAAGTTCTCTTTCACAATATTGGCACCACATCACAGATCGCAAAATTGTTTTATATCAGTACTAATGTGTTCATAAACTAGTAGTTAATTAAATTATAGATGCATCAATGAAATTTGTGGATGTTTACAGTACTTAAGTTCTTATACGTTCACAGACCGCTATCATAATCGCAGTCTATTTTCTTTTTACGAGAGCTTTCTTCATCACGAATAACTCTTTTCCAGCGCAAACCCTCGTCTGGAACGCTATTCCGTTGAACACAGTAGAAGTGCCTGGGGCTTTAACTGTTTTCAGGAGGGAGAACAGGTTTGCAGTTTTGGTGCTCCCTTTCCATTAGGACAGGAATGCAACCAGATACATGATAGCTCAGGTTAGATTCAAGAGAAATAGCCTTTTAGGACACCTACCACTTGGAAAAATGAATCAGATGTACTGTCTAATAGTTCATCCTGCTTCATCCTTATTTGATTCTTAAAATCAATACTAAAAAAATATTACAGCTTTCCTGTAGCTCAACCAGTAGAGCCTTGGTGCTTACAACGCGAAGGTCATGGGTTCGATTCCAAGGAAAGCATGAACTGACTCAATGTGTTTCTAGAATGCAATGTAAGTCGCTTTGGATAAAAGTGTCTGCCAAATGTAAAAAAAACACTATGGCCTGGTTTTCACAGAAAAGGCATAGATTAAGCCCGGATTAGGCCTTGGTTAATAAGGGTATTTAAGTAGCTTTTATACAGAAAATAAACATTACTGTGTGCATTTTGAGACAAAACAGTGGCACTGATGTATTTTAAGATATCCCAGTACAAGTTGCTTTCATTAAGACTGCCATTTTAGTCTGAGACTAGCTTAAACCTTGTCTGTGAAACTTGCTTGTATAAGAATGATGTCTTTCTACTGAACAAAGGGCAGATATGAAAATTCATTTTAGGTAAAACTATAAATTATATTTTCTGCAAGATCTTGTATGAACCTATAATGTGTTGTTCAATCTGTGGTGATGCCTGGAGTCACTGTTTTTCAGACTCAACTTCATTCATAATCAGAAGAACTGATTAGAATATCAATGCCTTTCAATGCAAGTCGCTTTGGATAAAAGCGCCTGCCAAACGCGTAAATAAAAATGTAAAAACTTGTTTTTCCCAAAACATTACGGCAATAATCTCCAGATATTCAGGTGAGCTCTTCCATGAAAGATCCCAAGCGATTAAGCAATTACAGAATATTAAACCAGTAGCTAGATTGAATCATCCGATTGGGAAGAAACACCCGGATTAAGAACTGGAAAGTTGAGTTGCGCGTAAGAACATGTGCGCGCATGCGCAATGCAGAGCTGCCTTTTCCAACAGGTGCCTTTCCTGACAGATCTCCTCTCTCAGAGACATTCACACAAACACAGCGTCAGAAGAGCAAGAAGAAGAACGGAAATACTCTCAACATGTCATAGATCTTAAAACGACACGAAAACACCGTAAACTGGAGTTCAACTTTTGCGCGCTCCCGTGAGGATTTACGCATGGAGAAGCGTTCGCCTTTAGGGATATAATCCACAAACATAATATGCATTGATGTCGTTTCCTTTTTTTATTTCCAAGTTTATTAATCTATATATGTGAGTGATTTCGCACTGGATTTTCCCAAGTTGATCTTCATAAATGGGAGTCTCCTCTTCTCCAACATCTGGATTGATTGGGAATGCCGTTTTGCTCTGTTAATAATGACCATCACGTTGAGATAGCCAAACTGATAACTTATGCACAGGTGAAAGTCTGAACTGGAGGACGATGAAGACAGTTTGGTATATTCTTGCTGCGATGATCTTCTGGAAGTCAGGTGAGTCGTTTCACACATGGATGTAATAAACGCTGCAATTCGAAATATTTGAAAACGTGTTGCAGGGTTTGGAGTTAAAGGTTTTGGTCAAGAACTTCACAATACGTTACGGTTGTGTGATATTACTGGAAGAACTGGTTCTCATGACAAACTGTGTGATTCAGTGTGACAGACAGGCGCTCCCTGCGCTCGCGCGCGCGCACTGTGTTTTACGCACAGTCTGAAGGAGTGTTTTCTGGGTTGATGATGTGGGAATAAGTGTGTGATGAATCTGAGGGTGTTGCCAACGTAACTTACATTTTTTAGTGTTTTCCCATTGTAGGAGCCACTCTCTCTCTCTCTATCTCTCTCTCTCTGTGTGTGTGTGTGCGCGCTAATTTAGAGTCACTGGGTCTAAGCATGTAATAAAACTACATTAAGTTTCCAGAAAACTGACGCCCCTTTTAATTTCTGATGTACTCCAGGCACTCGCGCTTCTTCAGATACCAAGGAGAAATGATTTTGCAATCATTGCTTTAATGGTGAAAGGCTTTTCCCTGCATCACCATCCTTTGCTGGTCCTGAAACAACATTGAGTCATGAGTTGTTGCCTTTTGATGCAAGAGTTTAGGGTCAAGACCTTGAGCAACATTCCTGTCAACCAATTATCTTGAGTTTTGGGACCAATAGCCATATTGATCATTTAGTCATTGTTTTGTGACATTCAGTATCCGTTTTTAATTATTGCACTTAAAAACTGGTTTCTTATAGGCTTTCCTGTAGATAAAAGAGTAGAGTGTGTGGCGCTTGCAACACCAAGGTCATGGATTTGATTTCCAGGGAAAGCAAGAATGATTAAAATGTCAATATATACTCTGTTAGTCGCATTTAAGAGTCCTAAATGCATAATTGAAAATATTTCCTATTACAGTTAATATATTAGGTCTGATTTATCAACGCTTGGTAGATATTGAGCTATGAATAACATATTCCTTATTCATACATAGACTAATATTATTTTACGTTCATTATTGTCTGACATTCAGAACTAATTATTATTATGTCTGCTTTTTGACAATAATGCCTTAACCTTAACTCAACCAAACTGTACTGTTGCTGTTAATGCTATTATATTATATACTGTACTTATGTTACAATATTTTGTAATCTAGATGATTGCTAGAGAATAATTGGCTGTTAAAATAATACAAATTAAAAAACACATTCAATATATTACCAGTGAATACATTTTTTTTTTTTTGTTATACCATGAAATATTCATCTAAGGTTCACCTAATATTTAAGAACCAATTGCAGATTAATAAAGTGTTAATATTAGCAGGAATATCTGCAACACTTTAGATTAGGAATACAGTTTTACTATTAAGTGGCCTAATTGCTTATTAGCAAGTATATTACTAGGATATTGACTCATTATTAGCACTTCTAAAGCACATATTATTGCCTTATTTTGCATGGCCATATTCTACATCCCTTAACCCAAACATAACCACAACAACAATTACCTCACCATGCAGTAATTAGAAGTTAATTGTGTTAATATGTGTTCCCTTATCTAAAGAGTTAGCAAAATATCAGTAAGATCAATTCAGTGTATCACTGCAGTTATTGCCCCCGATTTAAGGTCAGTATTTGGCAACAAATGATAACCAGATTAAGGATGCTGACTCAGAAACATGTAATATCATGTTGCATGACATAGTGACAGAGGATGTCAACAAGCACATGTCTGAGAGGCTTAATTGTCATTATCGTTCATTGATGTAATCATCGAGTCTTCGCAAACTGGACAACTGACTGTTGTGGCCTCATGGTCAAAGATCTGGGCTACTGATACAAAGTTCAATCCAGAGTTAGTGTGACTCAGAAACGAACAAATTAAAGAGAATACAGCCTAATCACTGCCCTGAACTGAGAAGCTATTAAAAGTAGAGTTAATAGACCTATTTTATTTTTCACTTTTCAACCTTGGCTACATATCGAAGTACAAATAGCAATAAACAGTGCAGTTTTTTAATCATACACGGACCCAATCAACATGGTGTACGCATGACATCTGTGTCTGTAACATTTATTATTTTTATTTTTTTAATATTTATAAAAAAATATTTTTTATATTTATATATGTATTTATTTATTAATATTTTTATATTAAAAAAATAAATAAATAAATATTACAGACAAAGATGTAATGTGTATCATGTTGATACAAAAAATAATAATATTAATAAAATAAAAATAATAATAAAAAAATAAGATATTTATTTTTTATAAATATTATATAAAAAATATTATAAATATTAATTTAAAAATGTGTGTGTATGTATATATATATATATATATATATATATATATATATATATATATATGTGTGTGTGTGTGTTTTTAGGTTTTTTGTTGTATTTTTGTTAAAATATTTTATTTGAATGGTCTTGTTTTTACATATAAAATTAGTTCGTAAGTAGCCTATGCTGTAAAAAAAAAAGGTTGCTGCCTTAAATATTTAACAACGATGAACAGTTCAGTTATACTCACTCAGCTTTGGATATGTGTTGATTTGAGTGTTTGCTGGTGCTTGTCTGCCACCCAAAAGTAATTAGCCCTGAGACATATAACGAGTTGAGCAGCATATCTACCTCTCGTCCACAAACGCTCTTCCAGACACATGTTTGTCTCTCGGACCTCTTCCTTTCTCTTATCTTGTTCCCATGTCTGCTTCTCCTCTCTGTTCTCTGTGTGCAATTCAATAGAGCGTTAAAAAAATGAAAGGTTCGTGTTACCACGTATTGAAGGTAACAGATGACCTCAGCCAATGTGGCCCAACTTTCCTTTCACTGCAAGTCTATTTCTTGCAGGTATATATCTTTACATCTATGAATTTGGCAAACACTTTTATCGAAAGCGACTTACATTGCATTCAAGGAACACATATGATATGTAACAGTATTTTTTGACCTCATCTTGCTATTCAATATGTGATCCCACAGGTATAAGTGCTACAATGAACTTGCTTTAGTGAATTTTGAACGTTTGGGGGAAGGGGATGAGGCGAGAACTCAAAGTTGCAAGGAGATGGGGATTTTATTGTTTTATTATTTTAAAAACTACCCCGAGGCGGAAAAACTAGACTAGAACACGAACAGGACTAGGACTAGGACAAGACTAGAGCACGACTGAACACTGGATGACACAGGATACACAGCCATGGAATGACGATGAAACAGCACAAGACAGCAAACACAGGGGGAATAAGTACACACAGGAGGAAGGGTAATTGATGGAAAACAGCTGGGGCAAATCAAACTAATGACAATGAAACAAGACGGCCGGGGTGACAGACAAGACATGAACACGCAGCCAATGCGGACGCGCATCGCTGCATGTTCACATTAAACAAAGACGACGCGCAGCTACCAAACTGCGCGTGACAAGAAAACACGAAACATGAACATGAACATGAAAGCACGTGGCCGATGTAAGCACGAACCACGTGCTTAAAACACTGCACACAGACACAAGGGGACGCGGAATCAATCAAGCCCAAAACCGCGCCCACTCACAAAACAGAGCGCGCAAGAACAAGCAAACACCTGTTCTCGTGGGCTCATGAATGTCCGAACCCCGACACAAACCGAAACTAGACAAGACCGTCTGGGGATCGGACACCATAACCCGCACACAAGACGTTACACAGACAAGCATGTCTGGACTCGAATCCGCACACACACACACAAAACTCGAGACATTACGGTAGTGTCAGAGCTCTGCCACAACAATAAGAGATTACTAGACCGATTGTGGCAGAACCCTGACAGCAATAGCATAATAAGTCATTTAAATGCATAGTTTTACAGTTCAACGTATGGTGTGTGTGTGTGTGTGTGTGTGTATATATATATATATATATATATATACTGGCTACTAGGTACACCTTTCTACTTGCATAAAAGGAGGAGTGATGCCAGTGAAGGAGGAGAGAGACCAGGCCTGGATTTCTCTCCTACTTCACTGGCGTCGCTCCTCCTTTTACGTTTCCCTTCCTCCGCGAGATACAAGGCCGGTGCAGATCGCAGATCATGCTCAGTTGGTACTAAGAGGTCCAAAGTGTGCAAATAAATTGTGCATTCAGAGACGCTCTTCTTCCTCACCTCAGTTGTAAAAACTGGTTATTTGAGCTTGAACCAGTCTGGCCATTCTCCTCTGACCTCTGCCATCAACAAGGCATTTTCCCACAGAACCGGATATTTTTTCTTTTTCAGATCAGTCTCTGTAAACCCTGGAGATGTTAATGTGTGAAAATCCGAGTAGATCAGCAGTTTCTGAAACACTCACTGCAGCTCGTCTGGCTCTAACAACCATGCCATGTTTAAAGTCGCTTAAATCACATTTCCTTCCTATTCTGATGTTCAGCTTGAGCTTCAGCAGATCGTATTGACCATGTCTTCAAGCCCTGAGTTGCTGCCTTGTGATTGACTGATTAGATATTTGCGTTCAATTTGCTGTTGAACCGCTGTAACTAATAAATTGGCATGTATAGGTATATGTATATATCAAATAATACATAATATAAAACAATGTATAATCATGGCGCATCCAATTGAATTTGTTTCTTTTATCGTATTGCTGTTGGCAGAATTGTGTCATGTTAAGATTATGTGATATGTCTAACACCGCTTTCTCTCTTTTAGCAGCCTGTGTAAGCGGAGAACAAGAACCATTTCTAGAGCCGTCTAAGACCCCGTGGGATCTGCAGTCTTTGGCAGAGGAGGAGACGCGTTTACCCTGTCGATTCAATGCGTTGGACAGTGAGATTAAGGTCGTGCAGGTGACGTGGATTCGAGAGAAATCAAACGGAGATGAAGAGCAGATTATCACAGCTCATTTCATCGACGGACAGACAGGTAGAACAAACTCATTTACATCACATGTTTGTAGCGTAATTCATACACTCCTTCCTTGTACTAACATCATTATCACCAAAGTAAAGCCTTTTTTTCTTGAAAATGATCATTTAAATGAAAATGAGCCCATGGATTCATGTTCATGGGTTCAGAATATGACAATACATTTAAATGTTTACTATGAGTTCATGAGAAATACACTTCTCTGAACTGGTATTTGTGGTTCCAGGAAGAACCTTTAACCTGTATGGGACTGTAAAAAAGCTCCTTTATACCGGAAAAAAGGTTCTTTAGTTTATAAAACAATTCCCACAGTAAGAATGAATTGTTCTTTTAAAAGTGGTTCTCTGAAAGGTTGTTTGGGGAATCAAAATGGTTCTTTAATGGAATTTCTGCGAAAAAAATAACAACTTTTGGAACCTTTATTTTTAAAAGTGTAGCTGTAACAATCTCCTATATAGGGAAATCGGAGTCATTTCAAAAACTTATTTTGCTAAATAGCATTACAGCTTTATCTTCCATGAATCTAGTAACTATACTATAGATTCAGTATCTACTTTCATTTCATTTACATTTAATCATTAAGCAACGAAACAACAATTCATAAAACAGAAGCCAACCGAGCAGAATATAGCGTCTTAATTTTTATTTTCAAGTTTTTATTTTCTTTGTGCATCCAAATCTTAGTGTCATATTATGAATGTGACAAACACATTTCATTCTCTTTCTCTTTCTCTCTCACAGAAACCCCAGCATTTTCAGGGCAAGTGCGATTCGAGACCAGCGACCCGATAGCAGACTCTGCTCTGATTATTATGCGCACAAGTCCTTCAGATGAAGGCAAATACGTCTGCAAAGTTGCCACCTTCCCTGCTGGAAACTTCGAGTCAGAGATTTGGCTCACAGTGTGGAGTAAGTACATTAAATCAGTGCTTTAGGTAAACAAAAATCAACTAACTTTTGTCATGCAAAACTCTGATTGACCATTCATATTTAATATATATGCCAGCTGTAGTAAAGTTACTCTAAAATTTTTTATTAATTACCAGCTACTAATTATATCTTCAACAGTGCAATGTATTTACCGTATTTTCCCGCATATAACCCGCAGATGCAGATAATCCGCACCCTCATATAGCCGTTTGGGGTTTTGTGTAAAAAAATCGTTGGCATAACCCACACCCATAGATTGATTAACTTTTTTGTGTAAGTTCACATTTCGAATTTCAAATGTTGCTTGCATGACGTCAATTATCCATAACTGTTCAGGCTCGGTACACAGAGCTTGTGCGCGAAATTCAAACAATAAGAAAACAAACAAAAGTCAGAATCAGAAGAAAAAGAAAAAGCAGTCTCTCCCGCTGTGCAGCAGCACGTCCCTTAAGAAGCGATTCTACGGGTGTTGATCATTGGATGAGATGAGAAGAGCCCGCCCTCATGCAGCACAGCCAATCACGTCTTCTTGCATGATTGACAGGTCAGACAGCCTATCAGCGCCAGCTGTCAAAGTGATAGTACAAGCGGCAGAGAAAGAAAATACAGCAAAAAAAAAAACCGTACGTCCTTAGGGACGTAACAAATATATTGAAATATTATTACATGTAAAACATTTGCGACATAGCCCGCACCCTTATATAACCCGCACCCCCTGCAGGGTTTGTAAAATCTGGTATAACCCGCGGGTTATATGCGGGAAAATACAGTACTTTACTAATTACTCTCTCTAAGAAGTATTGCATTACTTATTTCTAATTACAATCTAAATCCCATGGATATGAAAGGATATGAAACTGCTCTTTTGATCTTTTCAAATAAAGATTATTTTAAAGATTATATAAATTATTCATGAACTGACCAAAGTCCTTAAAGGGAGAAGGTTTCATTAAAAATATACATTTAACATTAGACGTTACATTTTGATGTTAAATCCCCTATTATTTTATATAGAATTATTCTATAGTCAGGATCAACATCTTGGTCCGGGAACAACAGTCAGATTTGAGTGACAAGTTTACAGTTTATGTCAAGTTTAGACTTACAACCAGAGTTAGGTGTTTCTACATTAGTATGATTCGCCTATTATTTCCCTCTTGTTTTAGGGATGAGTTATGGGTAGGGTTAGGTTTAGGGATAGGGTTAAAAGGGTTTGGACAGGAATGTTGTTCCATGATCAACAAAATATGTTGATCCAGGAACATGCCTTACTTGACAAAATCACTGTGACCTACAGTATTGAATGCAATCACATGACAAGATAATTAAGAGTAATCCCTTACTTTACTTTTTCAAGGGGGAAGTAATTAAATTATAAATGACTTAGCAATTTATTACACCCGACACTGATATTGGTAAATTGGAGCATATACTCTGGTCCACATTAAATCTTATTCTGGTCACAAACTTTCCATTAAAGCTCTGTTTACACCTGGTAATTAGATTTTTGTCAGGGTTCTGACACATTCTGTCTGGTCCATCTCTTGGTGTTGTGGCAGAGCTCTGACACTACTGTAATGTCCCGAATTGTGTGTGTGTGTGTGTGTGTGTGTGTGTGCGGCTTCGAGTGTTCCAATCGCATGCACACTTGTCTGTGTGACGTCTTTTGTGCAAGTTATGATGTCCGGACCCGATACTTTGGTCTGGTTCAGTTTCGGTTTTGTGTCGGGATTCGGGCATTCATGACTCGTGTGTTCGTCCTTGTTGTGAGCGCACAAGAACAGGTGTTTGCTCGTTCTTGTGCGCTCTATGTCATGCGAGTGGGCGCGGTTTCAAGCTTTGCACGAGCCACGCTCTCTCTCTCGTCTGTGTGTTATGTTCAGCATGCGGCTCATTTTTTTATCGGCCGCATGCTTTCATGTTGTGTTTTCTTGTCACACACAGTTTGGTTGTCACCAGCTGCGTGTCGTCTTTGTTTATTGTGAACATGCAGCGATGCGTGTCCGCATTGGCTGCATGTTCATGTCTTGTCTGTTACCCCACCCGTCTTGTTTCATTGTCATTAGTTTGATTTGCCCCAGCTGTTTTCCCTCGTTACCTTCCCCATGTGCTCCCTATATAATCTCCTCATGTTTGCTGTCTGTCGCGTCGTTGTCGTTCCTATCCTGTTTTGCTACCTGTTAATTCCTGTCCTGCATGTTCTCCCAGTTAAGTGTAGTCTGCTTAGTTCTTCAGTTAGTTTGTTAATTAGTCAGTCTTGTGTTTTCCCCTACGGGGTAGTTTTTGTTTTCATTTTAATTTATGTTTAATAAAAAGCCCTTCCACCTGCAAAATTGAGTCCTCGCTCTTCCTCTCACCTCCAACCCTGACAGTTTTGGTCGATCAGATCACAAGTAGAGGAGGGAGACAGCTGGTTTGTCCACTTTCAATCACTTCTGTCCTGATTTCTCAGGAGGGACTATGATTGGGTAAATGTATTGGCTTTTTCTGAACTTTCAATGAACAAAATAAGCTTGTGCAAATTACATATGAACGCTCATGAAGACAGCCAAACTCTGTGAATGAGTGTTAGAAATCAGGAATACGTTTTTCGAAACACTTCAAACCCTCAGACAAGAAAGATTAAATTCCTTCTGGCTAGCGCACTTCCCATAGTGTTTATGAGTAGACAGTCTTTTGTGGCTGTTCAAACTCGTTTGACCACATGAGCGTCTACTCTACGAAAGCAATCCGGTCGAATCTGTTTTTGACTACTGGAAGAGGTTGAAAGTGGACAAGCTCAAAATGCATCTTCATTCCAGGTGCAAACAGGACCTTAACAAAGCAAAGCGTTGTCTGACTAAAACATGCCTACAAAACGGTACGACACCATAAATCTCTCGTAGCTTCTTCAAATCCAGAGAAGAATCTAATGATAAAGCTTTTCATTATTTAGATTATTTTAGATCAGGGGTGTCTAAACTCTGTCACTGTCCTGCAGAGTTTAGCTCCGACTTACCTCAAAACAGCTCCCTTCTAGTATGCCTAGTAATGCTTGTGTTAAAGGGGTTGGAGCTGTGGCCAGTGGCAGGATTGACACCCCTGGATTAGATTTAAACTAGACAGAATTGTTAGCATTTAGCAGTTAGCATTTAAGAATTTAGCGTTAAGTGATACAAGACATGGATTATGTAAACCTTTGATTTTTTTTTAACACAACTCTTGTCATTTCATTCACCACTCCTTTCATATGCCTCGACAACCCTTTAACCACAAGGCTAGCACTGCTTTGATGTATAGAGCTATTGTTCTCAGAGTAACACACATGTATTGTGTGCGTGAATGGAAGTGATGATGGAGGCAGTGACATGGCAGCGTTCATTGTTGCTGTGATTATATGATCATACAATAGCTGCTGCTTTCTCTTTCAGAAATATTGTTTTTGATTGTGTTTCAAGCACACTGTTAGAACAAAGTTATTTAAGTTTTTTTTTTTTTTATCAGACAGTGGTGAAATATCAGCTGTAATATAACAAAAGAAGCTGGAATGAAAACAAAGAAATCAAACACATAGATAGATAGATAGATAGATAGATAGATAGATGGATGGACAGATGGACGATATATGGATGGATGGATGGAAGATAGATAGATAGATAGATAGATAGATAGATAGATAGATAGATAGATAGATAGATAGATGGACGGTTGGACGATGGATGGATGGATGGATGGAAGATAGATAGATAGATAGATAGATAGATAGATAGATAGATAGATAGATAGATAGATAGATAGATAGATGGACAGACGGACGATAGATGGATGGATGGATGGATAGATGGATAGATGGACGGACTGACGAAACGACGGACGATAGATGGATGGATGGATGGATAGATAAGTATTAGATTAGTTCTTAACTTTAATGTTTAAATTGTATTTATCGTGGTGTTTTTTTTAATAATTTTCACAGCTAGACCCATTACTTCCCTGGAACCCTTTATCCTGGTCGAGGGCCAGTCCTTCCGTCCGGCTGCGATATGCCGTTCGGTGGCTAAGCCGATGGCAGGCCTGTCCTGGGACACAGAGCTCTCGGGTCAGAGTCAGAACCGTAGCTCGGATGGTGTGGTGGCTTCAATCCAGTTTTCCCTCCACCCTCTCCGTAACATGAACGGACAGAAGCTGGACTGTCTGGTCTGGCATCCATCTCAAGACGGCCCCCAGAGACTCTCCAATAAACTCATAGTGCACTGTGAGTATTAATCTCTTATATTGTTCTGGGAATTCTGAAATGACTGGGTTAATCTCACAAAGAAATGCCTGGGTCATAATTCCATCCTAGAATCAAACTAGAAAAAATGCATAAAGAGTGCAAAAGAAAAAGGCATAAAAATGTCACTGCATAAACATTTTAGCCGTTTAACAGTTTATGTGGCATTATTTCCCTTTGAATACTTATTACTGCAATAAAAAGAAACGTACACTCATTACAGATCAGCCTGTAGTAACACAATATTTTTAATTAAAATCACAATAAATAAAGTTATTTCAGTAATAATGCTGCCTTGTAAACTTTCAATAGTACTTTACAAATATGTTTATTGATTACATTTTTTAATCATGTTTTAACATTTAATATTTTATATATATATATATATATATATATACATTTAATATAAAAAATATATATATATATAATTTTTTTTTAAATTATATATATAAAAAAATGTTATGTCCAATTTTTTAAGAAATGAAGTTAGTACTTTTTATAGAGCAATGGTTCATTAGTGCTGCTTTTAACTTTTATTCATTTTGGCATTCATTTTGACACTTAAAAATTATTTTGACATCTAAGTACTTTTTTTTTTACAAACCACTAGCCAGGATAAACACGCAAGCTGCCATTCACTTCAAAATAACGTAATAATTATTATTACCATTGTATGATTGATATACTGTTGTGACAAGTCTAAGTTTTATTAGAGCCAATTTATTACATTGCAGTCTGTAAATGACTCAGAATGATTGTGAGTTTTACTATGTGAACCTCAAACCTCATACTCCTTTCCTGTTTACTACACTTCTGAAATTGAAATGTGATGAAACTGTCGATTCACCTTTTTATGTCTACATATGTAACTTCCTTCATGTGGACATCTGTTTATTGTCTTAATCGATACTATGACAACATTGTTATTCTCTGATTCATCGCTGCTTGAGCTACAGTCATAAAAACACCTTTTGCTTTGGGTGGCTTTAAGAAAACCTTAAAGGGACAGTACACCCAAAAATGAAAACTGTGTCATCATTTACTCATCCTCAAGTTGTTCCAAAACAAACAGAAGAAGATATTGTGAAGATTGTCGAAAACCAGACAGTTTTTGTGTCTGGTTTCCGACAATCTTCACAGTATCTTCTTCTGTTTGGTTTGGAACAACATGAGGGTGAGTAAATGATGACACAGTTTTCATTTTTGGGTGTACTGTCCCTTTAATAGTAAAACCATTATGTCTTTAGAAACCCATCTGACCTTCTTACTTCTGTGGAACTAAAACGGAGACATTCTTAAAAATGTCCTGGTTCTTGGTTTGTTTCGGGAACTGAGTCTGAACCTTCCAATGAATCCATAATTCATTTAAAAAACCAATCTGAATGATTTATTCACGAATTGGACTGATGTAGTTCTCGATTCAACTTACTGACTCAATCATCTGGTTGCAGTAGGTAACATCTCACTGAATAGAAGATTATCAGTTAAATTTGTCTGTTCCTCATCCAAAGTTTTCATATAATGTGTAACATTTTATGATATTTTAATGGTATTTTACATCCTCTTTAAAGTCGGCGTAATAGGACGTTGCAATGGTCTTTTCTTCCCTACTGTTACATACACCACTTCTCGAATGAGGAGGCGAGACTTGATTTTGTCCATCAAACCAATGGTTCTGGTTTGCTATTGGTGGATCTCGTGTGAGTGACAGGTTGCCCCGCCCACACACTTGTAAACGCATCATCAGAGTAGATATGTTGCGGCAAGAGGAAGGGAACATTATTTTAATTTGATAATAAACCTGAAAGCTGCAGTCCTCGTTCTTTAATTGTATAATGGCATGGGGAAAAAATAACCACTACATAATTTCATGTGGGTTTGGAACCCATTGCTTTAATTTAATTGCAGAAAATTTGGTAATTCAAACATATGCATGTTTCAAAATGCCAGTATTAGAGTTGGTACTGTGTCAACAACAGAAGGGATCAGGTGAACGTATTGGTCAAACGAGAAGTTCATCACAAGTTCAAACAAGAGGCTGAAAACGTAGACACACCTAATTGCAAGATCTTTTTAAAATGCTCTGTTGTGTGTGTGTGTGTGTGTGCGTACAGACCCTCCGAATGCACTGATATCTGGCTACGAGGACAGCTGGCATGCTGAAATGCAAGGTGCCGCTCTACAGTGCAATGGCGAAGGAAATCCCAAACCTCACCAATTCAACTGGACGAGGTAAAACTGTCTGTCTACTTGTCTTTCACCTGCAGCTTGTTTGTCTTCCTGACAGCCTGTCTTGTCAGTTTAACTCTGTTTCGGTTGGCTTCTCCATCAGCATGCCAGAGTAATCTGTAGGTGTGGACGAGAAGGTTGTCGCCTAAATTCATGAGCGACGAATCTATAATCTAGTCGATCAGATATGGAGGTTGTCAGGAAGTCATACTGACACCGAGAGGTCAATGACAAACTCGACAGTTGTTTTTGCATTCATGAAAAAGCCTGAGATCGTTTGTCACAATCACACACCTATTTTCTGGCATTTTTCAGTGCGAGTGACTAAAGGGGTGTAGACGCCTAGATGATCACGCAATTCCTGAGACAAACATTCTCCTCCTCTGCGCCTTCAGTGGGGAAACCTGTTCTCTGGCGGCTCGGTGTGAATGCAAAGCAAATGAAGGAACTGTGGCCTGGTGTCGTGTTGCAACTTGCGCGGCAAACAGACGGAGTGCATTTTCACACGGAGGGATAGAGGGGGGGGGGAGTTTATGATGCTGGTGTCAGGAAAATTTGGCTGCGCACAGTATGTGTGTCATGGGATGAGTGTAACTACTGTCCTCATGCAAAACACTTTATAAAATCACTCTGAGTTCCTGGTATTAACTGCGGACAGAGTTCTCATTGTTTCCTGAAACCCTCTGTGGGTCGATATGTGATATTAACAAAATAAAGGATTGTAATTGATGCAAACATGAGAAATTACACCCCAAAAAAAGATAAATCATGAAATTATCTTTAAAAAATCATTAAAAAAGCCTTCATCAGTATTTGTAACACTTCATGGCGATCGACATTCTAATAACTAAAAGTAACTTTGCAAATATATGTCAGCAAGCAGTCGTTAGAGTATCTGCTTAATATTAGTCTCAGTCTGAGACTTCACACCCACGGACCGCGGCATATTGCACCAGACGCCCAACACACACTCTTGCTTTCCCTGGGAATTGAACCCATGACCTTGGCGTTGCAAGCGGCACGGTCTGCTGTTTGAGCAACAGGAACGTTTTTGTTTTTTGCCCTTTGCCTTTTGCCATACTGGGGCGTTATTATTCACACAGACCACAGAGTGACGCCCCCTGCTGGCCTGGATTTACCCAGGAAGTCTCCTGTCATACTGAATGAGCTCAATCCTGCTTAGCTTCAGTGGGCAACCAGTCTTGGGCAACAGGGTGATATGGCTGTCCCAGTGTTTTGTCTCAAGATGCACACCAGTAATGTTTTTTTTCTAAGGCATGTTTATAAAATCTACTTAAATGTCCTAATTGAACTAAAGCGTGCTCCTGACTTAAGCCCTGTCTGTGAATCCAGGCCTAAAAGTATGTCAATTTATTCTACTAATCCTAACCTTAACTTTTCAGTCTACTAATACTCTAATGAGAGTTAGTTGACATATAGTGTAGATGTAAATTAATAAATTAATTGACATGTAGTTGCAAAGTTATTTATAGTTAGTAGAGTGTCTAAAGTGGACCGTCAAAGTAAAGTGAAACCTTTTTCATACTCCAAAAGTATAGTATATTCCAGGTAAAAAATTTAACATTTAAAAATAACCCAGATGACATTAAATGGTAAATAGTTTCACATCTTGTGGAGTTGTCACTTCATGTCCAATGTGAAAAAAACTGGATCTTGGAGAAAAACCAGTTGTAATCGCTGCCTAACATATTAATCTCTGCTTAACTGATCTTCTCTTCTCTTCTCTTCTCTTCTCTTCTCTTCTCTTCTCTTCTCTTCTCTTCTCTTCTCTTCTCTTCTCTTCTCTTCTCTGATGATGCGTTTACTGGTGCAAGGGCGGGGCAACCTGTCACTCACATGAGATCGACCAATAGCAAAATTTGAATAATCCAATCAATTCCTGATGGACAAAATCAAGTCCCACACTACATTTGTTTTCTCATACGAGAAGCCACTTCACTCTGATACACATCACAATAGGGAAGACAAGTCCTTCACAACTATACTGACTTTATCCTATTCAAAGACAATATGATGGATAACATTCATGAAATAATTAAGCATTAAACATTCGTCATGCGCTGAATCCGTCAATATAGGTGACTAAGGCATTCTGTTGTTTTCATTGCCTGGTTTTCGGGGAATGAATTGTTTCTTTGTTTACACAGGAAAGGTGAAGCTTTACCAGAGGGTGTGACGGTGGACGGCGGCACTCTGCTCTTTTCTAGGCCCCTACGCCTGTCAGATCAAGGGGATTACGTCTGCACCACCACCAATCTGGTGGGATCTGGAAAAGCTGAGATTCCAATAAGTATATTAGGTGTGTGTCCCATTAAAAAGTGCAGTGCACAGTGCTGCTGTCATCTAGTGTAAATATTATGCAACTGTGTGTCTTTAAAGGAAGGTAAAATGAAAGAAATAGTCTGAATACTGTCAACTCGAATTGCTCGTATCTCATATCTCGTATCTCATATCTCAGAGCTCGTATCTTTTTCCCATAAGAAATAACCGACAAAAAATTATCCGTTCCGGCCCTCTAAAAAACTCCCTTATTAGAGCTAATAAAAATGGAAAAAACATGTTTTTAATTGCTACAGAGACACTACACATACACACACACAATTATAGTACAGTTATAGTACATAAGGATTCCTGTGATATAAAATAAAATGTGGTTTTAATTATGAGTTCTTACTTTCGAGACAGACGATACAGTAGCGGCTTGTGTGGAGGAGGAGGAGGAGGGATAATGTAGATAATGCAAACACAATATGGAAGTGTAGTGTTTCTTCCCGTGTAGTGTATTGGAGCCTCAGAACCTCATATTTATTATTATTGAACACTCATAACTCGTGCTGCTCCCAGCTTAATACTCATGAATCACTCGTCGCCCCCGGTAACCTCCCGCTGTAAAACCAAGGTGCCTCTAGTGGAGATCATATGCAATTGCACCATAAATGAGGCGCTTGAGCTGCTCCGAGTGCTGAACACCTAGTGTCGGCATCTGTAAGCTGCTCGTATCTCAAATATTTACTCGTATCTCAAAGCAAACATTTGCTCAAAGGTTTGCTCGTATCTCGGATTACTCGTATGTCAGGACGCTCGTATCTCAAGGTATTACTGTATATGATGCATTCACTAAATTTAATACAATGTGCTTGAATATACTGTATTGTATAAGTGTTTTTTTGCATGATCTTTCAGAGTCGCCTCCGACGACCGCATCAGTGAACTACATGATGATGATTATTATTGGCGGTGTTGCTTTACTGGTTGTTCTCACTCTTATCGTAATAATAATTTCGGTAAACCGCCATTATAAACGCAAGAATGAACAACTGGCCATGGAGCTGAAAGAAAAAAGGTAAGAAGCTTTCCGAGCATGGCATAATTTGCATGACTGGTCTTTATATGAGAGTCCCGTCCTTCAATCTGTCTGTCTCACTCTCTTTACAAGGGAGGAAATCAGCACTCTGTCAAGACAAGCCTCGTTTAGGAGAGTGAACTCATCCAGCACAGACAACAGATACTCGGTAATAAATCCATACAAACACTTTTTAAAAACATGTTTATTGATGATTTGGTTTGAGATCCGATTTAGGCCACGTCGACACAATGCCGGTGCATTCCCTATCCGATCATAAACACGGCGTCGGCGCAAGAAATATCAGCGTCCACACGAGACCACTAAAACCGACTGAATCCGGTGTAGTATATATGCCAGACCAGTATGGGGCGCTGTAATTCTGCCACAGATATACACTATACACGGAGAAGAAGACTTTGAGCATGCGCATTGTTGTTGCTGTTCAGTGTTGCCAGATTGCTATTTACCTTTTGGTCACGTCCGATCGGGAAAAAATGCATTAGGCTGATTGATAAAATTTGGGATGGTTTTTGGTGCAGAAAATCGCGCAACATTTTTCATTATTTATAAGAGTACGCACTTTGGGCTGGTATTTTTTTAAATGGGAGGGTTTTAAGCTGTAGTTGGGCTGGAAATCTTCGGTCCAATCTGGCAACACTCTTGCTGTTACTGTGATGCAGCCGACACGTGATGTGAAGACATCATCGGTAAACAAAAAATATACGGGTTGGCCGTCCACACGAGTCTGCAAGGGTGTCGGATTCAGATCTATCCACTTTAGGACCCGGTATCAAAAGAGAGCGGATTCAGTCTCCCAAACCGCCGGATCCGTGTGGACGGAACGCCAATGCGATAACAAATGTATGCGGATGTTGTGATCCGCGTCTCCGTGTGGACGGGGCCTTAATATGCTCATCAAAGCTGCATTTATTTGATAAAAAATACAGTAAAAACAGCAACATGGTGAAATAAAATATAATTAGAGATTCAAATAGCTGTTTTCTATTTTAATTTTTTTTTTCAAATATTATTTTTTTTTTTTTAATTTATTTTATTTATTTTTTAATCTTACTGTACAGTAGTGATCAAAATATATGTATGTCTATTAGTTTATTAATTCATTTCAAACTTGCCATGATCTATTAAATGTTTTTATATCAACTGATACTGCTTATAATTTTTTGCTTTAAAATAAATGCCTTCATATTTGACCTTTTTTTGTTTAGTTTTTTTTTAAGTATCTAATTACCTTTTGGGGTAAATATATAAATGTAAACAAGGATGTAAAATATATCACTCTCTGTCTCATTTTGCTCTCTCTTGTCTTTTTTAAAAGGAGGACAATAATGGTTTAAAAGTTGAAGGGACAATACGGACAAGCCTGTCCTCACTGGTTCGTCTCTCTTTTCACATTTTTAAGAAATGCTCTTATATATTTACCACTCACACAATTGCAATTGTTTGATGTTATACATGTGTGTGTATATATATATATATATATATATATATATATATATATATATATATATATATATATATATATATAGGCAGAATAATATAGTCTTAATAGTTTTCACAAATATATTACTTGTGTATTTAGTTTTCCTCTCATAAAACGCATAAAAACGGTGAATGCTTCCTTTCACAGGATCGCCCTCGCTCCAGGGACAGTCGTTCCACGCTGGGAGGGGTGGACTCACTCGGTCGGCCTGCAATTTATAACACGTCCAGACGAGGTCGAGATAAACTGATGGACAGATCTGATCGAGAATCCGCTCGAATGATGATGGAGTCTTATGAAGAGGACAGTAACATGTCACAGGTATGATAGACATCTTGTGCTTTCCATTCCATGACAGTAAAAAAGATATATAAATATAGTGTCTAAAGGTTTTTATTGGCACTCAGTTTGTGTGTCAATATACATTTTGACCAACATTTCCCACTTTTGATGTAATTTCTAATTTCTAATTAAATAGTGAATGAAGGTGCTTCACCTTCATAAAGAAAATGTTGTTCATCCACCTCAGAAGGTCAAAATGATCTTAAATTAAATGCATTTTTATCTTCACCTTACATAAGGTTTGCAATTTTTTAGTAACACTGTTTTTATTCACTTTTATTCATTTTTATTTCACTGTATTTATTTCTAAGTATTGGCTTGCTAGTTTGGGACTAATGTTAGCTTATAGTTAATGAGAATTTTCTTGATCAAAGGTGTCATTTTTTGTTGCAAAAGATTTCTATTTTTAGTTCTTTTTGACATTTCTAGTCATCAAAGAATCCCAAAAAGTGGATTATTTTTATTATTCTTTTTATTTTCATTTTTAACACAAAAATATAGATAACGAGAAATATTTCTAGATCATTAAATCATCATATCAGAATGATTTGTGAAGGATCATGTGACACTGAAGACTGGAGGAATGATGCTGAACATTCAGCTTTCATCACAGAAATAAACTACATTTTAAAATACATTAAAATAGAAAACTTGTAATAATAATCCGTAATATTATTGTATTTCCTATCAAATATATGCAGCCTCATTTGAGTGTAAGAGATTGATTTCAACCTCAAATCCCGTCCAACACCTTCCTTCGACGTCAAACCTTTAAATTGTGTAGATTAACAAAATATTTTCTTACAATAACATGGTTTAACAAAACCAGTCAACATTGCAATTGTGGAATTTTTTCACGATTTGTGAATTTTATGTTAGGTACTATTTTATCTCAAACGTAATAAAATGTACCCTAATTATATTAAGCCTTTTATATAATTTTACACTAAATTCCATGCAAATATAATAATAATATTTTATTATTTTATGTGATCTGATACATTTAGTACTTTAATATTTCTGAAATTTTTAGTAATGCTAACACAGTTAACATGTGCTTTATCACACAAATATGCATATAAAATCGCAAATAATCACTATTTACAAATTTTGCCTTTCAGGACATCCATCTTCTCCCTCCTCTCCACCCCTCCTCTTATGACCATGCCAATGAAATAGTTCGATCTCGGAACGGCAGTGCCATCCTCCCAGCAGAGGGGAGGCCACAGTCCAGAGGCAGCAGAGGACATCACTCACCTTTAGCATCCACGTACCCGACTCTCACAGACGAAGAGGATTCTGTGAGCCCGACAGATTCAGGAGTCCACCGAGGTTTAATGGAGCCTGATGGTTTTGAAAACAGCAGCGAGACGGCGAGTTCACAGATATCCGAGGCTCTTTCCAACCATTTTGAGCGCACAAATGGCACGCTTCGGCCTAAGTCGAAACCCAATAATATCCTGCTCCCGGCCAACACAGCACTTTTCCTCACACCGCATAGCCCAACTATTCACAAAGCTCAGATCGTTTAGAGCGTTTGCATGGAAACATCTTGCATTAGAAGAGCTTTGAGTTAATCGTCATATAAACTCAGATGATATTACAGGATGCGCTCTTCTGTAAGGCCGTGTCTTGACAATAACTACCCCAAAAATGGATCTAGTACATGAACTTTTATCAGTACAGGTGCCAAAAAATGAGAGTTGAACTATCAGGCCGCCATCTCATCAAACTCAAACCTGAAAAACAATACCAGCATAACTCAAAATAGTCCCTCAAAGAGTTTCATGATCCAGTGCGTATTCTGGAACTGGGACGATTGAGTTTTAAGGAGCAGGACGTGTTTCAGGTACAGACTCACTGGAGAACACTGGAGTTGAGCTCATCTGTGTGACCAGGCACTGGGATTAACATCGCTTTTTATTACTATTGCGACAGAATTACTGTTGTGGGAGAAAATACTACATGAACTGTTTTTTTGTCAGTTAATCCTCCACTGTGACCTTTTGACCACAATGTCTGTAATCCAAAAAGATATCAAATTGTGTTTTGATATATATTTTTTAAATGTGTTTATTGTGTCGTTTCGACTGGAAACATAAATAGTATTATGAAGTATTGCATTACTATATTTTGAGAATGACTCTGTCATTTTGGAGTGACATTGTCTTTGTTTACAACACTTATACTTCATTATGTACTAAAGTTTTAATGAGCAGGTTACCGCAAGCTCCTGTGACCTTTCTATCTAACAGAATATAAAGGCTTAAACGGGTCTTGATGGTAAGTAACTTTGATGTGTTCAGTTCACAACATTGTATGGGGGTGGTGTTAATGACCAGTTATTAAATCAACCCTAATTATACTGTGTGATTAATTTCAGAAAGCACAATTTTGAATCAGAACATCATTGTTTGGTAGTTTTCAGCCTATGTCTGCCTCCAAAATCATATACTTTCCTACTAAGGCGAAAAACACGTGACAAAAGAAGTACGTCTGAATTCACAGTTCTCATGAAAGAGTAGATGATGATGACCTGCTACTTCCAGCAGGATTCTGAAGTGAGCTGTAGGGGATTTACAGTTAAGACCCGAGGACCAGATATGTTGAAATAAGAGCAGGAGTCAGAAGTGCAGTCAATAGAAGAAATTTTAGTGAAGTTTAGTTTGAAGTTTCATCAGCAGAAGCTTCAAGTCTCACAAGGAGTTCGTAGGCCGCCTCACATACAATAACATTGTTACAGCAATTATAATCTAACAGAGGGTGCTAACTACGTCAATGATGACATTTAAATGATTCTGATTGGCTAAGAAAGAAAGAAAGATAAACAAAAGAAAAGTAAAGAAAGGTTTTAACTAATAAAAATCCCTAACTTGATTATAAATCACTCTTTACAAATCATTCAAATAAGAAAAAGGACATATGAAAAAAAGACAAAGAAAAGAATATAGGTACAAATAGGAAAAATAAAAGAATATATATACTGTATACAAATGGCAATGGATTTTCAAATCGTCCCTTTCAGAGCATACATGGACGCTTTACAATCCCATGAGGCCACAGGAGAGGATTTGTGAATGGCAGTGAAGCGACGCAACTGATGCTGGAAGGTCACATGATCGTGACAACATGGTGCATGTAGTACATCCGGATTACAAACACATTCATACTAGTAGTTATATAATACACCATGTCTCAAAATGATGATTAATGGCCTAATTTAAGGTGTGATTTATGGACTTACCCTGTGTCCAGCCGTCCACCTGCCACTCAAACTGTCCAGTCAATGTTTGACAGACAGGTGTTTAGGGGGTGAACGTGTGTGTGTTGTTGCACCGATGTGCTGCTCACTGATTTACAACTCAGCATCACAGACAGGCAAGTCAGAGGGTCAATCAAATAAAGGTTCAAATGATTTTATGATTAGATTTATGAGGATGGATACATCTTAACCCAGATTGACATTTTTATGGCATCTTGTTGAATACTGAATTGTTACTTAAATAAGATATAAGACACAGTCTAGTTAAAAGCCTGTCTTCCGCGTAGTCGATGATGAGAGTATTCACCAGCTGGACCAATAATTCGATCATTGTCCTATTCTGCTTTAACAATTGATTTTTCTCTATTGTCAAAGCAAGAATCTGTTTCCGCTGCTGTTCACTGTTCTGGTGCCCCTCGTTCCTTACAGCCTCCTGATTTGATGGTAGCACATCGCAGTCCGAATTGGTTTCTGGTTTAGACGGTTGAACGGTGTTCTCCAGGCCTCCAGATGCTTCTGGTACCTCGTCTGAAAAATCTGATACGGACCAGACCCTCAGCAACTCATCATCCCAGATCTCTGCATCATCCAACCTCGGCACATCATTCTCATCAGATGTTTCTGAGGGGGAGATTAAAATAACAATAAGTAAAAATATGTAGCAAATATTTTAATGATTATTATATGTGCGCATTTCTCTATATATACATACCAGGTACTTTTCTCAGGCGTTTCCGTTCAGGCGTGCCGGGTTTAGAACAGAGTTTGACCGCTTCTTCTTCAAAACTGTGAGTATACCTCCGCTTCTTCAATACCGGCTCACCGGTAGCCACGGCGCGATCCGACCTGTGTCTTGGCTGGCAGCTCTTATTTCCTGAATCAGCAGTCAATTCACCAGCCGATGGCAAAGCATTAACAGCAGCCTGTACATGCGCTAAAGGGAGACATATGTTCATACAGAATAAATAAATATATGGGTAAACCTGTAGTAGCTATAGCGTCGGTAATTACCAACTAGCACCAGCAGGGGGCTAAACCTCCGACATTAAAATAAACCAAAAACCGCTGCAATAACATGAAAAGACACCCAACAAAGCTGTTGTTAACACAGTTTCAAGTTTATTTATAAGCTTTTTTGGGTGTCTTTTCATGTTATTACAGCGGTTTGGGGTTTATTTTAATGTCGGAGGTTTAGCCCCCTGCTGGTGCTAGTTGGTAATTACCGATGCTATACTACAGGTTTACCAATATATGATTAAGTCGCGCATATATATATATATATATATATATAGGCTATATAAGCTCCATTATTGATCCCCTCACCTACGGGTTCGTGTGTTTCAGGCGTCTCACAGCTTTTGTGAACGACTGCTCGAACCTTTAGCTGTGCTCCTGACTTGACTGCAGAAACGTTGTTTACAATCTGATTCACAACGTCACTCATACAGGCTAGTAAAAAAAACACATAAAAAACACAAGTTGAAAATATGAAATAGATATATTTCTAAATTCGATAAAACAATCTTACCGAGTGGGCTGTCACCTGAGGGATTAAATATTTTACATGTGTTTGAATAATTTATATATTGGTCATAGTGTGTTATTATTTATGTATATGTGTGTTTGGCCTGCTTGAATACTGTAAACTGAAGGAAATTATGGTTTAAAAGGTTCAAATTGTGCTGAAGTGTTCATTCCTGATTCAATCATGAAGTTAATGTTTTGTAACTAATCTTTCTTTACTAAACAAAGAACAATGCACCCAGAGTGGCTGTAACTGTCTTAACTATCTGTTCACCAGAAAAGATTCAGTTAGCAAGAGATGGGGAAAGGGGGGTTCTTGTTTTCTGTTCTGTGCAGACTGCTGATTGGTATGGAGTAACCTGGGATGAAGGAATCAACCTGATAACACTGATTGCTCCGGGCAACAGTCACTGTATGGAGAGGTGGACTCAAGGGAGATCAAGAATATAAATAATGTTGTTGGCACTTTGTAAGACATTCTGGACTGCCCAGATGTCATGTTTGTGGTAGTCCTGCAATCCTGAGCTCAGCAAAGGCAAATTCTGATTCTTTTATAATAAATCTGTAAGTTAATTTTATTACCGGACATTGTGTCTCATTCTTTGGCGAATCCAACGAACCGGGGGGGATAAGGGTCGAGAGAGATACCAAAAATCCCAACACACCGTTGTCCATTTCCACGTATTGGTACTTAATTAAAACGTAAGCGGAAGAGTTGTTTCTGAAAAGTTCGGGAAAAATCTGAAGTAAAACCGAGGCGCAAAGTCTTCGCGAGAGACGCACAAGATACCCGGCGACAAACGCGGCCTTGTTTATAACGATCGTTATCTTATCTCACAAAAAAAGACAACAGGGGGTTTTACAAACAAGTGGTCACACCTCCTCTAAAAATCTTTTTTTAAATATAAAAATAACGCTGTTTGGTTTATAAGATTTTAAAATAACACGCATCTTTTATTTTGCCTCGAAATTAAAAGTACATTTTTTAATCGGCCGCTTACCAGGAACTGGTTTTAACATTCATTAAATTAAAAATACAGTCGTTCATAGCAACTGTGGACAAGAAACAATTTTTTTTATTTCCTATTTACATGACTCAGTTGCATATGGCTGTAATTCATTTAAAGCGTAATAAAGAATGGTAAGATATATATTTATACTAATGTTCAAAACTTTACATAACTCAAATAGTTTTTAAATGCCACATGTAACGTTTTAAAATGTTTAAATCACCACTCTTCCATATTACCCAGATATTTTAAAGTGAAGTGGTTGAATAATGAATGAATTCTTCAAGAATTCATTATTTTATTGATAATATGCATAATTTGAACAAGTTTTTCTTGTCTTTATAATTTTTATATAATTATCTTTATAATTTTTAAAGTCTTTCAGGAGACTGGATGTCTGCTGCATAATCGTTAACAAGCATATGGCAGCATATACCATCAGACAAGTTGACTGCATCACCATAGGGGAGAGATGGCAAATAAGCAAGGATCGAATGTCTGGGCCCTTATCATTGCTAAAATGCAAACAGAGTCTTTTCTTCTTCTGGAAGGTAAAACACAGAGCCGTCTTCTTTGCTCAGCATGATATAAGATAGGACTGAGTTCTATACCACAGCTCTCTGCCTTACATTTTTAGATCAAACAACACTGATTTTGACACTGGTGTGTTAACAACGTAAAACTTGCTTGGCTTACTTCCCACCAGACAAAAGAAGCAACCATGACCCCCAGCGGCTTTCCCCCCAACCAGACTGGATGGAGCCAGAAGACAGGAGAGGACCAGCAGAAGAAGAGGAGCAGTGCCATTAAAATGCCACTCTGGGTTAAGATGTATCCATCCTCATATATCTAACCATAAAATCATTACACAGCCTGAACGGCAAAATCTGAGGTGTGGTGATTGTCCTAGGAAAAAATTACCATATTAACCATAATTTCCACCATAATACTGCAATTAAACAGTGGATACTTTGAGATTAGACACCAATATTTAAAAAAGAAAAGTGCAAAAGAAATAATGGAACCTTATATTAATATAATAACATATTATTCTGTTTTATGCAATGACATTTGTATTAAGTATGCAGGGCTGGTCAACTATTGGGTTAAAAAATTCACGATTCGATTCATAAGCTTGCGATTCGTTTTGAATTATTTGGAACCACTGATACGTTACTTTTAAAATAATATTCAACAATATTATACAACAAATATCTTTTTTTTTCTTCAAAAAAGTAACACAAATTACTTTGTTTTCCCATTTATTGACTGAAAGATCTCTTATGTGCAATGTGTAATCATGATGGCTATCGTAATTTTAGAATAAGTGTGAGCTTTTACTTATTTTCCCATTTATTGACTGTCAGATATCTTGTCCCCAAATTTAGAAAAATCGTAATTAAGAGCAAAGGCATTGTGTGAACATGATTGTTGTCCCACTTGCTCAAAAACAGATTCAGTTTTCTTACAAATGAAAGAAAAAAACTGTTAAAGACTAAATCAGAATACTAAACAAATCTCCAATCATTAAATATGTTAAATAAAACAAAACATTTTCTGCATTTAATCTAACTTTATTGACCTGTACTCTCTGCTGACCTTCGATTCAGTTAAACCATAAGCAAAAATCAATTTCGATTTTTTTTTTTTTGGGTTGTATTTGTTTTAAAAAAATCTGGCAGCGCATTTCATACGCATTGTCATTTAAATGAGAGCGCGAGAGTAGCAGCCCTGAGTTTGATATTTTCCATCACATGTCCGTTAGTGCGTGAAACTCTGACTTTTATTTTGAATTTAACTTTCAGAAACATGCCATTTTAAACTATTAAAATTCACTGTCAATCTGCATAACACTGCGTTGCAAATAAATGACCGTCATCTTTAGCAAAACCGCCTCTAAAAGTGGAAGAAGATGGAAGAAATAGCCTTGGAAATTATTTATTTTCTGTGAAAATACTTTTGCCTGGAGTTTCCCTTATTAAAAATATGCAATTATGAAGTGAACAACATGCAGTAGACATAGCCATTGAGTAACTATATTCTACTTCAGTTGTTTATTAATAATAAAATCTTAAATGGTCACAAAGAGCTCATAATGGGACTTTTATTTTTTATTCGTCCATGTTGTTGACGACTCACCATGGCGAGCTTCACACGTCGCTGCTTTTAATTCTAGGCACATTCGCTAAGGAATTTACCACCCATCATCTTTTCTCCTTCTCCGGTCTCGACGCGCTTCCTGCTTTATTTTAACTTCCTGAACTGTACAGTTTTCTTTTCAGCTTTGTATATCTTTTGAAAACACTCAATCGTGCATTTATTTTCCTTGACAATATGGATTAATTTGTCGATGCTCAAATTGCCTGGATGCATCGGTCCCACCTGCCCATGCAGAACATCAACACACTCACTGGATTAGTGGAGTTCATATAGATCACTGCATTTATATAGGTCATATTTTTCTACACGGTATTGCTTTGTTAATTTTCGCAGGGGTTTTTAAGAAAGGGGAAAGGAGAGGGAAATAAAGAAGAAGGAAAACCCCCAATCAGAGGTACGAATGAATGTGGCCAGTTCAAATGTCATTCATGTCATTAGTGCATTTTTGCTGCCCCTTGATTTAATGTAACAGCCCTATATATATATATATATATATATATATAATGTGTGTGTGTCTTTTTATATATATATATATATATATATATATATATATACTATGTGTGTGTCTTTTATATATATATATATATATATATATAGTGGTATTTTATATATATATATATATATAGTGGTATTTTATATATATATATATATATATATATATATATATATATAGTGGTGTGAAAAACAGTTTGCCCCTTCCTGATTTATTTTTTTATCATTTGTTCCTGAATTTCTTTGGATCTCGGCATGATGTTTAGCTTTTAAAGATCTTTTGATCTACTTCACTTTGTCAGGCAGGTCCTATTTAAGTGATTTCTTGATTGAGAACTGGTGTGCCGTTATCAGGCCTGGGTGTGGCTAGAGAAATTTAACTCTGGTGTGATAAACCACAGTTAAATTATGTTTTGCCAGGTAGGGGGTACCAGGTTTCCCACAGGGCCATGTAGGTTCGGACCCCCCACTTGTTATCTTTGACTAATAATTAAATTTGTTTGATGATCTGAAACAGTCAAGTGAGAAAGCAAAAGTGCAAAAACAATAAGATGGGGGCAAAGTGTTTTTCACACCACTGTATTTATATATATTTATATAGATATAAATTCTACATTCCTGGGTAAAAAAAAAAAGGTAAAATATTTAGTGATATTTTAATGGTAACAATTTTAATCATAGACCATTTTTTTCAGAAATTATCGATAATTGCACAAATGTGGTAGATAAAGTAGCCTAGCTTGGAATAGCTTTTCCTTTGTTTTCTGTAAATGTTTAATCCGTGTGGGTAAACTTGCAGACCGACGGCTTTAACAGGAAGCAGTGTTCCACTCAATGGCTTCTGTTGTTCATGAGTGGGTGAAAAACGTCTCCCAGTTCCATTGAGTTTAATGTGAGACCAAATATTCACTCTAGGGTTCAAATCTGGACTCCGATGGACCAAAACACGAGCATGATGGACTTGTTCTCAAGCCACTTCTTGGCTTTCTTTGCAGTTTGTGCAGAAGAATAACATCAGTTTTTCCGTAATAATAATAATAATAAGCTTATTTATTGAAAGGCATAAAGATTACGTGAAACTACTTGCACAACTTTGAGACTTTTTTTAAACTACACTAATCAATATTCAATCCTGAAATAAAAAAATAGTTTTAATTTTTTCTGGAATTGCAATTGTATTTTTGAAGAAGTTAATCAATCCATACAAAAACTGCACAATGTCATTGATCCATATAATAGTTTAAAGAAAACGGCAGAATTTGCACTGGATGCAGAATATTGGGAAAACATGAAAACTCACTCCTGGAAAGCAACCTTTATACCACAGTTCACATGCCAGAGCTTTAGGATTTACGATGTTGTAAGCCATTTATAATGAGATGTTTACGGGAGGGTTAATTTGTCCACATTTACGGTCAATATATATCGGTCAGATTGTGAATGTGTAGTAGAAGGTAAACGAACATCAGACCTGAAGTGTTGAGCTGTGTTATGTTCATCTCTGCAGTCACAGACATGTGAGATCTGCAGCCGTCTAGAGTTGCACCGGACAAGAGGAAGCTCTCACTTTTACCTCAATACTTAAGCCTGTCTCACCTGATAATCTAGTGTTCAACAGAGCAGAAACGCATATAATATCACATTTTACGTTTGAGATTATGGCCAGTTATGGACAATTTTGAGGTTATGGACAAATACAGACTAGGGTATTTATATTTATGCATAGATAGATAGATAGAGTAACTACTAAATATCTGTCTATCTATCTATCTATCTATCTATCGTTCATTCTATCTATCTATCGTTCATTCTATCTATCAATCGTTCATTCTATCGCTCATTCTATCTATCTATCGCTCATTCTTTCTATCTATCGTTCATTCTTTCTATCTATCGTTCATTCTATCTATCAATCATTCATTCTATCGCTCATTCTATCTATCTATCGCTCATTCTTTCTATCTATCGTTCATTCTTTCTATCTATCGTTCATTCTATCTATCAATCGTTCATTCTATTGCTCATTCTATCTATCTATCGTTCATTCTATCTATTAATCGTTCATTCTATTGCTCATTCTATCTATCTATCGCTCATTCTATCTATCTATCGTTCATTCTATTGCTCATTCTATCTATCTATCGTTCATTCTATCTATCAATCGTTCATTCTATTGCTCATTCTATCTATCTATCGTTCATTCTATCTATTAATCGTTCATTCTATTGCTCATTCTATCTATCTATCGCTCATTCTATCTATCAATCGTTCATTCTATTGCTCATTCTATCTATCTATCGTTCATTCTATCTATTAATCGTTCATTCTATTGCTCATTCTATCTATCTATCGCTCATTCTTTCTATCTATCGTTCATTCTATCTATCAATCGTTCATTCTATCGCTCATTCTATCTATCTATCGCTCATTCTTTCTATCTATCGTTCATTCTTTCTATCTATCGTTCATTCTATCTATCAATCGTTCATTCTATTGCTCATTCTATCTATCTATCATTCATTCTATCTATTAATCGTTCATTCTATTGCTCATTCTATCTATCTATCGCTCATTCTTTCTATCTATCGTTCATTCTATCTATCAATCGTTCATTCTATCGCTCATTCTATCTATCTATCGCTCATTCTTTCTATCTATCGCTCATTCTATCTATCTATCGCTCATTCTTTCTATCTATCGCTCATTCTTTCTATCTATCGCTCATTCTTTCTATCTATCGTTCATTCTTTCTATCTATCGTTCATTCTATCTATCAATCGTTCATTCTATTGCTCATTCTATCTATCTATCGTTCATTCTATCGCTCATTCTTTCTATCTATCGTTCATTCTATCTATCTATCGCTCATTCTTTCTATCTATCGTTCATTCTATCTATTAATCGTTCATTCTATCGCTCATTCTATCTATTAATCGTTCATTCTATTGCTCATTCTATCTATCTATCGCTCATTCTTTCTATCTATCGTTCATTCTATCTATTAATCGTTCATTCTATCGCTCATTCTATCTATCTATCGCTCATTCTTTCTATCTATCGTTCATTCTATCTATCAATCGTTCATTCTATTGCTCATTCTATCTATCTATCGTTCATTCTATCGCTCGTTCATTCTATCGCTCGTTCATTCTATCGCTCATTCTTTCTATCTATCGCTCATTCTTTCTATCTATCGCTCATTCTTTCTATCTATCGCTCATTCTTTCTATCTATCGCTCATTCTATCTATCTATCGCTCATTCTTTCTATCTATCGCTCATTCTTTCTATCTATCGCTCATTCTATCTATCTATCGCTCATTCTATCTATCTATCGCTCATTCTTTCTATCTATCGCTCATTCTTTCTATCTATCGCTCATTCTATCTATCTATCGCTCATTCTATCTATCTATCGCTCATTCTATCTATCTATCGCTCATTCTATCTATCTATCGCTCATTCTTTCTATCTATCGCTCATTCTATCTATCTATCGTTCATTCTTTCTATCAATCGTTCATTCTATTGCTCATTCTTTCCATTGCTCATTCTATCTATCGTTCATTCTATCTATCGTTCATTCTATCTATCGCTCATTCTTTCTATCTATCACTCATTCTTTCTATCTATTGCTCATTCTTTCTATCTATCGCTCATTCTTTCTATCTATCGCTCATTCTTTCTATCAATCGTTCATTCTATTGCTCATTCTATCTATCTATCTGTCTGTCTATCTATCTAATTATCTATCTATCTATCTATCTATCTATCGTTGCTGTTTCAAGGATATTGTTTCATAATTTTGTTTAAATACTTAAATGCCTATACGGCTAGTGTGACAACATGCCCCACTACTGGTCACAAAGTGACATCTTGTGTTCAGTAAACTTTTTTTTGTTTTTCAGACAGTAATTATGTAATTTTCAATAGCTTTTTTGCTGTCAAAACTTTAAAGTATGTTCCTAAACAGAAGTTTCTGAACCAAACAGAACAGAAAAATAAACGTGACCTATAAAGATTGTTAGTCCCAGTCTCCCTATAAATCAGCATTATATCCCATCAGACATCAGTGTTAGCATAGAAAAAAATGCTCTGCTGCTAATTTTAACCTATACCCGTGGCTTTTTTTGCAGTGTTTGCATTATATTCTTAATTTAATTGGCCTAATCCAGCTCTAACTCTTTCACGTGAGTTTGTGTTTTGAAATTATTATTCATATTAAACAGGCTTTCACAGACAAAGCATTATGAAATCATTTGTGATTCAGCGCAGTTGCTGCTTCATCTTTCAACAAAGGTTTCTATGCAAACTCTCCATTACACTGTGCCTCGTTTACAAAACAAAGTGGTATTAAAGTAAACCATCCACTTGTTTCTGACGCCGGGAGTCTGTACAGAGACACAAACAATCTGTTCAGTGCGTGGCGTATGTCAGAAACTGAACGTCTGCATACTGTATCCAGTGTAGACAGCGGCAGTGATTATAATGGCTTCTGATTGATTTTGAGGCGACGCTCACATCCAGTGAAGGCAAAGGTCAGTTGTTAAGCGACTGAACGCCAGTGGGTGGGGCTTATGATGCAATGCTCTGGAGGCGGTCATATGCAAATATATTTGCCCATGTGACGTCACAGATCCAGCAGTATCAAAGCTAGTCATTTTTGGAGCTTGATTAAATAAATGCTTTTTTTATTACAAAAGAGGAGGTTTTAAGCTCTGAAATATTTATGGTATATGGTTTATGACCTCTTATATGTCAAAAGATCAGGGCAAATTTGGCAAAGTTTACTTAATCGACTTATTGATATAATTTCAATATTTGCATTTATATGCATGCTAAATAGCAAATTTCTTAGTTCGTTTTTACTTATTTTAAGATTTGTCAACATGATGACGTATTTGTGCTTCATGCAATATCCGTATAGTAATATTTCATGAATGGTTTGTTCGTTAATGACGACGTCTAACTGTATTTCTCGCTGTTCTGCCCACAGTCATGTCCTTCAGGAGGGGTGTTGTCAGGCAGAGTAAGTTCAGGCATGTGTTCGCTCAGGCTTGGAAAGCTGAGCATTGCCTTGATGATGTCAGAGTGTCACGCGTGACATGGGACGGTCCGCTGTGTGCCGCCAATCCGAAGTTCATCGCTGTTGTCATCGAGGCAGGAGGAGGCGGAGCCTTTCTTGTGTTTCCGCTCTCCAAGGTTGGCATTCATTCTTTCTGCGATGTGCAAAAACATTGCCTTTAATGGGACTTACAGTATATTGCATACTCAAACCATAATTTCTATACATTTGTTTCAGCTCACATTGTTTTTATTTCTCTTGCGACTAGAGCGGTCGAGTGGACCAGAACACCCCGACTGTGTGCGGGCACGCCGCTCCAGTGCTGGATGTGCAGTGGTGCCCACATGACGATAACATTATTGCCAGTGCCTCAGAGGACTGCACTGTCAAGGTTTGTTTTATTCCTTTCAGCAAAACCTACACCTCACGTTTGAATGGTGAATTAGGTCTCTTTATGAATATTCATTGCACGAAGACATGAAGATGCATCCCTGGGGCTTCATATGGTGCATAGAGTAATACCTTGAGATACGAGCGTCCTGACATACGAGTATTCCGAGATACGAGCAAGCCTTCGAACAAATGTTTTGCTTTGAGATACGAGTAAATATTTGAGATACGAGCAGCTTACAGACGCCAACGCTAGGTGTTCAGCACTTTGAGCAGCTCAAGCGCCTCATTTATGGTGTAATTGCATATGATCTCCACTAGAGGCAGCTTGGTTTTACAGCGGGAGGTTACCGGGGGCAACGAGTGATTCACAAGTATTAAGCTGGGAGCAGCACGAGTTATGAGTGTTCAATAATAATAAATATGAGGTTCTGAGTTTATCTAATACACAACACGGGAAGAAACGCTACACTTCCGTATTGTGTTTGCATTATCTACGTTATCCCTCGTCCTCCTCCTCCTCCTCCTCCTCCTCCTCCTCCTCCTCCTCCTCCTCCTCCTCCTCCACACAAGCCGTTACTGTATCGTTTGTCTCGAAAGCAAGAACTTATAATTAAAACAACATTTTATATCACAGGAAATCTTATATACTATAATTTGTGTGTGTGTGTGTGTGTGTGTGTGTCTATATAGCAATTAAAAACATGTTTTTTCCATTGTTAGCACTAATAAGGGAGTTTTTTAGAGGGCCGGAACGGATTAATTTTTGGTCTGTTATTTCTTATGGGGAAAAATGATTGCGAGCAATTCAAGTTACGAGCTCCATCCTGGAACGGATTATACTCGTATCTCAAGGTATTACTGTATTGTCATTGTTGTTAAATTAAAAGTTTGTTGGGGATGTTTTTCAATATTTTTTCAGTTTTTTTTATATATGACTTAAAATTGTGTTTTTAAACCAAACAGCTTGTAAAAATATTGTATACATTTTTCCAAATAATATACCTATAATAACAATAAAAAACTTGTAATAATAATGTTTTTAAAAACAGTGCAAAAACATGTTATTATGAAATATTGTTAGAACCTAAAATAACTGTTTTGTATTTTGAGTATACATTAACATTTAATCGATTCCTGTGATGGATTTCCAGAAATCATTCTGATATTGTCACGTTTATGTTAGTTTTCACCCTGGACTCTTAGTTTACCTTGTCTGTGTCACATGTTCCCCGTTCCTGATCTCACCTCACCCAGTTCCCATTAGCACTTATCAGTCACAGGTGTTTTGTGTTTCTGTTAATCATAGTCAGTATTTAAGTTCTCCATGTTCACTCCCCTGTGGTCGATTGTTAATGTTATGTTCCCTAGTCGTGTGTGGATGTTATTTCTGTTGAGTTTGCACCATCACGTGCTTTTGTTTTTGTTATTGAATAAAGTGTTTACTTGCATTTCTGGCTCCGCGTATGCTCCGCATCGCACACGATCCTGCGCGTTGTGACAGATATGATGATTTACTGTTCAGCTATTAAGTTCAGTAATAAGTGCTCATTTATTAGCAACGGTATTATTATCAATGATGGAAATGTATTTGCTGCTTAATATTTTGTAGAAATTGTGATACTTTTTTTCAGGATTCTTTAATTGAATTGATTCTAATCATTTTTTTATAATATTTATATGTAATATATTTATATAATATTATTATTTATGTTATTCCTGTGATTGTTCAGCAGCCATTATTCCATTAAATTAATATAACATGAATTAAGTAATTTAAAAAAGAACAGCATATATTTGAAATAAAAATATTTTAAAATAATATTAATGTCTTTTTGATCAATTTAATGTGTTATTTCTGAATAAATGTATTAATTTACCTTTTTTTGGTCTTTTTTACACAACCGTTCCAAACTTTGGGGCATCAAGAGTTTCCACAAAAATATTAAGCAGTACAGCTGTTTTCAATATTGATAATAATAATAAATAACAATGAAGATTTTTACATTGTTACAAAAATTGCAAATAGATTTTTTTTAAACGTTTTTATTTATCAAAGAATCCTGATAAAAAGGTGTCAAGGTTTCAATACACATATTAATAACCACAGCTGTTTTCATTTCACTTTGAGAATAATATTAGATATTTCTTGAGCAACAAATCAGCATATTAGTATGATTTCTGAAGAAGAGATGCATTGTGTTTCTGCATAACAGATTTGGCAGATTCCTGACGGAGGTCTTACATCTCCCATGTCTGAAGCTGCCGTGACCCTCGAGGGCCACAGTAAAAGAGTGGGCATCCTAGCCTGGCACCCTTCTGCTCTCAATATCCTGTTGACTGCAGGTAAGCTCTTCCTTTGTCTATATATACTTGTGGCTCACAGTGCTTGGATTAAGTCTGTGATGGCACACTCTATTCCTGGCATATGCTCTAATTCTGGTTTCTTAAACCTGCTTTATATCTTTTCTCAAGACAATTTTGGATGTTGGAGTTTTTCTGTGTACCTTAAAAGACAATAGATCTGTCAATCAATTAAAAATGAATTGCATGATTCTGATTCTGTTGTTGAATCTCAATTAATTGCATGTATAGAAAAGATACCAAATGAAGGCACTTCCTGTCATTACACCCTTGACACAGACAAATGTATAGAGATGGCAAAGAGTGGTTTTCTCTCTCTCTCTCTCTCTCTCTGTATGTATGCACCGTATGTACGCGCGCACACACACACACACACACACACACACACACACACCTACATTTGTTTAGAAGTAACATAAATCTCTGACATTAAAAAGAACCACTTCACGCACAGATTGATTTAAAGGCTTGTGCACGAGACAAAGAAAGGCAGCTTTGGGTTTGATTTGCATTAGCATGTAAATATCTGAGATGCAAATCTTGGCTCTTCAACTGGTAAGATGTTTTTTTCTGACCTTTTAGCCATATTTGATGCCGTAACCCTTTATTTCAATGGTCTAATTTAAACATTGTACTAAGTAACTTTGCAACTACATGTCAAATAGTCATTAGTAGACCATCTGTTTAATATCTGCTAACACTTTATTTTGATGGTCTCATAACAGACATTCTACTCACTATAAGTAATTTTGCAACTACATGTCCATTTATTCTACTAACCCTAACCTAATAGTTTACTAATACGCTAATGGGAGTTAATTGGTGTCTCTGTACCAATTTCGGTACCAAAGCAAAAAACGTTTGTCCTGTTTTGTCTGATCCATTGTTTTTCATTCATCGCAGTTTTCTATTCAGTGGCGCATTTAAAAACAGTTGTCAGTCCAGAAACCTTGTATTTTGTTAATAATAAACTTGAATGCTTAATAAACAGAAGGGAAGAGGAGAACCTCTCTTTTATAATCACTAAGGCTGTCAATCTCTAAAGCACGACCTCAATGAATTCTGCACTCTTGTGAAAACTCACATTTATAATTTTTTTTTTCTTGATTGAATCACTTACCGCATTTATATGGAAGCCCGTTTCCGCCACATAAGAAGAAAAAAATCGTGCATGAAAACTCGAAATTATGACTTACTAAGTCGAAATTATGACTTAAGTCGAAATTTGAAGAAGTTTAAAGTTGCTGTTTAATGAAAGCTTGTTCTTGCTCTAAATCGTTTCAAGAGTGCATTTGCTCAGCGCTATATCGTTCCACTAATGAAGCAAGAATTTCATCATTAGTAAAACCACGATTAAAGTATTCCTTATTATGTTCACAGTTCATCTTATCGTTTGGATCAATGTGCTCGCAAGACAGAAAGTCATAATTTCGACTTAGTATGTCATAATTTTGACTGTTTATCTCATAATTTCGACGTCATTATTTTGACTTAAGTAGTTTTCATGCGCGATTTTTTTTTTTCTTATGTGGCAGAAATGGGCTTCCAAATATTTACATTGTATTACACTTTGTTGGTTATAATGAAAGGCTTTGCAAGTGTGCAGCAAACGTTGAACAGAACAAAACCTTGTTTTCAGCGGATCCTGACTAACTTACTCACTAGCACCTCTGATTGTGATTGGCTGCATTGCTCAACGCTCATAAAAACACTGTAAATAGAAGCCTATGGGGCTCAGAGAGCACTCACTCAAACATGAAAGAGAACATCTGAAAGCAGCATCTATCAGTGGTACCGAATGCACCAGTACTCTATACTACCGGTACAGCAGAAATGCTGGTACCATCAACGTTTTTGTTTTAGTAGTACCGGTATATTTGGCAACCCTAGTGAGTAGAATGTCTGAAGTGGACCGTTGAAATAAAGTGTAACCCTTTGAACTTGTTTGCCCATCTTCTAGGATGTGATAATGTCCTCTGTGTGTGGGATGTGGGCACTGGGGAGATGGTGTACCAGCTGAGTGATGCCCACCCAGACCTGATATACAGCGTGAGCTGGAACCGAGAGGGAAACATCCTGTGCACCACCTGTAAAGACAAAGCCTTACGAGTCATTGATCCCCGGCGTGGAACTGTCCTTAAGGTCAGCCTGTTCATTCCTGGATCCTCAACTTCCCGTATCAGGGTTTCCCAACCGGGGGTTTGTAAAGCCGTGTAGCACAGACGGATTCAGAAGTTTGAGGTCGATAAGATTGTTTTTTAAAGAAGTCTCTTCTGCTCACCAAGGCTGCGTTTATTTGATCAAAAATGTTGTACAGTAATATTGTGAAACATTATTACAATTTAAAATAACTGTTTTCTATTTTAATCAGAAATTTTATTTATTCCTGTGATGGAAATGCTGAATTTTCAGCGTCATTACTCACATGATCTGATTTGCAGTTCAAAAGAATAGCATTTACTTTAAATATACATTTTTTGTAACATTATAAATGTTTACTGCCATCTTTGATCAATTTATCCCATCCTTGCTTAATAAAAGTATTTATTGCGTTCAAAAACAGTGTTGCTGACCCCAAAACCTTTGAATACAGGATATTTCATTGTGATAGTTAGAATAATCCTAATGGGATAGTTGCATATGGCCACCATGTTGGATTTCCGGTCTAGCATGTGTGTGCATAGACACGTCCGGTTTCGCCTTTTCAGGTTTTAGCATTAGCTCTTCATGAGGGCATTAGCTCTTAGCTTTTAGGGTTAGCTTTTAGCATTAGCTCTTCATGAGGGCATTAGCTCTTAGCTTTTAGGGTTAGCTTTTAGCATTTGTTCTTCATGAGGGCATTAGCTCTTAGCTTTTAGGGTTAGCTTTTAGCATTAGCTCTTCATGAGGGCATTAGCTCTTAGCTTTTAGGGTTAGCTTTTAGCATTAGCTCTTCATGAGGGCATTAGCTCTTAGCTTTTAGGGTTAGCTTTTAGCATTTGCTCTTCATGAGGGCATTAGGTCTTAGCTTTTAGGGTTAGCTTTTAGCATTAGCTCTTCATGAGGGCATTAGCTCTTAGCTTTTAGGGTTAGCTTTTAGCATTAGCTCTTCATGAGGGCATTAGCTCTTAGCTTTTAGGGTTAGCTTTTAGCATTAGCTCTTCATGAGGGCATTCGCTCTTAGCTTTTAGGGTTACCTTTTAGCATTAGCTCTTCATGAGGGCATTAACTCTTAGCTTTTAGGGTTAGCTTTTAGCATTAGATCTTCATGAGGACATTAGCTTTTAGCGTTTAGCATTAGCTGTTCATGGGGGCATTAGCTCTCAGCTTTTAGCGTTAGCGTTTAGCATTAGCTGTTCATGAGGGCATTAGCTTTTAGAATTAGCTCTTCATGAGGGCATTAGGTCTTAGCTTTTAGGGTTAGCTTTTAGCATTAGCTCTTCATGAGGGCATTAGCTCTTAGCTTTTAGGGTTAGCTTTTAGCATTAGCTCTTCATGAGGGCATTAGGTCTTAGCTTTTAGGGTTAGCTTTTAGCATTAGCTCTTCATGAGGGCATTAGCTCTTAGCTTTTAGGGTTACCTTTTAGCATTAGCTCTTCATGAGGGCATTAACTCTTAGCTTTTAGGGTTAGCTTTTAGCATTAGATCTTCATGAGGACATTAGCTTTTAGCGTTAGCGTTTAGCATTAGCTGTTCATGGGGGCATTAGCTCTCAGCTTTTAGCGTTAGCGTTTAACATTAGCTGTTCATGAGGGCATTAGCTTTTAGCATTAGCTCTTCATGAGGGCATTAGGTCTTAGCTTTTAGGGTTAGCTTTTAGCATTAGCTCTTCATGAGGGCATTAGCTCTTAGCTTTTAGCATTAGCTCTTCATGAGGGCATTAGCTCTTAGCTTTTAGGGTTAGCTTTTAACATTAGCTCTTCATGAGGGCATTAGCTCTTAGCTTTTAGGGTTAGTTTTTAGCATTAGCTCTTCATGAGGGCATTAGCTCTTAACTTTTAGGGTTAGCTTTTAGCATTAGCTCTTCATGAGGGCATTAGCTCTTCATGAGGGCATTAGCTCTTAGCTTTTAGGGTTAGCTTTTAACATTAGCTCTTCATGAGGGCATTAGCTCTTAGCTTTTAGGGTTAGCTTTTAGCATTAGCTCTTCATGAGGGCATTAGCTCTTAGCTTTTAGGGTTAGCTTTTAACGTTAGCTCTTCATGAGGGCATTAGCTCTTAGCTTTTAGGGTTAGCTTTTAGCATTAGCTCTTCATGAGGGCATTAGCTCTTAGCTTTTAGGGTTACCTTTTAGCATTAGCTCTTCATGAGGGCATTAGCTCTTAGCTTTTAGGGTTAGCTTTTAGCATTAGCTCTTCATGAGGGCATTAGCTTTTAACGTTAGCGTTTAGCATTAGCTGTTCATGAGGGCATTAGCTTTTAGCGTTAGTGTTTAGCATTAGCTGTTCATGAGGGCATTAGCTCTCAGCTTTTAGCGTTAGTGTTTAGAATTAGCTGTTCATGAGGGCATTAGCTTTTAGCGTTAGCGTTTAGCATTAGCTGTTCATGAGGGCATTAGCTCTCAGCTTTTAGCGTTAGTGTTTAGAATTAGCTGTTCATGAGGGCATTAGCTTTTAGCGTTAGCGTTTAGCATTAGCTGTTCATGAGGGCATTAGCTCTCAGCTTTTAGCGTTAGTGTTTAGCATTAGCTGTTCATGAGGGCATTAGCTCTCAGCTTTTAGCGTTAGTGTTTAGAATTAGCTGTTCATGAGGGCATTAGCTCTTAGCTTTTAGCATTAGCTCTTCATGAGGGCATTAGGTCTTAGCTTTTAGGGTTAGCTTTTAGCATTAGCTCTTCATGAGGGCATTAGCTCTTAGCTTTTAGCATTAGCTCTTCATGAGGGCATTAGCTCTTAGCTTTTAGCATTAGCTCTTCATGAGGGCATTAGGTCTTAGCTTTTATGGCTAGCTTTTAGCATTAGCTCTTCATGAGGGCATTAGCTCTTAGCTTTAGCATTAGCTCTTCATGAGGGCATTAGCTCTTAGCTTTTAGCATTAGCTCTTCATGAGGGCATTAGGTCTTAGCTTTTAGGGTTAGCTTTTAGTGTGGCTGACCCCAAAACCTTTGAATACAGGATATTTCATTGTGATAGTTAAAATAATCCTAATGGGATAGTTGCATATGGCCACCATGTTGGATTTCCGGTCTAGCATGTGTGTGCATAGACGCGTCCGGTTTCGCCTTTTCAGGTTTTAGTATTAGCTCTGCATGAGGGCATTAGCTCTTAGCTTTTAGGGTTAGCTTTTAGCATTAGCTCTTCATGAGGGCATTAGCTCTTAGCTTTTAGGGTTAGCTTTTAGCATTAGCTGTTCATGAGGGCATTAGCTCTTAGCTTTTAGGGTTAGCTTTTAACATTAGCTCTTCATGAGGGCATTAGCTCTTAGCTTTTAGGGTTATCTTTTAGCATTAGCTCTTCATGAGGGCATTAGCTCTTAGCTTTTAACGTTAGCGTTTAGCATTAGCTGTTCATGAGGGCATTAGCTCTCAGCTTTTAGCGTTAGCGTTTAACATTAGCTCTTCATGAGGGGATTAGCTCTTAGCTTTTAACATTAACCCGTCATGAGGGCATTAGCTCTTAGCTTTTATCATTAGCTCTTGATGTTGTTCTGTACAGAAAGAGAAGGCATTCTTTGAGCCATTTAGTCTACCTGCAATCAGGAAATATATATTACACACGTGAGTGTTGTGTATGAATGAAGAGATCCCTGTGGATTTCCATTAACCACTGAGCCTGAGTCACTAAATCAACAGGAGAAAGAATAAAAGATAATATAGACATGGATTTTTATTGTCATTGTGTGTATACAGAACGAAATTTCAACCCATTAGCTCATAGCAACAGTACATTTAAAACATTTAACATTCAAATTAAAAACAGTTCAGCAGTCTGACAGTGTATGACTGACCAATATCTCTGTGTCTCAATGAATTACCACACAGAGATACACAATAATATAAGAAGGATGTTTTCTTTTGTCTCTGACTGCCCACCGTCTTTTCTGAATTTTAAAACATTCACTATATCTAATGTTCTCCTTAGAGCAGGGGTCTTAAACATGCGGCCCGCAAAACAATATTTTCTGGCCCGTGAGACAATATGAAAGTTTAATGTAAGTGCGGCCCGCGAGTTTTGAATGAATAGCGCTTTACTGCATTGTGTGCAGAAGATTCCTTTTTCGTGCGAGCTGGAGCTGTATAAACCAACCAATCACAGTGGAGTATATGACTCCCGGGGGCCAATCACAGTGGGGTATATGACTCCCGGGGGCCAATCACAGTGGGGTATATGACTCCCGGGGGCCAATCACAGTGGGGTATATGACTCCCGGGGGCCAATCACAGTGGGGTATATGACTCCCGGGGGCCAATCACAGTGGAGGGTGTGACTCCCGGTGTGAAACCCGTTTCCGGCAAAGTTGAGAAAAAAAAGGATTATTTAAGTCATAATAATGAGAGGGTTTCTCATAATAATAACTTAGTATCTTAAAAATTAGTAACTTTTTCCTCAACCTTGAACTTCAGTAAGTCCAGGTCCAGATCTACTTACTGACGATCATCTTCAAGCTGTACTGAGAGTCTCAACTGTTTCCTCTCTCAAGCCAAATGTTGCTCAGCTGTGCAAGAAGTAGGCAAAACGAGTCATATTCAGAAGAACCGTTCATGTTCTTCAATACTCCGTTTATGTTCAGGACAGTTCATGCTCAGAAGAACCCATTGAAGTTAAAGAACTGTCAATAATGACGTTTGAGAAAATATTTTTTTTGTGTAATACTTGATGCGGCCCTGCCTCCCCCAAACTCTGCCTCCTGCGGCCCCCAGCTCATTTGAGTTTGAGACCCCTGGTTTAGAGCAAATGCGAACATTGCTAAGACCGGAAGTGTACGAGAGCAAGTAAACTTGCACGTGCTCGCATGGCCGAAGCTCACAGGCACCATCTTGTTCCTCTAGCCCACAGGTCGAGATTACACGCGTGTACAATGTAAACACGGACATTAAGTGCACCTGAGGACTAATAGGATTATTCTAAGTACGTTTATTGATCAGATGCTCTTAATTCTGGATGTTTCTGTGGTTAGTGAGCTCAGGCGTCAGCTGGGTGGGATGGTCCTGTGAATACAGGGATTCAGCTAATGGGAAGTATAACATTGGCATGATCTTATTAATTAATCCTTGTGAAAATAACATCTTTATTAGAAGATTAGCATTACAGAACCACCGGTCTGCCACGTGTCACTGCAGTTTCGTTATGAGATATGATATGATAGACTTGTTAGTCATGTTGAATTATGTATTAGAATATTAATGAATTAACACTTTATAAATCAATTTGAAAAAAATTAAAGATTTGGTGGTTTCCTCTAAACATGGAAAGTCTTCAGTTTGCTTAGACTTTGCCCTGAAACTGTATTTTTATTCTGCATCAAGTCATTTAGGATTGTGTCAGTGTTTTGCACAGATATGTGATTTTTGTTGTGCAATGTCACACTCAGGTGCGGGAGAAAGCTCATGAGGGCACCAGACCAATGAGGGCCGTCTTTCTGGCGGATGGGAAAATCCTGACAACCGGTTTCAGTCGCATGAGTGAGAGACAGCTTGCCCTCTGGGACACAGTAAGAGCAAAATCACCGGTTTATTGGTCAGCATGAACGTTTTGCTCATTAGAGCCTGAGATGAAGCTTAAATCTGTTAATAGAAGCTTGATTGATCTTCCTACTGTAAGGTAATTCCTGATAAAATAAGTGTACACTACCGTTCACATTATTTTTAAATGCAATTAATACTTTCAATGCAAAGGATGCATTAAATGTCTTTACTGTCACTTAAGCTGTCGTTAAACGCGCACAATGAATTTTGCAGTACCGGTACACTAGGCCACGAAAGATACATCTGTTGTGTCTTTCATAGTCTGGGAAACGTAGGATGAATTTGGAGGATGCAGTCTCTGAATTGGGACGCAACTACAGTCTTGCATCAATAATTAGCCTCTTAATTTGAATCGTATTTGACAAATAATTTTAGTTTAGTTGACAGTCAATCAATAAGATGAGCTTTATAATGTTTCTGTCTTCTATCAGATGCAACGCCAAGGTCATGGGTTCGAGTCCTGATTAGAATGTCAATGTGTTTCTTGAATGCAATGAAAGTCGCTTTGGATAAAAGTAAATGTAATGATAACCTGTTGTATTTGTCTGTGCGTTTCAGAGAGATCTCTCTGAGCCAATGGTTACACAGGAAATGGACACCAGTAACGGAGTTCTGCTTCCGTTCTATGACCCCGACACCAACATGGTTTACTTGTGCGGCAAGGTAGGATTACCCAGCTTTACCTTTTCACCTTTAAGTGCTGCATGACAGGTTTCACTATCTGCTCTAACAGAGATATAAACTGTGCTGTCCAATCACTGCAGGGCTCCAGACCGCAACCAAATGGTCACATTTTCTGACCTTTTTTCCCACCGATGTGACTAAATACAGTAGAACCCCGACTTACGAAATTAATCCGTTCCGAGGTTGGTTTCGTATGTCGAACTTTTCGTATGTCGGTCAGGCTTTTACATGTTAATTGCCTAATCCGTTCCAAGCCCTACAAAAACACCATATTCAGCATGGGACAAAGCGCAACCCAGCTTCATACTTCTCAATAATTTCCCTTTTCGACTCAATGAAAAGCACCCTCTTCTTCCCTTTCACTTCAGCAACAATCTTCACATCCATGGTTACTGATTAGAAAAAAGTTTATGCTAAAAGCAGAGGCTGGGGGGAGCGATGCTGACCAATAGGAGAGCAGGATTGTAAAAAGTGTTCCCCTTCTTACATGGACTATTCCAGCCATCCCTGTCATTCAGTGCGAAATGGACTATTCTAAACTTTCCCTCGGAGTTCAGGAAGTGACTGACAGAGATCGGCTGAAGATTGTATATAGTTTATTGAGTGAAATACAGGGAATTAGTGCCAATCGTTGAGGTTTTATCGATCTATGCACCTTTAATAAATACCAGTTTTGGATCATTCCCTGAGACATCATTGTTCTGACCGGACAAACTGTAGTCTTCATTCAACCCGAACCAAAATCAGCGCGAATATCAAAACAAAACTCGGAAATCGTCGCCTCGCCGAGATTTTGTTTTTCGCATCTCGATCATTTTGTCGTAACTCGGGCGGAAAAAACCCTGAAATCTTTTATCGTATGTCGAACTTTTCGTACGTAGAGCGTTTCGTAAGTCGGGGTTCTACTGTATTGTTAGAGGTCGCACTGGTGCCACCACCACGATTCCTGACTGATAAGAGCTGCTTTTTATGTTGCATATGAGAAACCTCAAACGCCAAATTATATTAAAATCACCCTTGCTACTTGCTTGAACTGCATGGGCCATTTATCAGCTCTGAGCAATGCCAGACAGTGCAGCGTGAGCTCAGAACGGGTCTTGAGCATGCAACACCGTTACTTAATTTGCAGCAGAATTAGCAACACTGCAGCAAAGTCTATTGGGAAACATTCAAATTTGGAACACTGTTAGAAACCCCAGAAACACTGTTAGAAACCCCAGATATCAGATCGAACAGTGCTGACGGGGAAGCCAGGAGAAACATCATGCCATGAATTAACAAGATGTAGAAGGATTTTTAATGCACAAATCACTAACGTTCGCCAAAGATTTAATGTAGCAATGGTTACTGTAATCATGGCTTTCTGGCAGAAATAGTCCAATGTTTAGTTACATTAATCTCAGGGTTCAGACGACCTTTTAAGAGAGAAATTCAAGTACTTTTTAAGGCCTTTCAAGTACTTCACGCTTTTTCTAGCTCTTCAAAACTCTAAATATTGTCCAATTTAAATGTGATTTTTTTTGTAATACTAAAACTTTAAAGATGTAGGAAAATTAAAACTTTGTTGCAAACTGTTTTATTTAAAAAAAGAAAAGAAAATGTTTTTACAATTACCTGTAACCAACTATTGAAGCCAATTTCCGCCACATAAGAAACAAATCATGCATGAAAAGTCAAAATTATGACAGAAAAAGTCGAAAGTATGAGATTTAAAAAGTCAAAATTATTACTTACTGTTTAGCAACTTGTCCTGTAAGTTCTTATTACAAATATTACTGTTTTTTTATCTTAATACATTTTAAAATGTCATTAATTTCTATGATGACAAAGCTGAAGATATCATACTAATATGCTGATTTGCTGCTTAAGAAAGATTTACTGTTATTATCAAAGTGAAATGAAAACAGCAGTGGTGTTTAATATGTTTGTACCATGGTACATGTGTCTTAGCGGCCCGTGTAATAAAAGTAGAGCTGGTCATTGATCAAATCCAGTGTAGTCAATAAGCTCTAGTTCAGCTGTCTATGTCTGTCTCTCTCTCACAGGGCGATTGTACCATTCGCTACTTTGAGGTGACGGATGAGTCACCGTTTGTTCATTTCCTGAGCCTGTACAGCACTAAGGAGCCACAGAGAGGTGCTGGTTTCCTGAGCAAACGAGGAGTAGATGTCAACAAGTGTGAAATAGCAAGGTATGAACCGATACGCCTCGATACTAAAAGAAAAGAAAAATTCATGCCTGTACAGTAGAGGGTGCATCTCAAACAAACCAAACACAAATGTGATGTTTATTGAAAATAATTTTTACTCATTAGTTTGGTTGAATTGGATCATTGAAGGTCAGCAACATTGGTTAATAAAGATTAAATACATAAACGATATTTGTGTTATTATAACATATTTTAGTATCGCAGGTTGTCGCAATGTTTTTGAAGCTGTACGGTTACTTTGAAATAAGAATTATTTACTAAAATTTTTTTATTTTTGAGCGAGAAGCCCTGATCAGTTCACACTTGCATTGAGCATCTCTCTCTCTCTCTCTCTCTCTCTCTCTCTCTCAAGTTCTTGCATTTATCTCCATTGTTCTTCATCTTATTCCATCAGGTTCTATAAACTTCATGAGAGAAAGGTTGAGCCCATATCTATGACTGTGCCACGGAAGGTAGGTTCAGTCTGCATGTCATTCAGTTTTGAATCTGCATTTACAGCAAGTCTGAAAGGAAAGTTACTAAGTAATATCTGACTACTGATTGTTTAGTCACAAGTAGAAAGTAGAACTTTGTTGTGATAGAAGTGTTGAATTTCAGTTTGAGTGTGACAGGAAGTGCTCTGAAAAACACCAGATTGTAAATGCTCTCTCGCCTTGAATGTAGGTAAATAACTGCACAGCGATGCTTAGGTTTCCTAGCCATATTTACTGCAATTTGAAGGGAAAAAAACACATATATTTGAAAATATATGTTTCATCAAATCAGTGCCTCTTGAAAATAAAACTTCAGTTTTATCTTTAAAAAAAATAATAATAATAACACATATTTAACTATTCAAAGTATGTTTTTGGACATTTTTTACAAGGTTTTTAAATGGAAGATGGATGTATTTTTGTCGGTCATGTTACCAAAACTAATGCATGTTAACAAACAATGCAAATGAAAAAGGATTTCTGAAGGATTTTAATTCTATTTCATGTTAAAATGTAGTGTTAGTCTCGCGGTGTGGGGGATGAGGAAGGCACAGGAATAACTGAAAACGACTTTTAATATGGAAACTCAAAATAAAAACTTTAAATAAACAAACGGCACTTCTTGCAAAAGTGCAAAACTTAATGAACATGGTAACAGGACGCAACCAGGAGACACTCACCATGATGTGGACAAGTACTGACAGAGACTGAAGGAAACATGGGGTTTAAATACACAAGGGTAGAATGAGGGAATTAGACACAGCTGACAAGACTAACGACGTGATTGATGACGCAACAGGTGAATGGAAACACAGAAGGAATCAGGAAATGGACAAATACACGACTGACGTAATGGGGACATGTAAAAAAAAAAGTAATTTTTTCAGTATTTAGATCGTTTTTATTACTGTTTTAAATATTATATTTCACATTTGCAGTTAGAGTAATGCGAAGGACACTTGGGTTGATAATACAATTTATTTTATAGTCAATTTTCATGCATATTTATACATATAATGTTCTGGGGACAGAAATGGTACCCATTCGGTGGAATGGATCTCATATGACTTATATTAAGGTACAATATTATCGGTTTAAAAATAAATAACTGGCAGATCCAATACTGACTGGTATTTGAAAAATATATTTTTAGGTCAAACAGTTTTTCCCTTCATTACTTCAAACACTAATCTATCCTAATACTTCACACAGGAAAATGTATTTGATTTCTTTTTTTTAAAGGGCAAATTTGAAGCTTGACAAAAATGCACCAAAAAAAAAAAAAAGTGTAAAATATGTGCAATATTTATTTGTCACTAATAAAAATAGATTAAGATTAGAAAATGTAGAGCTTAATTATTTAAATTAAGCTCTATTAATTATTAAATTAAAATTAAATTAAATTAATATAAATTAATTATTTTTATGGGTTTACGGAAATTTACAAATGATGTCAGTTAACGCAGAATATGACTTTGCTCAGGTTATAAAAATAGACAGAAGTCACACTTCCCATCTTTTACTATATTTAAAGAGATATGTCACCCCAAAATAAAACCTCTGTCATAATTTTCTCACTTTCATGTCATTCCAAACTTTTTTAACTTTCTTTCTAACTTTGTACATAAAAGGAGATATTCTGAGAAATTACTGAGTTTTTTTCTGGTATTTTTTAATTCTTGGTAATGCCCCCTCTGCTGTATTTTGGAATCTTTATTTCTCTATGAAAGAGGAAGTAAGAAAACCATGTTTAAAGGGATGGTTTACCCAAAAAGGAAAATTCTGTCATCATTTGCTCACCCTCATGTCGTTCCAAACCTTCAGAACACAAATTAAGCCCAAGTGTTTAGATGAAATCTGAGAGCTTTCTGTCCTTCCATTGATGGCTAAGCAACTACCACTTTGAGACTTCAAAAAGTTGATTGTAAAGACATTGTTGAGCGGTTTAGTCCAAATTTGTATGAAGAGACTTGATCGTTTTAAATGATGAACCGATTAAATTTAAGCTTTTATTCACATATAAACATTCATTAACTCACATATCAACTGTTGTAAACGGAAGCTCAAGCAGATTCACTTGACATGCAAGAACCAATGAGGTTCATTCTGGTGTTACGCGTCACGTTTGAGCTTCAGCAAGAACCAGCGAGGTTCATTCCCGTGTTACACAGCTTCTTTTTTACACAGCTTCTGTTTGCTGATTAATGTTTATATGTGAATTAAATCTGTTCATCATATAAAGCAGTGGTCCCCAACCCCCGATGAAATCGAATTCGCAGACCGTGGATGAAATGGTCTGTGAGCGGCTGCAAGCGGCTGTGGTGCTGTATCTTTGGCGGTGAGGAGGTGTGTTTCAACTCTCGTGCGCACCCCCCTCAACAATCTCGCGTTAATATTATCAAACGTTATCCGGTCCGCGGCACAAAAAGGTTGGCGACCACTGATATAAAGGAATCAAGTCAAATTTCTACAAAACCACTTAATTCATATGTACTGTATTAGATTTTCAATCTCATTATGAACTTGGAACAACATGAGGGTGAGGAAATGAAAATAGAATATTAATTCTTGGGTGAACTAACTATCTATTTGAAAATTATTAATTTAACTATTAATTTAGCATATGTATCAAACTATTTATATTTAAAGTAATCTCTTCCCCCCTCCGACCACAATCAGTCCGACTTGTTTCAAGGGGATCTGTACCCAGATACAGCGGGACTGGAACCTGCTCTATTGGCAGAAGATTGGATAGCAGGACAAGATGCCCCTCCAATCCTTGTTTCCCTCAGCGGAGGCTACATGGCCCCTCCAACCAAATCCGGCACGCTGCGAGGTCGACCCAAACTTCTCTCTCAGACCAACACTAGTCCCACCAGCACTACTGCGCCAGCAAACCCTGTGGCGGTTGAGATGGAGAGCGAGGGGTCGGGCCATGGGTTGGGAGGAAGGGATGTAGATGGTGGGATAGAGAGAGTAAAGAAAGAGGTAAGTGACAGTTGTTAACTTGTGACAAGGTTCACAGAAATGAGGAGCTGGCATGGTCGGCTGAGGTGGGCTCAAACAAACAAAACACTAGCGCAGCTCACGCTTAAATAATAACTTGAACTTCATGATGGGATAACACAGTGTAACAGAGGACTCACAGGCAGGGATCCAATTGCAATGTCTTTATTAAGAATGGTCAATAATCCAGGCAGGGGTCACAGAGGCAGGCAGACAGTAGCAGAAACGTGGTACAGGCGGTGGTCAAGACAGGCAGCAGACAATCATAGGCGTTAATCCAGGCACAGGTCAGGGCAGGCAGAACAGAATCAGATAACGGGTAACAGGCAGAAATGGCAACAGGCGGACAAGACAGGATAAATAACGCTCAGACTGATAGCTACGGCAAATCGAGACTTTGCGGTGAGTGAATGAATGAAGTAGTCTTTTATAGTTCATGAAATGATTAACAGGTGAAACAAACAGACATAAGGGTGTTCAGCTGGTGTGTGTGTAATCAGTCCAGTGTGATGGCTGCTGGGAAATGTAGTGTGTAGTGAAGTGTCAGTATAAATGTGTGAGCTCCCTCTGGTGGCCAGGGGGGGGGGGAGCGCAGAGCTCATATTCATAACACACAGACACAGTCAGGCAGTTTGTTATGAGTCCACTGGTAGTTTCTCTCCTCTGTCTGTCAGCCAGTGGCTTTAACTCTCACCTGAATGTTTTTTGAAAATTCTGTGATGGGTTGGTTTAGGGCAGTGGTTCTCAAATAGTGGGGCCAGGGGGGGCGCGCGTGACCCTGGAGTACATGCTTTTTTTGCCAGGGAATAGGTTTTCTTGCACTGAACAAGAGCAGCATATATAAAGTTCAGATAACCGTCCCCTCATCCTTTGACGTGTGCGATCACACCAGTGTTCATATGTGTCACGTGATCAACCACTAAATTCACACGTGTTTTCACGCGATATCTGGCCCTGATCCAAAAAAAGACGTGCTCAGAGCTTGTCATTTATCACAACAATTCAGTGTTTTCAACCACATAAGATTTCTTTTAGGTTTCAATAAGTTGAGCCAACAAGTTGGTGACTATTTTGAATTATGACAAGCATGACGCGTTGCCATGGAAACAATAAAGCGAAAGTTCCAAAATGGGGGGAGGGGGGGCGCGCGAAATTTGTACCTCTTCCTAGGGGGGCGTGACAGAAAATAATTAAGAAGCACTGGTTTAGGGTTAGGGGATAGAATATACAGTTTCTACACTATACAAATAATTACGTCTGTGTAAAGTATGAACTGAACTCCATAAAACGTGTAAAAAGTGTTTTCTTCACTGAAAGTAGTGCATTAATATAGAATAGTGATGAACTACCTGTGCAATTAAAGGGTTTGAACCTTCCAGCCAATCAGAATCAAGAAATAAAACATAGAACCAATAAAACATATACCACACAACAGCAACCTGCTAAATATTTTCAAATGCAAATGAAATCAAATGTGTTTTTAGCACATTGTGAAAGTGTCATTTCTCTCAAGAGGAGGGTCATTTCAAAGCCTTGGAACAGAAAAGGCCCGATTACCTTTGCATTTTAAGCAAGATCGAGGAACAGGTGTGTTTGATCATCAGGCGCAGTTGATCATTTGAATGCAGAGACCTATTAGATTGTTGCAGAATGATTAGATCAGAAATATACATTGGTGTTAGACCACACAAATCTTTAACAGCATATAACAGCACTTTGTAATCAGTCGTGTGTCATACAGGAAGCCAGTGTAGTTTGATAAGCACATGAGTAAAAGGCTCTCTCTTCGTAGACACACACACATCTATCTCTGCCTGATAATTAATTCAAATAAATAGTATAATTCAATCAAATAAATGCAATCTTCTATCTCTGTCGGATTTAAAGCATTCAGCTTTAGCTTACCTTTTTAAAGTGCACCTATTATACTATTTTAAAGGTTCCTAACTTGGTTTGAGAAGCCTCCTAAAACAGGGTTACATGCATCAAAGGTCCAAAAACTTATTTTCTCATATTATACATTGCAACATACCTCTTTTCTCACAGTGTCTGAAAAAGTTCAATCAAAGATCCAGTTTCTCCAAACTCCTTTCTGAGAGCCTGCTCTGCTCTGATTGGTCAGACGGCCCAGTCTGTCGTGATTGGTCTACCAAACTCCTATTACCGTATCTGAACTTCAGCTCCGAATCTTTCTCAGCACTTCTACACTCACCTAAAGGATTATTAGGAACAGCATACTAATACTGTGTTTGACCCCCTTTCGCCTTCAGAACTGCCTTAATTCTACGTGGCATTGATTCAACAAGGTGCTGAAAGCATTCTTTAGAAATGTTGGCCCATATTGATATGATCATCTTGCAGTTGATGGAGATTTGTGGGATGCACATCCAGGGCATGAAGCTCCCATTCCACCACATCCCAAAGATGCTCTATTGGGTTGAGATCTGGTGACTGTGGGGATTTTAGTGCAGTGAACTCATTGTCATGTTCAAGAAACCAATTTGAAATGATTCAAGCTTTGTGACATGGTGCATTATCCTGCTGGAAGTAGCATCAGAGGATGGGTACATGGTGGTCATGAAGGGATGAACATGGTCAGAAACAATGCTCAGGTAGGCCGGGGCATTTAAACGATGCCCAATTGGCACTAAGGGGCCTAAAGTGTGCCAAGAAAACATCCCCCACACCATTACACCACCACCACCAGCCTGCACAGTGGTAATTGTAGTAATTTGTGCACATTTTAGCCTCTATTTCCTATTTGTAGTGGAGACGAGTGGTACCGGTGGGCTCTTCTGCTGTTGTAGCCCATCCGCCTCAAGGTTGTGTGTGTTTGTGGCTTCACAAATGCTTTGCTGCATACGTCGGTTGTAACGAGTTGTTATTTCAGTCAAAGTTGCTCTTCTATCAGCTTGAATCAGTCGGCCCGTTCTCCTCTGACCTCTGACCTCTAGCATCAACAAGGCATTTTCTCCCACAGGACTGCCACATACTGGATGTTTTTCCCTTTTCACACTATTCCTTGTAAACCCTAGAAATGGTTGTGCGTGAAAATCCCAGTAACTGAGCAGATTGTGAAATACTCAGAGCGGCCCGTCTGGCAGCAACAACCATGCCACGCTCAAAACTGCTTAAATCACCTTTCTTTCCCATTCTGACATTCAGTTTGGAGTTCAGGAGATTGTCTTGACCAGGAACAACCCCTAAATGCATTGAAGCAACTGCCATGGGATTGGTTGATTAGATAATTGCATTAATGAGAAATTGAACAGGTGTTCCTAATAATCCTTTAGGTGAGTGTATACACAGTGATATGAGCCTTAACAATGGCATCGGTTTAGCCGGATCAATTAGATCCCGAGTCCTCATCCTTTAGAAAATGCATGCAAAGTGGATTTGCTTTCGCAGCGCTGAAAACGGCGTCTTCTCCACATGTCAAGCAACACAAACCAAACTCTTCCAGGCTTCAGCTACAACCGCAGTGTTTGAGGCTCAAAGTAGAAGACCATAGGCTGGCATTACAACTCGTTTCAACAGTTCAGAATAAATTCTTTCTTTTAGAAGACCATTTTTTCGTCATGCACTTTCATCTTTTAAACTTTGCAGACTGTTTGTATTTACAACCGCTGTAGGTAATACTCCAAAAAAGCATAATGAAGACACTTTAAAGCTTAAATGTTTATGTCCCATTTTTTGCACAGGAGGACCATCTTTCTGATATTCTGACGGAGGTGCGGGCTTTGCGTGCTCTGGTACTCGCTCAGGGTCACAGGATCGACGTACTGGAAAGGCAGGTCGCCCGCATTGAGGACGGAGAAGTGTGAAGGAAACTATAAACCTATCACAACACACAGCCTTACCCACATTCAAAAAGCTTCACTGAATTCACTGAAAACTTCCATTACTGTGAGATAGTTATACAAAGAAGTAATTGAGCTTTATTGGTAATTGATGCACTGATATATAATATCCCAAATGCTGCTCATTTTGTGCTTTTAATAGGGCTGTTACATCAAGTACTTATTGCTAAGTACAGACTCTGAAGTCAGAATTTAGTTGGGTCAGTATTTGCATAAACATACAGACTTGATAACATCTCGTAGTCTGGATTAAGACGGCGTTTATGACTGCTTCTAAAGCATGAAGCCTTCAGGAAATGTAATAATCCAACATGCTGAATTAATTCCTTTCTTCCTCTAAAGTTTGATGGTGCTTATAAACACACATTGACCAGCACTGTTCTTGGGTTTCTTCCATTGTATGTCTTAACACTTGTAGCATTTGTTTTGGATGTTGTTAGAGTTTCATGTGTGGAAATGTGTGTAGCATGTGATAGAAACTGTACTCGGTGTTGAAGGAACTTGTGAGCTATCGATATAAAGAAGAAAAAAAGATGAAAAGTTGTCCAGGTCACATTTCACACCAAAATCAAAAGCAGAATAAGAAATTTGACAACATTTTCAACCTTTAATTTTTTTAGGCACATGCTCTGCCATATTGTAATTTTACTTGGGATGATCTTTTAAACTCCCTGATTAACTGATTTTCATTATATTCTCGTTACTGTAACACAGTAATCTTTCTCCATATTACACTAAAATGTACTGTTCTTACATTTAAGTCAGATTAAATATGCTTAACTGTCATAAAAATGCAACGTATGTGTGTGTACATATATTATACATACATACACACTTTTCTTATTTCTTTGGTTTGGACTCGGAGTGACCCGTACTTGTTCTTGACAGGTTTATTGAGATTCACCCTGCACCTTTTGATGAATAACTTCATTCCTGTTTGATTGAATATGAATATGAAAGACACTAGTAGAATGTGACATTGATTTAGAGGTTTAGATGGTGGTGATTTGCATTTGTTTTATTTTAGTTTGTAATCACGGGCACTACAATCAGGGGTGATTCAAACCCAGGGTCGACTCATCCTCCTCTGTGAATGATTTTAAGTCTAGCTTTATCTGTTGTATATGTTGTAAATGATCCAAGTACTCATTTACTTAAAACTTAAGTGCTAACTTAATCTGTTCTTTTTAATAAATGAAATTCACCAATATCTACTGTGTGTCAGTTGGGGTTTTATTAATAGCAATACAATCACCAGCTGGCTTGCGACGAGGTCAAAGCAAAAAAACAATTGGTGCTAATTTTAGAAATGAAAGTGAACTATCTTAACATTGCCAAACTGTGATTTCTTCTGTATGAAGAGTGCACATGTCCTTACTATTATACTACTACTACCATACTATACTATACTACTATACTATTATTTACCATCTAGGAAGTAGATAAGCTTAATCAAGGCAGATTTAAAGAATATACGACTAAGTATGGTTCAAATATTGTCTCGCGTTGTATATTTGAACCAGATTTTGGCTCTTCTCAACTTCACGAACTGATGTATTTTTTAAAATGTGGTCGTTACGCACTTTTCGTGATGTTGTGCAACAACCACGCTGACATTAGTCTGCATCAAGCCTTTCGCTACGTTCTCTGCACTGCACAAGCAGTGAGGCGTTCGAGTTTTCATGGTTCATGGCATCTTTAAACTCAACATTTACAACAGGATGTGGTCTGAAACGGAGACTTGTGCTTCATCTCACAAGCTCTAGCTGAAGGAAACTGCGTTCCTTTGAGCTCTTCCTGTGCATGTGCAAACTCCTCAGGTTATTTTTGCACATGCTTTCTTTTTCACTATAAAATGTGCCTATTTTCAACTTACCAAGGTATGATGTCAAGCAAGAAAGCAAGCCAAATGTATTATTTTTGGATTCTTATGCACATTTCTTTATTGCAGTTTCCTCAAAATTACCCATTAAATTGCTTTAAATGGGTGCATCCCATAAATATAAATGTTTTAATTATATATATATATATATATATATATATATATATATATATATATATATATATATATTTATTATAAATGTCCTCTTGAGCTTACTGTATAAACCCCTCTGACACATTTTAACAATGTGTGGTCTAATATAATAGTCTGTCTCTCTCTCTCTCTCTCTCTCTCTCTCCCTCCCTCCCTCCCTCCACCCCTCCCTCCCTCCCTCCACCCCCTCCCCTTATCTTTCCTGCCTATATGGCCAAGTCAAATTTGAATGTTCTATTTTATTCTCGCATGGGCTATGGGTTTACGGACAGTTGAGTAAAGGTGAGTTGTTTAAATTTATCCGATTTAAAAAAAATTGCTTTAAATTGTTCTTGCATTTGCTGAATTTGATTTGATAATATTTACGAACAACGCTTATGTTATATCCAAAAAATTATTTTTAATTTTTTTTACTTTTTATATATATAAATAAATAGTCCTATATTTACTTGGCTATCTAAATATTCTGTGTTTTGCGATGCAATCCGTATTTTAAATTAGAAGTATAGCATTTTATGCATTAGTTTTAGAATACATGTAATGCGAATACAACAATTAATTAGTTAATTTTACATTTTTGGCAGTTTATCTTTTTTGGCACACGACTTTGCCAGACAGACACATTAAGCATTTGCTCGAAAAAGGAAATCGCTGTCATTCACTGGGGCCGTATTTGAGAGCGCACACAGCTGCATTAGCCAAACTTGTGAATTGCTGTTAAGTGCTATTAAGTGGTTTGAAACTCATTTATTTAGACATGTGAATTAATATCCAGTGTTAGGCTGTCACACGGGAGTACATTAACATTTTCTTTTGCACAGCAATGACGAAAAGCCAAAATGATTTCCTGCCAAATTTTTTAAAAGTAATGCAAGCATGCTTGCTTCCGTGCTGCTGCACTTTAGAGGTTTTAATATGAAACCATGCAATGGCGGGAAGATGGTGTTTGTGTGGGCAAAAAAGCCACATTTGATCACAGTCTCTAAAAAACATGTTGCAAGTTGGTTGTCCAACTTATTAACTATTAACAATTGCTTTATTTTCTTGTGCTGATGGTTTTTGCTTTTATATAGTCAATTTTCTAATTGAAATTTGTAAATAGTTAGGCTATTTGAATAAATACAGTATATTGTTTGGAAGTATCGTTTACATTGCCGGTCATATTTTTGAAAGAAGACTCTTATGCTCACCAAGGCTGCATTTGCCTACTTATTTGATGTGAGAAATACACCAAAAAACGGTAATACTGTGAAATAGTATTACCCTTTAAAATAACTTTTTTCTATTTTAATTTAATTTAATTTAACATGAAATGTATTCATGTGATGGAAATGCTGAATTATTTGTAGCTTTAGGCCTTCTCCGGTCTGAGTTTTTCTAATATGGGCTAATTTGGCTGTGCTCAGTTATTATCAATTATTAGTGGTGCTCAATTATTAATAATGCTTCTAAGGGTACGTTTAAAGGGGTTCCTTTCTTTTTAGTCTTTCCTCTCTTGTTTTTTGCTCAGCCTAAAGGCATCAACATTATCAAAATAATCCCCATTCACAAATTATCCACGAAAACGACTAAAAATGCGGAACTGTTGATGCCATGCCAGTAGTTGGCAATGCCACTTTGTAAGGAAACCCCTTGTTTTTGGAGTTTAAACAGGATTGGGGCGATGGCTGCTGAAAATTCAGCTTTTCCATTCCAAGAATAAATCGCATTTTAAAATGTATCCAAATAGAAAAGTTTTAAACATTGTAACTGTTTCATAATATTACTGTTTTTACTGCATTTTTCATCCAATAAATGCAGCCTTGGTGACCATTTTAAAAAATCTTTACTCCAAACTTTTAACCTGCAGTGTGAATAAGTGAAACATTTGATTAATTTATTTCTCTCCTTGTTCTCTTTGCACTCTTTTTAGTCATGGCACCAGAAATTAATAAAGACAGCACTCCAACTGTCCTTGGCCTCCTCTTTTTATTGATCATACTTGTTCTGGCTCTGGTGTATCTTTACAAAAAACTTAATGCGGACACAAATGGACAGTACAGCGTCCAGCGCCTAGTCTTCGCCCCTGGCGGCCTACGGGATCGATTGAGACAAGGAGTTGGGGTTGTGGAAAATAGATTTGGTGTCCGCATTTGGCCTCAACCTCGTGATGACGAAGAGAACATAAGAGATAATGACGAGGAGGAAGGAGGTCACGACAAACAAAACGACAATTACACAGAGGAGGGAGAACAGAATGAAAATGAAGATGGCGAGGAAGATTCCTCGAGTGACTATTCCAGCATTGACCTGAGGGAGAGGGCAAAGATGCAGATGGAGGAAAAGAAAAGTGAGACGAGTAAAGCTGAGGAAGAGAAGGAGGAGGAGGAGGAGGAGGAGGGAGCAGCTGGACAGGAGGATAAAAGTGAAGAAATAAAGAACGAAGAGAAAGTGGGATTGCTCGTAGATATAAAGCCATTTACTGGGAGCGCAATTTGGTCTGAGGAGAATAAAGATGGAAATGACATGACTGCTTTATGAAAAGCACAGAGACACGGCGTGTGAACGCCACAGAACGGCTTTTAGAATTAAGAGTCAGTTGAACCGCGTAAAGCCTGACACAAAAATATCACAGAACAGTTGAACCTTAAGACGAAATGTTAAAAAAAAAATGCATTTGTGTGTGTGTGTGTGTGTGTGTGTGTGTGTGTGTGTGTGTGTGTGTGTGTGTGAGTTGGGCGGGTTCTTTTTGAGATCATCATATTTGATGCTCATATTTTAACATATTATGTTTGGAACCTAAATTGCTTCAGTCACGTGTTCATCTTGAAATATAAACATCATTGTTACGTTTACTTTATAAAAATATCAGTAAAGACTTCACAGCAAAAGCTTACGTTTAAAACTCACATATACCATGATCTGAAGGGGGAAAAGTATAAAGCATCAGTTAGACATCAGTTTTTTTTTTTTCAGTAAAGTTTTAATCTGCTTGATAAGTTAGAGATTCAAGAAGTTTCCATATCAAATGTACATTAGGTTTTGACTTTAAAAGACAGTTAAAGGGTCCCACTCCCTTTCTGTTTATTCTATCCACTTCCTGTTGTTTTTCTGCAAATGCTTACTGTGTGAAAATACATTTTGAAACTTGTCAATTTTTTTTAAAATGTATATAGTTTTGTTGCCGGTTAATGTCAGTATGTCAATAAAGTGATTATCTGGATTGTCTAGTATTTTACTATACTGTAGTAACTCTCACAAAACATGTCAGGTGTTTAGAATATATATCTAATCCCCAAATAATAAGGAATGATATTTTAGAAAGGAAAAATCAAGTCGGCATGAAATAGAAGCTATGATAACCTTTGCTTCCCTTTATTGTGACGCTTATCCAGGTGAAATGGACAAGACAAGGACAAGAAAAATGGAGGGCGGGGCTTGATTTTGTCTGTCATGAATAAATTAGACGGTTGTGGTCTGCTATTGGTCGATCTCGTGTTAGTGAAAGGTTTCCCCGCCCTCATCAGAGAAGGGCTTTTGCTGCAAGATGAAGGGAGGGTTACTGTAGTTAGTTAAAAGATTACAAGGGCACATGCATTTATAAAATAAAAGATGTGCTTGCATAAATCATTTACTGACTGCAATATTTCATAAAAATAAGAGTTGTCCGTTCTGGTTTCATGGTGACTGTGACATTAGCATCAGAGCATCAACTATTTTGAGGCCATGAAACCACATCTAGATACTGTATTTTGAGCAAGGGTTCATAGCTTGGGTCAAGATGATGATGATTATAAGGAATATATACTAATAGTGTAAATAAGATACTACGGTATTTTTAAGTTATAATGAATATAGATGATGCACAATTGTTCCATTTAACTGCTAAAATACAATCATATTATTAACAGGGACATTTTCTTTGAGGAGGCAAGGGAGGCAAAGTCTAAAAAAACTGGATGGGGAAATAATTGATAAACAGAAAGAAAAAAAATGCAAATATTAAAAAAATGGGATATTATAAACATTGTCCAACAACGACAGCAACCAGGGAAGTTACAGGAGGGGCTGTCTTGCGCCCCCTTGAACCCATTGAATTTTAACAGACCCCCTAAAGTGATGGGGGGTAATTGAGAACCAATTGGGGAACGTCACAGAATTATTGTTTCTTATGTCAAATCCCAACCCTTCTCAAATCAGCCTGAATGAACACTATATAACAAGTAATTAACAACTTTTGATATTTAGATATCACTGATTTGTCACATCACACGCAAAATATGATGACTTATTAGGGATTAGTACACAAATAATAAATTTTGTTTAAATTGTTATTGCCTTTAGTTATTATTTTGGAATAAAAGTAAAAATGAGTCAAAACACTTACTTGATGAAATCTATACTTGGTTTTAATGAATAGAACATTAGTAATACACATAGAATTATATTTGGTTTATTTTTATTATTTAATTTTTATTTAACCAGAAAAATTGACTGTAACAGGACATAGATTTACATTTGATATACAGGCCTACATATAAAGTGAGGACTTTGCCTCATTAAAACACCACCGCCCAAAATGATGCACATAATGTCGTACAGGCAACATTAGAGGTGCTTTATCAACACAAAACCACAGAGATAAATTGATTAGAAGTAACACCCAAATATCGGTCAGAAATTGTACAGCTATAATCCCATATTTCATTGAAGGTTCTACAGTAGGGGATGTAGCTCAGTGGTAGAGCGCATGCTTCGCATGTATGAGGTCCCGGGTTCAATCCCCGGCATCTCCACTTGTTTTAATTTTACAAAATAACACCAAGACAATGTGAATTGAAACTAATTCTTTACTGTGACGATCCCTGAATTTACGTCTTTGAAAAATCTCTCTCAAGAAAAACATCGAATACCACGGACGTTTGTGAAGATTTGAGGAGGAGACACTTGAGTCGGAAGTTGTGCTCCTGCGCAGTCCATTGGCCGGTTGCTCGTCAGTGGGCGTCATCTTCGCAACGCCATTGGTCGGTTGCATGTCAGTGGGCGTCATCTTCGCCACGCCATTGGTCGGTTTCTCGTCAGTGGGCGTCGTACTCACCACGCCATTGGTCAGTGCAGCCAACAGTGGGCGTGGCCACAGGCAGACGCACGCAAACAATCGAAGAATCCTGCACATTCCTTACTAGAATAAGAATACAATTTAAATGTCTTTACATGGCAGAAGGTAAAACGAGATATGTCGTTTTAACTGCGCTTTGCGTTGACTGTGCATTTTAACGGGAATTAATGCAACAATTCGATTTGCCTTTTTCCCTGTGAAAAAAAAATCTGGGACTATTGTTACATCGCACGGATACTTTTTGCTCAAGTTAAGATGGATTCGCCCAAGGAATTACCTCCTTCTTCACTGATTTGAATGCAAACGAGTGAACACGAACGATCTGTTATTGGTGAGTGCTTGCATGCTTTAATTCGTCGCATTTGGGGCCCTTTTGCCTTTTTTATTGTGCTTGCATCTTACACATTCAGTTAGAAAATATGGGTTATAATTGACAGATAAAGCAAGTAAATGAGCCACCATGACAAAATCAACCGCTGCCATTTTATATGTAAAAAAAAATTATATTATGATGACGAATAGAATGAAACATCTGCCTTGCAGTTTTCTTTATCGGAGAATAGACATTTTAAGGATGCAATGGAAGAAATGCGTTACTAAAATGTCTTGCATGTAACACATTTTGTGGCAAGCCTTTTCAACATTTAGTGTCTATAACATTCCTATCTATATTTGTTCTTACGAAAACAAAACAAAAACTTTATTATTTCTCTTCTATTTCAGTGCTTCTGTTTCTTTTTCAGTATCTGTAAGTACTGTTATAGTACCATCTCTATCTTAAAAGTGGCCAATCATTGCTTAATAGTAACAAATCCCATTTTATTTGCTATTGAATTCCTATTAATTTCAGATATTGATAATTTACTATTCTCTGTCTAATTCTTATTTTAATTGTTGCTTGGACCTGTTATAGTTTTTTTCCTCGCCCAGCTCAAAAGACACAAACATGAAGTCAATAGAAACGTGTGCATTACAATTGTTATTAGCAGCATTTAAAACTTAATAGTAAGATTTACTTGTGACCAATTGTGATTAGTGAGGTGGAAATATGGTGAGCTGCGAAAGGAATAAATATATTTCTACTATCAGTTGAAATAGATAAAACAGTCTCTTAAACGGGTTTGAATATTGAGTAAATGCATGCAAGTAAAGCTGCTAGTACTAACAGGTGTAGGATAAACGTATTAAAAGTATTAATAGTACTAACAAGTGTCTTATTTATCAGACACTTGTTAGTACTATTACTAGCAGCTTTACTTGCATGCATTTACTCAATATATTCAAACCCATTTAAGAGACTGTTTTGTCTATTTCAACAGATAATAGAAATGTTATTAGTTGCACTTATTTATCAGACATATGCATGTTATTAGTTGAATTGAAAGAGGTACTAGTAGTAACTCGTGTTACTCGATGAACGTGCACTAGAAGCATTAAGTAGATATTAGTTAGTTTAAAGGAATGAATGTATAAACGGCTTGCCACATGATGCTGCATAACATTCCCTTTGTGGTCAAATGCATCGCTTGCTTCTAAACGCACCTGTGCCGTGCAAAATAATGATCTGAGTCGAGACACTATCAGATGCCATTGTTGTGTACGTGACTTTGTTTTTCTTCGCGTAGGTATGAGATGTTGTTAGCCTCGGCCGTGGTCGTCTGGGAATGGCTGAACGAGCACGGGCGCTGGCGACCCTACAGCCCGGCGGTGTCCCATCACATCGAGGCGGTGATCCGCAGCGACCCTCGCGGCGCCGGGAGCGTGGTGCTGGGCCAGGTCGACTCGCGTCTTTCGCCGTACATCATTGACCTGCAGTCTATGCACCAGTTTCGGCAAGACACCGGTGAGAGAGGACGATCTCCTACATGCTTTTATCTTCTTGCTCATCTATTGTATTCTATTAATACTGTGCCTTTGCTCTGAGATCAAACAAATGCGCTAATGATCTGAGCTGTGTGTTGAGATGACTTGAAGGCAAACGTCTGCAGATGTTGTGGAAGCTCACTGTGGTCTTTAAAAAGCTTGGGCTGGGCCTCAAAACCTTCATTTTTAGCAGCAACCTCTTCATTTGTCTCAAGTCGGATCACTGATATAGTGTAAAGCTTCATGTTTGTAATGAAGCCTCATGCGATGTGGAGTTCAAGTGGCTCTGCCATGAACTCTTAATGATTTTTGTCAATGCACATGAGTGGTGAGAATGAAGGAATGGTTTGAACCCTTAACAACGGGCGGCGTGAAGCCGAAACAAAGGGGTGGATTGTTGGCTGTCAGAATTTTGGGAGTCTCTATCACCCATTCTGACAAAGGCCATTGTGGAAGAGTGACTAGACTTCATGGGAAGATGGAGGAGTGGAGAGAATAGGGTCGGCGAAGGGTAGCGGCCCATCGCTCCAAAAACATGAGGGAGGAGATTGAAAAATTAATGGTAGTAGAGCGAGGTCATGAAGGGGGGTCAGATGGATAACCTTTGTGTTGCTGTTTACGCGCTGTCAAATTCTTGAGACTAATTGTACTGTATTGTTAATGCAAAACGATAAAATCTGGGTAGTTCTCAGGTGATAAATTAAACCAGTCATAGTAAAGTTCTTCCGCAACCAGACACCTCTCGATATTTCAGCCTATCAAATTTTACGTATTGCCTCTCTGGCTTTATTTTTTCGTCACGTTGACGTGCGTAAACACTCATAACATTGATATTGAAGCCTGTTGAGGCTTTTCCTCATTGTGTGCACAAAATAAACACTGACACGGTCTAAACGCATCATTGGAGAAGCACAAATTAAATGTCACGTACCATTTTGGCTAAATTCTTTATTTTTTTGCTACTAAAATTTCAGTGCATCACTAAGATATGCACATGTAAGATTTGCATTCTTAATATAGATGTCTCATCTTGTACATGCATGTACAATTCATTTTTTTTGTCCAATAATGCGTTCTTATAATTGAGAGTCCCTTTAAATGATAAATAACACGTGCCTCTAGAAATAGACAGTAAAAACTTCATACTACAATATTTATTTTATTATGTACAACATAAATTAATTGTAATTTAGTAATATAATAATTTAAATATTTCTATAATTATTAATTTATAAGATAATCATTATATATGTAGTAACATTTTAATAATAGACCATTGGCTAAATAAAAATTCACCTGAAAATAAAAATTATATAATTGTGTTCATTGCAAAGCTATAAATCTTCAGAACACAAACATTTTTTTTATTTTTTTTATTTTTTTTATTTTGTACATCCATTGGAAATACACAACCAAAAACTAAAAAAGTCAACATAAAAGTAATCCATCTGAATCAAATCACTGAATTTAATCACTTTATATGATGAATAGATTTAATTTCAGCTATTCACATATAAACACTGATCAACGTACATGCATAGATCTCATAATTAAAATAAAAAATGTAATTATCCTATTAGCTCATACTAAAATCTCTTCATTTGTGCTCCGAAGATGAACGATAGTCTTATGGGTTCCTGTTTCTTCCTGTTCAAATTCCTGTTTTAAGAAATACATCAACACAGGACTGAAAACTGTGCTCCTCAAAAAAAAATTGTGGTATTTTTAAAGTTTTGCGAAACTAACCTCTCTGCTCTTCCTTATAGGTACGCTAAGACCCGTGCGGCGAAGTTTCTACGACCCGCGGTCGGCTCCGGGCCAGGGTTGGGTGTGGGAATGGGAGAATGACTCGGGTTCATGGACGCCGTATGACACAGAGGTCAGCATCGCCATCCAGGCGGCTCGGGACCGGCAGCAGCCCTGGCTGGACTTAACGCCGCTGGGCTTCTGCTACCTCATAGACCTTCAGAGTATGACGCAGATCAATGGACAGACGCAACGGCGCAGACGCATCCAGAGACGCTCAGACCTGGCATACCCGCTCGTCTCTGGCCCGCTGCCTAAGCCGCACGCGTGGTCCTCCGCTGGAAGTGGTGGACTCTTGGGGGTGGGAGTTTCAGGGGTTAGTGGAGGGAATGGCAGTGCCTATCCCAGTGGAGCCCTTCCAGCTTCTGCTATTACTTCACTGGGTCAACCATGTTCCTGCCAGCAGTGTATGCTAGTCTTGGGCGTCAAGACCCCTAGCATGGCACAGACTCTTGGGCGGAAACCCCCGCCACTACCCAAGCCGCCGAGCCCAAAGGTGCCATCAAGGGGACACTCTTACTCTCTCACCCTGCCTCACCCTCCTTCTCTTTCCAGAGTCCTCTCGCCACATAGGAACTCCACCTCGGGTGCTAGCGGAGGCTTCGCGCACTCCCTCTCTCTGCTGGGTTCAGCCACTGCCGCCCTGTCGATATCCTCTAACCGTCCTCCTCCACCTACTGTACCGCCACCCCCGCCTCCGTCTACTATACCCCACACGGCCTCTGTGTCCAACCCTACAGCACCTACACCCTCCAATGCCCTTATATCTACAGCGACCACCTGCGCTCCCACGCCCTCTGCTCGTGTTCTGGGTCCCGTGTCTACAGCATCAGCAGCTTGTGCTGCCCCGGTCCCACCACGCAGTAGTCTGGCGGGCCTTAGCCGCCCCGCCCTGCAGAGAATCGCCATGGCACAGTCACGGGCACTCATTGCATCAGGGTAAGTTGTCACAACTGGAGCCACCTGTGATTGTAAATTAAATGAAGAAAAGGTTCCAAAAGATTTTGCAGCTGTGCCATAGAAGAAAAAAAAAAGTTTGGTTTCCTAAAGCAGTGTTTTTCAACCAGTGTTCCGAGGCACACTAGTGTGCCATGAGAGATCGTCAGGTGTGCCGCGGAAAATGGCGACTTTCTAAAGTGAAAGCAGATATCACCGCACTCCTGCCGGTGCGTCACACAAGACGATCGTTACGCCCCCGCCCCCCCCGGTCAACAAGCGAGTATCACACTCCCCCCCCCCCCGGACAACAAGCGAGTATAAGACTCCCCTCCCCCCAGTCATCAAGCGACTATCACGCCCCCAAACCCCCAGTCATCAAGCGACTATCACCCCCCCCCCACCCCCCACCCCCCCGGTCAACAAGCAAGTGTCACGCTCCCCCACCCCCCCCCCCCCCGTCAACAAACGAGTATCACGCTTCGTCACCCAAACCCCCCCCCCACCCCCGTCAACAAACGAGTATCAAGCTCCACCCCCCATCCCCCCCGTCAACAAACGAGTATCACATTATTGGTGGTGTGCCTTGTGATTTTTTTCAATGAAAATATGTACCTTGGCTCAAAAAAGGTTGAAAAACACTGTCCTAAAGAACCTGACACTGAGCAGTAAAAGAATACATTTTTCCCTAGTGTGAAGATTTTTTGTATAATATAAAGATTCCATTTTCACTATAAAGAGCCTTTTATACATTGGAAAGTTCCATGGCTATCAAATGTTGGATCCATCAATGCCAAGGAGCCTTTATTTTAAAGAGTGTAGCATTCAAAAGTTTTTAGAGTTAGTATGTTTTTGCTGTTCTTTTGAATTCATCAAAGGGACCTGAAAAAAAATTGTAAAAAATTCTGTCATTAATTACTCATCCTTAAGTCGTTCATCTTCAGAACACATCTTCTTTTTGATGATGGCTCTCCATTGACAGCTACGCAACTACCACAAACGTTCATAACCTGATCATAAAACTGATCCATATGAATTGAGTCCACATTTTCTGAGGAGACACGATTGGTTTATATGATGAACAGATTTTAAATTAGGCTTTTATTCACATTTAAGCATTGATCAGCGGATGTAAAACAGAAGCACAACTGAACCTGCTGGACGTGTGAAAACAAACCACTTGCTGAAGCTCAAACGTGATGCATAACACGAGAATGAACCTCATTGGTTCCTGCTGAAGCTCAAACGTGACGCGTAACACGAGAATTAACCTCATTGGTTCTTGCTGAAGCTCAAACGTGATGCGTAACACGAGAATTAACCTCATTGGTTCTCACTGAAGCTCAAACGTGATGCGTAACACGAGAATTAACCTCATTGGTTCTTGCTGAAGCTCAAACGTGATGCGTAACACGAGAATTAACCTCATTGGTTCTCACTGAAGCTCAAACGTGATGCGTAACACGAGAATTAACCTCATTGGTTCTTGCTGAAGCTCAAACGTGACGCGTAACACGAGAATTAACCTCATTGGTTCTTGCTGAAGCTCAAACGTGATGCGTAACACGAGAATTAACCTCATTGGTTCTCGCTGAAGCTCAAACGTGCTGCGCAACTGTTATTACTGTTTTCAAAATGCATTTCACCTTTGGGAACAGGTTTAAAATGACAATTGAAACTTGAATCCAGTATGTCTCATTTAGATTACTAATTCATTTATGTGTGTTTGTATTTGGGAAATGGTTTCACTTCTGTAATAGTTTATTTTTGGAGAAAAGGAACTATTTTTAAGAATACTTGAAAGGCTGACACATTTAGGCCTGTTAAAAGTAAAAAATGTAATGCAGCAGTGTTGACCTGTAGTGTCTTAAATGCTTGGTCTGAACCTGAATTTCATTCTACCTTGCTTCCACTCTTTTCACATTTTACTTTTGGATCCAGACTTTGGTACTCAGTACACCAGAGTTCTTTCGCTTCCTACTTGATAACCACTTGATAACCACTGAAATAGCGAAAGGGGTCGAGTATTAAACGAGTATTCTTCAATCTCAACTTAAGATGCTTTAATAAAAACCATATCTGACTGACCCGACCCGACAGACTAGACAGGACTGAATGGAAGACAAGACTAGACTAGGAAATGCTCAGAGACAGGGAGTAACAAAGTATTGACAACAACGCGACAGGACAGCAAACACGAAGGGATTATTAGTGAACGCATGAGGAGGAAAATGAGGGGAAACAGCAGGGGCAAATAAATGTAACAAGGGAACAAGACGGGTGGGGTTACACAACGACAAGACATGAACATGCAGCCAATCCGAACGCGCATTGCCGCGCATCCACGAGAAACAAGACGAGACAGCGTGCAGCTAGTGAAAACACAAACTGCGCACGACACGAAACACAACATGGAAGCACGTGGCCGATGAAAACAAACTATACAACAATATACGCAGACAAGAAAGCGCACGGCTCGAGCGAAGCCCGAAACCGCGCCCACTCACATGACAGAGCGCACGAGAGCAAGCAAACATTCGTCTCGTGCGCTCACAAGGACAAACACTCGGGCTATGAATGTCCGATTCCCGACACAAAACCAAAACTGAACAAGACCAAAGTGTCGGCATCAAACAATCACAACCCGCACAAGACGCTACACAGACAAGAGAGCGCGCGACCCGAGACACTCAAAGCCACGTGCTCCCACATAGAGACAACAATAGGGCAGTGTCAGAGCTCTGTCACCAAAACACTATAAAACAAGCCCGAACTGACAGAACCCTGACACACACGTCAAGCGAACATGCTTGAGCTTCTGTTTACCACAACTGATGTGTGAGCTGATGATTGTTTAACTGCAAATAAAAGCCTAAATTCAATCTGTTTTCAAGAAATTTTGAACTAAACAACTCTATCCAAATGTATTAGTTTTACAATCTCTTTATGAACTTTTGAAATGATCAAAGTGGTAGTTGTGTATCTGTCAATGGAGGGACAGAAAGCTCTCAGATTTTTCAAAAAGATATTAATTTGTGTTCCAAAGACGAACGACATGAGGATGAGTAATTAAATAATTTTTGGGTGAACTATGCATTTATGCAGGAAAGCATTGTTTTCAACATTGAAATGTTTCTTGTGCACAAAATCAGCACTTTTTTTTGCTTATTGAAACTTAAAGTGCGATCTTGTTTGCTAACTTGACCACACCTTAACTTTCAAAATGCTTCCGAAGACCAAATTTTGTGCTTACAAATAAGTGAGGTTGCCATGTGAATAAAGTGTGAGATTTTTTAAAATGTTGTAGCTTGAATTGAACCTCTACTATCTCAAATGTCAAAACCTAGACTATTTACAGAAAGCTTTTGAATTAAGTAGATCCCATTTGTTGACTTTATCTGGTTATAAAGGTTTAGATTACTAGTTCATTCATGTGTGTTTGTACCTCTGAAATAGTTTCACTTCTGTAATAGTTTATTTTTGGAGAAAAGGAACTTGTGTTTTAAGAATACTTGAAAGGCTGACACATTTAGGCCTGCTAAAAGTAAAAAATGTAATGCAGCAGTGTTGACCTGTAGTGTCTTAAATGCTTGGTCTGAACCTGAATTTCATTCTACCTTGCCTCCACTCTTTTCACATTTTACTTTTGGATCTTGACTTTGGTAATTTGGATCAATTCATTCTTCAATCTCAATTTAAGTTTGAAATGTAATTGAACAATTTCCAAGATGCTGACGACTAAAGCAGTGTTTTGGTGTTACGGGTTGTGTAACTCGAGTATTCCCAAATCTAACGTAGTATTATTTTTTTCAGCTTTTTTTTTGTCTTAGTCTTGTTTCAAATGTACTTTCTAGTTCTTATCATATTTACTCAACCTTATCCTGTTTTTTTTAATCAGGTTTTAGTTGACTCTATGGAAGCCCATTTCCGCCACGTAAGAAAAAAAAATTGCGCATGGAAACTCGAAATTATGACATACGTAAGTCGAAATAATGACTTACTAAATCATAATTATGACTTACTAAGTCAAAATAATGACTTAAGTTGAAATTAATACTTAAGTCGAAATTATGACTTAAGTCGAAATTAATTATTACTTTATCTCACGAGCACATTTGATCCGACACGACACAGGATAAACTGTGAACACAATAAGGAACACTTTAATCGGAGTTTTACTAACCATAAAGTTATAACAACAACTTCAAACCTCTGGCCAATGTCATGATTATAGATGGGTGCACCAAAAAATGGTATTGTAACTGATAGGGAAACGGTGCGAGTTCTGTTGCGGCGTTTAGATGGTGAAGGGGTTGATTTGAGACTGAGGAGGCGTGTGTATCATAGCTTAGTGGATCCATCTATAAACCATGACATCGGCCAGAGGTTTAAAGTTGTTGATCAATGAAGCAACGTATGATTTGATCTTTCTGCGCCAAAGCTTGTTCTTGATCAAAATCGTTTCAAAAGTGCGTTTGCTCAGCACTATATTGTTCCACTAATAATGCACGAATTTCATTATTAGTAAAACCCCGATTAAAGTATTCCTTATTATGTTCACAGTTCAACCTGTGTCGTTTGGATCAATGTGCTCGCAAGACAGTAAGTCATAATTTCGACTTAGTAAGTCATAATTTCGACTTAGTAAGTCATAATTTCGACTTAGTAAGTCATAATTTCGATTTAGTAAGTCATAATTTCGACTTAAGTAAGTCATAATTTCGATTTAGTCATAATTTCGATTTAGTAAGTCATAATTTCGACTTAGTAAGTCATAATTTCGACTTAGTAAGTCATAATTTCGACTTAGTAAGTCATAATTTCGACTTAAGTAAGTCATAATTTCGACTTAGTAAGTCATAATTTCGACTTAGTAAGTCATTATTTCAACTTACGTATGTCATAATTTCGAGTTTCCATGCGCAATTTTTTTTCTTATGTGGCGGAAATGGGCTTCCATATGACTCTCCCCCAGTTTCACAGACAAAGCTTAAGCTTGTCCCAGACTAAAATGCATCAACTTGCACTAACATGTCTTAAACACACAGTAATGTTTGTTTTAAGGCACGTTTATAAAAGCTACTTAAGTGTCTTAATTGGACTTGGTTGCCAGACTGCAAAGTTTTTATATAACTTTATTTCAGTGTCAGTATTATCTTTTTTTAAGTCTATGATATCGCATGTTGATATAGTCACAGTTATCGTGCAATAGCATTGGTGTTCTCTTATCTGCGAACATTCTTCGTCATAGATGTCGTTAACAATATTAACACAACTCACTGTTGTTAGCACAGGTTTTGAGGATCATGCTTTGGTTATACTTGACTTCAGCAGGATCAAGAAGTGTAAGTCTCTCAGAAAGTAATTACAGTATTAAATTATATTACACTTCTGCTCCTAGAGTTTTTGAAAGAAGTCTCTTATGCTCACCATGGCTGTATTTGATCAAAATTTTAAATAACATTCCTGTGATGTGAAGCTGAATTTTCAGCATCATTACTCCAGTAGTTAGTGTCACATGATCCTTCACAAATCATTCCAATATGATGATTTACTGCTTAATAAACATATCTTCTAATTATTATCAATAGGGCTGGTTGGTATGATGATATAATGTACCCTTGGTGAATAAAAAAAGAGCCAACTGACCCCAAATGTTTGAACAGTAGTGAATGCCACATTATAGCATTGCTTGAAAACTGTGTGGCCTGTGGGCTCCATGTGAGAATGCAAGAGAATAGTTACTGAAAGGAAGCTTTCTAGACGGAGCTGGTCGATGGGAGTCCAACATGAGTGTCAACAGGTCAGTCTCGTTCATTAGACTCCCACCTCCTTCTTTTCTGTCCTGTTCCCCGTTCCCAGGCTCCATTCATTCCTGGGGGCCCCTTTAGCTCTATTGTGCAAGTGTTTTCGAGAGCGTGTGTGTGCGCTGAGTGTGTATCCAAGACAACCTTTGTTGGCAGTCGGCAGCTTGGGTTTTATATTTGCAACACAATGCAGTTATAGGGGGGGAATGTCAGTGGAAAGACAGAGGAGGGGGAAGAGATTTGGTAGTCTGTATGAAGGAGGTTTGGGAATAGTTGCTTGATTGAGCAAGTGTTTGTTTTAGTGTGTGTGCTTGTGTGAGACTCAGACGCTGTCCTGTAGACACAAACGTCTGTCTCAGACACTGGACAAGCACAGATTTAGGTTTTATGCGTAGTGGCATATGACTGGGATGAGGAGTGAGCCATGAAAAGTGAAGTGAGCCAACGAACGAAATATTTAGCCGTGCTCTGGTATACTGATAAGTATAATTTACAAGCATGCAGACTCATATAATGGCAATCACAAATGCTCGGTGTTATCTAACACTTATCTTGTATATCCGATATCTTTTGTATATATACCCACCGCTCAAAAGTTTGGAGTCAGTGTTCATGATCATGCCAAAATGGATGGATCTCCACATCATAAATATCAGAAAAATCTGATTTAAAAATAAGTATCGTCAAAAAGCGCCGAAGCACGACCAGTAGACGATTTATCAGGGTTTTTCTTTTCAATGAAACCAGAAACCTTCTACCACATAGCCATCACTTCTTTAATTTCACTTGTAGAAATGTTTTTCTCCGGTTCACCCTCCTCCTCCTTCTTGCCACTTCTGAGCTTTTGCAACACCAGCGTATGTTCATCGTCTGCAGCTCGATCAACTCCTCAGTCGAATGTTCCTCCTGATGCTCCTGCTGCTCGATCACTCATGCGAACACCAGCTCATATTTATCCACAATTTCATGCTTTATTCCCATGGTCGTTATGCATTTCTTCTTCTCACTATCATCCTTACCACTCACTTTCCACAGAAAGAAAGTCAGCTACTCGCAGGCGATGCGTACAGAAGTCAGCGAACACGTGAAGTGAACGTGCATTGGCGTCAGTACACGTGCTCGTATCTCGAATATTTACTCGTATCTAGAAGCAAAAATCTGCCTGAAGGCTTGCTCGTATCTTTGAATACTCGTATGTAGAGACGCTCGTATCTCGAGGTATTACTGTAATATAAAATCAAAACGCATAAATGAATAATAGTAATAATAATAAAATGTGTAAATGGTTGTAAATAAATAATATTAATATATGAATGACAACTACATACATGACTAATGGTTATAAAATGAAAGTAAAACAACACAGGTATATGATTGCTCTCTAAAAGTAAGATTTTATTAAGGTTATTATTAACATTTTAGTAAGATTTTATTTTAATTTCTGAGGAAATACAGTATTCTGCAAGGATACCTTTATATTTATCAAAAGTGACATTAAAGACTTTAACATTGACTCAAAAAATGTTTTTGAACTTTATTTTATTTTAAGTGTCCTGGAACAAAAATGCAGAACAGCTTTTTTAACATTGATAATAATCAGAAATGTTTGTTGAGCAGCAAATCATCATATTAGAATGATTTGTGAAGGATCATGTGACACTGAAGACTGGAGTAATGATGCTGAAAATTCAAGAATAAATCACAGTTATTTTAAATTGTAATGATATTTTACAGTATATTCATTAATAAATTGCTGAACATAAGAGACTCCTTTCAAAAACTTTAAGTCTTACCGACCCCAAGCTTTTGAAACATTTTGTACATTGGGGATCCGGAAGTCTGACCACCCTGAACAATATAAATTTGCATTTAAACCTTATGATGCATAAGCTAAATCCCAGATCCTGCACTATTTCTAGGCTCATACAGCACGAGTGCTTCTGTCATTGAAGTGAAAAGGGAACAAACCAATTACTAAATTCTGAAAGGCATTGTTTTCGTTTACTTCAGTTTGGGTAATATAATTGTGTGGTGCATTGCTGCCACATACATATTATTTGTTCCACTCAATTATGTCATAATAACGATGATGTGTCATTTAAACTATATTTTCTCATAAAACATTTTTATTCATAATAACGAGATAATGTGTCGTCAAAACGATATATTTTCTCTTAATATCAATAAAAAGAGAGAAAGTCATAAAAATATGCTTTTCCCGGTATATAGAGTATTAAAATGACATATTTTGCATGTGACCGATAACATGGGCCTTTATAACATAGACATAATTGAGTATCACATATTTTTATTATGACACAATTGAGTGGGGAAAATTATATACCGTATATGTGGCAACAGTACATTTCTACTGCAAAATAGAAACATTTGGCCTGTGTTGTGAGACCTTTGGACATGAGTGTGTACATTTACAGTATCATATAATTCATTAATGAGTGCTAATAGAAAGGATTATTTCTTGTGCTGATATATTCCAGGTTAAATACAAGTTGAAGTCCTAAATGGCATCTGTGCTGCTTTTTATTAGCACAGACAATTATTTCACCCTACCCCTCCATTTAAAAATAGTCTTTACAGTAATGCTTCAAAGTGTCAGGAACATTAAAACATCATTAGCATAGCATCAAAAACATTAGCATAGGTGAACCTAGTGTGTTAAAGTAACTTCCTTTAATTGAGTGGATTGCTTATAGTTTACAGTCCTAAACCCTCCTAAATGTATTTCCCCATAGATTTTCTGTGCAAGAGCATTACCCTGAACATTCCTTAACAGGTCTGGAGTGTTTGTGTGGACATTTAAACCACTAGAGGGAGCTAGAAATATAACTCTCTCTGTATGTCTGGAGAGTCTGAGAAATGTCTGCACTTCTAGACAAACGTGTACAATTTTATTTGACTTTATTTTAGGTTGTATATATGTTTTAAAATGGATCAAGTCAATATTAAAAAGGTTAGAAGTTTATTTGCTTGTTAGCAGTCAGGATTGGTCTCACAAACTCTTGGCCCAGACAGCAAGCAAGTATTTGTCTATCACTCAGAACAAAGATGTGTAAAAATGGTTCCTTTAGGGGCACAAAAGCTTGTTGCTGAGGCAATGCCCTCAAAAGTGCATCTTTTGTGCCTTTTTATGCCTAAAAGGTGCATATTACTACCTTAAAGTAACAATACGTGCCTTAAAGGGAAAGTTCACCCACTAATGAAAGTTCTATCATCATTTATTCAACCTCAAGTTGTTCCACACACAAAAGAAGATATTTTGAAAATTATGGGTTTCCAAACTGTTTCTAGTCCCCCCTGGCTTCCATACTTTGTTCAGGGAAGAAAGAGGCAGGACCGGCGAACATTCAACAGACTTTTATTATGAAAATAACATAAATACAAAATAAAAGTGCAGGTGGAAGCCCCTCACGGACGACTGCTGCCCACACAAACACACAACACAACATAAAACCCAGGCCTAGTCCTCTCTCATCGCTCCTCCTTTTATGCCTCCGCTCCTCCGTGAGATACGAGACCGGTGGCGCTCATTACCAATCACACCACCGCTCTCACGTCCCTCGACCCCGCCTTGTTCGCCACACCCATATTTTTCAAATTATCTTCCTTTGTGTTTAGCAGAAGGTAATTCATACAGGTTTTGAATTACATTAAGGTGAGTAAATAATGACAGAATTTTATTGGGTGCACTATCCCTTTAAGGGACTACTATGAACCTTATAGGGGTAAATAAGGTACAAAGATGTACTTTTAAGGGCACTACCCTGGTGACAAGCTGTTTTTGTGCACTTTTTACAGGCGTTTAGTTGATGGTGAAAATGATTAGTTGTTTGCCGGAATGAGCGCATGCTTATTTGTTCTTTATTTTAATTCAGTTTCAGTTGTGTTTCTGCCATAGGCTAGCAGCGCCACATTTTCACTTCTTCTTTCAGTGTCACTCATGAGGGTTTTCGTCTGTAGTGGGCGTCGGGTGAAAGCAGGGCTCCCATATGGCACCTATAGCTGGACGATAATTGAGCCTGACATCACTGATGAGAAATCTCCCTCTTGTTCGCTCTAATATGAACCGTTACCTTTAAACCTCCTTGATCTTTTCCAGATACACCCGCAACAGATGTTAGACAATTGTTGAAGGATTGTACATTCATTCTCTTTTCTTTTAGCATGTTAGTAGTACAGTTAAGGATTACGGACATGAATTATAGTTACACAATACACTACAAATGGACAAAACATGCATTTTTCAACAATGAATCACTGTTTAAATGAATATTAAGCCAGTATGCATCATCATTTTGTAAATTATGTGAGGCTTGTGTAATTAGTTTGAGCTCAGTCAGATTGTTTTATGGTAAAAATATTAAAATGTGTCAAATGGTACAGTGTTTTTAGACATACATGATGTAAATAATAGCTTTATGCTACTGTTCAAGCGTTTAAGGTGAGTTTTATGTTTTTAAATAAATTAATACTTTTATTCAGCAAGGATTCATATTAATTTTAATATTTAAGGTGATATTAAAGACTTTATATTTTTACAAAAGATTATATTCCATAGAAATAATGTTCTTTTGAACTTTCTATACATCAAAGAATCTTTTACACACAAATATGAAGCCGCATAACTGTTTTCAACTTTTATAATAATAATAAATGTAGCTTGAGCCTCAAATAATCATATCAGAATGATTTCTTTTTTTTCAATTATCTTCTTATTGATTTTTAACATTTTATTAACATAACAAACAGAAGAGAAAAATATATAATAAAAATGAAATAAATAAATAAATAATAACAAAAAGTAATAAAATAAATGCATACAATTAAATCAAATCAATCCATGGTCACAGATCACAGTTCAATCTTTGTAAACGTAATGTAAACATGTCAAGCACATCAGAATGATTTGTGAAGGATCATGTGACAGTGAAGACTGGAGGAATGATGCTCACAATATGACTGTGAAATATTTTTGATCAAATATTTGCACCTTCGGTGGGCTTTAGGCTTCTTTGTTTAGAATTTAGACCTCGAATCTTAGCCTGTAGTTTGAATATTGTAATCATTCATCATGGTTTCTATGAAAATGCCATGGTTGTACCATCTGATACCAGAGTATTTTAATTAAACAAACAAATAATCACAGAAATAAATCACAATCTGGCTATAACAGAAACAAAACGGCTGGCAAATTCAATTCAGTACAATACGTATCTTAAAAATACTTGTGTCAGTCAACAGTGCCGCCCTCAAACAGGCTAAACAGTGAAAAGGATTGAGACCAAATCAAGGCCAAATGTCTTGTCAGTGAGTTTTTTAAATGTATTTTTTATTAAGCCGAGCAAAACCCCTTGACGTGAGAGATTCTCCTCTCCACCTGTTCCCTTCCATGTTTCAATGCTCTCTTCATGTTTGTCAGTAAGTGGCTCCATCCGTCTGCAGCCATATGGGTTTTGTGCTAATACCGCTAGATTAGCCAGCAGCAAACGTGACTGAAGATTTGCCGGTCGCCTGCTTTCACCCCCAGCCAGCACATGCACGTCAGCTCCCAGCTCTCCCTCCACTCGTTTCTCATCTTGGGGTGGAACAATGATGTACCTTCACACCTTGCCGTGAACGCATCACTGATCTTTGTTTCTGGGTTTCGGTGTAACCTACATATGATCAGCTTGTGTACTCTTAAAAACACTTCTGCACAACGGCACATGTTCACCGTTTTCAACGTTTAGTCTGGGACTCTTCAGGCCGTTCAGGACACAAGTCACAGGTCATGATGATTAAGATATCGCTGTTATCGCAGTCATAAAGATAAAGTTTATCAGAGTGATAAAGATTTTCACTGAGCATGAAACATCCCATAACACGATTGGAAAGTTACACACCAAGTGGTCTTTGTATTTATGTATTTATATATTATAGAAGCGAATCATGTCCAAAAAACTTATCCAATTCACATTTCAGAATACAATTAGACATTATTTTCATAGCACTTAAGCACATTCACCCCCAAAATTGTCCTTATTATAATGCATACAGATGTTTTACTTAAATGTTTATTTTTCTTTATATACATTTTATATTATGTACTTATAATAATAATAATAATAATAATAATAAGCCTAATGTACATGTGTATATATATACTTCTTTTATTTATATGTATTAATATATATATATATATATATATATATATATATATATATATATATATATAAAATAAATATATATATATATATATATATATATATATATATATATATATATATATATATAATATATATAAATAAATAAAATATATTATATAATACCGGTATATTTTATTTATGTATTTGATATAATATATATATTATTTATTTATATATATATATATATATATATATATATATATATATATATATATATATATATATATATATATATATATATATAAATAAATAATATATATATATATATTATATCAAATACATAAATAAAATATACCGGTATTATATTTCGACTGGCTGTACATGCCCATATACGACCAAAATGTTTGAACTCGTGCAGGACACACACATGGTATGGATGGATGGGTGTGTGTGTGTGTGTGTGTGTGTGTGTGTGTGAACATCTATCTTGCACTATGTGCCTGTGTGATGGAACCTTATGGCGGTGTGTCAGTGTGTGACGTTGAGAGGTAATCCCGGTCTCTGTGACGTAGATCACCTTCTTTCCTAGCTGCTTGTCAACAGATGGAAACTCGAGGATTAGCACTATAAGAGCGACGGCTGACAGAGTGACAAGCTCATCCAGCAGAAGAACAACTCAAAGAAAGAGACGGGCTCTATGTGAACAAAACTGCATTGATTCCAGGCTCTCTAGAGGGGAAAACAAATCAATCTGACCGAGTACAAAAACAACAAAACATTTGAAGAAGTTTGAGCGCAGAACGCAAGGAAGAATCCAAACATTTCTCTTACTTTTTATTTTTGACCTGAGATTTTTCTTTGGAGATCATTGGAATAGTTGAGGCATGACTGTTATCAAGGTCAAACAGTGAGTATCTTGGAAAATAAGCTCTAGTTGTCTTGTTTGTTCAGTAGTTGGTGAGCTAATAGTTCGCTAATAGAATATTAAGAATAAATATTCTAAAATAAATGTTATTTATTTTAGAATAAATGTTCAGTTTTGCATAAATGTACTCTATTACAAAGTTCCCCCCCAGATAAATAGTTGTCATTTATCAATGGTTATTGCAAATAGGTTGGTTAGCTTTGTTTGCTTTCTTTTGTTTAACATAAGAACAACTTTACATTAGTTCCCTTTAATGGTAGCTATATGTCATTTTTGAATGAAGTTCAGAATATCAGTATTGGTTAAGATTTGTAGATTTAATCTCTTGTTCTGTAATGTTGAGGTGAGATGCCATGGATTTTTGACTAAGTACACACTGGCAATCTAAATATCTTCACATATGGGCAACAAGTGTTCAGGTCATGGGAGGGTTTGATGTGCGGCACACACTGCTGTTGTCTGCTGATTCAGTGCCAGTTTAGTTAGTGGCAGCAGCAGGTTTGACAGAAGGTGGGGTGACCTGGTTTACATACTGCAGCGTGACTCTGCATGTTGGCAGGTCAGTATGGGGGTGATACGCAACCAGGTGTAGCTGTGACAACAACATGGTTATTTCTGTTCAGATCCAGATTATGATTATCTATAAGACCATTGATGTGCGTGTGTGTGTTTCTGATTGGTGAGTGGTTGCTTGCGTAGTGGAAGCATGTGTCATGTCTTATTTCTTTTGTTATACGTTTATAGAGTCCCTACCGTCCCAGTGAAGAACTTAAATGGATCCAGTCCTGTCCATCCAGCTTTGGCAGGTGAGAAACGATATACAAATAAGTTATAAATAGTGACTGTGATGATTAAATATAGTAACACATATTTGGAGCGTTTAGTAAAAGACAATGAACCTAAAAATAGATGGATACAAAACAGATGTAATTCTCTCTTGTCTCTGATTAGGGATCACAGGGATCCTAATGAGCGCCGCTGGACTTCCAGTCTGCTTGACCCGGCCACCAAAACTTGTGCTCCACCCTCCGCCTGTCAGCAAGAGCGACATCAAACCTGTGCCAGGCCTCGGTCACTGCTGCCGGAAAACCACAAAGAAGCAGGCCCGCAAAGGTTAGGTTATGCAAATTATATAGTTGTGTATTTGTGTGTGTGTGTGTGTGTGTGTGTGTGTGTGTGTGTGTGTGTGTGTGTGTGTGTGTGTGTGTGTGTGTGTGTGTGTATATATATATATATATATATATATATATATATATACACTCACCTAAAGGACTACTAGGAACACCATACTAATACTGTGTTTGACCCACTTTCGGCTTCAGAACTGCTGAAAGCATTCTTTAGAAATGTTGGCCCATATTGACAGGAAAGCATCTTGCAGTTGATGGAGATTTGTGGGATGCACATCCACAAAGCTCCCATTCCACCACATCCCAAAGCTGCTCTATTGGGTTGAGATCTGGTGACTGTGGGGCATTTTAGGACAGTGAACTCACTGTCATGTTCAAGAAATCAATTTAAAGGGATGGACATGGTCAGAAACAATGCTCAGTTAGGCCGTGGCATTTAAACAATTCCCAATTGGCACTAAGGGGCCTAAAGTGTGCCAAGAAAACATCCCCCACATCATTACACCACCACCACCAGCTTGCACAGTGGTAACAAGGCATGATGGATCCATGTTCTCATTCTGTTTACACAAAATTCTGACTCTACCATCTGAATGTCTCAACAGAAATCGAGACTCATCAGACCAGGCAACATTTTTCCAGTCTTCAACTGTCCAATTTTGGTGAGCTCGTGAAAATCCTATTTGTAGTGGAGATGAGTGGTGCCCGGTGGGGTCTTCTGCTGTTGTAGCCCATCCGCCTCAAGGTTGTGTGTGTTTGTGGCTTCACAAATGCTTTGCTGCAAACCTCGGTTGTAACGAGTGGTTATTTCAGTCAAAGTTGCTCTTCTATCAGCTTGAATCAGTCGGCCCATGACCTCTGACCTCTAGCGCTTTGAGCTCTGGAAAAGCACTATATAAATGTAACGTATAAATGTATTATTATTAGCATCAAAAAGGCATTTTCTCCCACAGGACTGCCACATACTGGATGCTTTTCCCTTTTCACACCATTCTTCGTAAACACTAGAAATGGTTGTGTGTGAAAATCCCAGTAACTGAGCAGATTGTGAAATACTCAGACCGGCCCGTCTGGCACCAACAACCATGCCACGCTCAAAATTGCTTAAATCACCTTTCTTTCCCATTCTGACATTCAGTTTGGAGTTCAGGAGATTGTCTTGACCAGGAACAACCCCTAAATGCATTGAAGCAACTGTGTGTGATTGGTTGATTAGATAATTGCATTAATAAGAAATTTAACAGGTGTTCCTAATAATCCTTTTGGGGAGTGCATGTGTGTGCATATATATATTAGTGCTGTCACAAAAGTGTAAATATATAAATACTACAGCCAGAGAGAGAGAAAGGGAGTGATTAGCATATTAGAATGATTAGTGAAGGATCATTTGACATTGAAGACTAGAGTAATGATGCTGAAAATACAGCTTTGATCACAGGAATAAATAAATACATTTCTATATATATATATATATATATATATATATATATATATATATATATATATATATATATATATAGTGGTTTACTGTATTTTACATTTACTGTATTTGATCAAATAAATGTAGAACTTGATGAACATTAGGCACTACTTTCCAAAAGATTTAAAAATAAGTATTCTGTATGTATAAATAATATTATATAATACATAATAATAATAAAATATGTGATGGATGTTTTCTCTATATCCTTATGTTTTAACAAATTTTTTCTTTCATTTGAGCAGGTAGAACTTCAGAAGAAGTTGTTAGAAGATATCTCCAGAAAGTCCGCAACCCACCTGAGGAGGTGAACATACATGATCGATATGTTTCAAATATTTGAATAGAAATATAATATTTATATAATTTTTGTTAGATTACCAGTTTCCATTAGATTACCTAAAATTAATTAAGCTAATTGTTTTCTCGATCGATTTGAATCTTTCTCAGGATTGCACTATCTGTATGGAGTCTCTCTGTGGTCCATCTGGCTATAAAGGCCCGGGTGTCGGTGGCATTTCTCGGGCAGAGTCGGTGGGTCGTCTGTCTCAGTGTGGACATCAGTACCACCTGCAGTGCCTGGTGGCCATGTACAACAATGGCAACAAAGACGGCAGCCTTCAGTGTCCCACCTGCAAGACCATCTACGGTGTTAAAACCGGCAACCAGCCACCAGGCAAGATGGAATATCACGTCATTCCTCACTCCCTTCCTGGACACCCTGACTGCAAAACCATCCGGATTATCTACAACATACCCCCTGGCATTCAGGTAAGAGTCATTCACCTACGCTATAGCTTTGCAGAGCACCCATTCATATTGGCAATTATGCCACCTACATCATATATTGCACCGCTGCAGTGTTATATAACTGCATGCATGCATTATATAACTATGAGTGTCTATGATTGTTGTAGGGTCCAGAGCATCCCAACCCTGGGAAGCCCTTCACAGCTCGTGGATTTCCAAGACACTGCTACCTCCCTGACAGTGAGAAAGGCCGTCTGGTGAGTGTCCAGACATTCACAAATGCTCTAACTGCTCTCATTCAAGCTTTTTCATATTTTTAAGTGTAGTTTTGCTATTTGCGCATGAAAAAGGTCTGTAAAATAACAAAGCGCAAAGTCACTCCAAAGAGAGTTATTCTCTATATCAGTGTGCACCGTTTCTGAACTTCCTTGCTTCATTTCTTCGGTAACGAACACAACACAATATTCCTCATTTAAATAATCCCACCCAAGGAATATGCTAAATAAAGGGGGTTGAGGCTCAGGTCACGTCCACACGAAGCCGGTGCATTCCCTATCCGATAATTTTTTTCCGTTAAAAAATCCGTTAACACGGCGTCGTCTCAAGAAATATCAGCGAACACACGAAACCACTGAAACCGACTGAAAACGGTGTAGTATATATGCCAGACCAGTATGGGGCGCTGTAATTCTGCCACAGACATACACTATACACGGAGAAGAAGACTTTGAGCACGCGCATAACCTTGCGCGATGTGTTGCTGTTACGTGTGACGCAGCGGACACATGATGTGATGACATCATCGTTTCACAAAATATGCACATGAAACCGCGTGTCGTTTTCAGATTTATCCACTTTAGGGTTAAAAAAATAGCGGTTTCAGCCTCCCAAAACACCGGATCCGTGTGGACGAAATGCCTATACGATAAAAAATGTATACGTATACAGTGATGCGCATCTCCGTGTGGACAGGCCCTCAGTTGAGTGTGTTGAAACTTGCGGTTATGGTAAGGGAAGTGACACGCTCAAAGTGATTGACCAATCACAATCACATCCAGCTGACCAATGAGACATTGTGCTCTTTGGAAGGAGGGGCTTCATAGAGACCAGAACTAAACTGAGCGATACTGACAGACTTGGAAGAGAGAAGCTGGAACAATGTCAAACCCGCGATGACGGGTCCAAGCCTAGGGTTTTGGGCAACTGTGCATGGCAGGAAATGTGCATTTAAAGTGGGTAAATTTAAAGGAGCTATGTCAAAATCATTTGAATATGCCACATTTACTACAGCAGCTGGTGCCTCTATCACTGTGAACTATGTAGTCAGTGCCTTTTATTTTGTCATTAAAACTGATAGAAATCAATCGTGTCAAGGATAGGCAACGTTGTTCCGGGAGAGTTTAGCTCCAACCCTAATCAAACACACCTGAACAAGCTAATCAGTGTCTTCAGGATTACTAAAGAACAATTGGTAATTGTTTTTCATGTGGACGTCTGTAAAAATCAATCCTACGAACCTTTGAAGACGTATTCACGTGGCCAATTGTCTGCTGTAAATAAAATGCTTAGAATGATACAAATATTTAATTAAAAAATAGGAATATAATTTCCTATTTATTATTTATTTATCTAAATCTCCGGTTTAAAAATAGGAAGCTAGACACGCTATATTTGAAATGCTTTTTGCTTCATATTTTTGTTTATATTTTTTATGTATATTGTATTGTGGTATTATAGTGGCAGCAATATAATGCAATACAATTTTAAAATACGTCTTATATACGCATCTTAAAATTGCATTGTATGTGTTGCTGCCACTATAACGGCCCATTTGAAATGTTTAGCCTACGTGCTTTTTTTCTCTTTCTCCTTTTTCTTAACAGCTCCCACTCGCTGAGGTGGAGCGCTGATGAAATACTGGTCTTTTAAATACTTTCCAACATTTCAGTAATAAAAGTGTACATCTTTAAACTGCATGCAAATTACACTGAAGCACAACAGTTATTGTATGCGCCTGCCCCGGTGATAAAAATTGTGAATTTTGAAGTGATCTCTACTTGTACACTCAGAGATGTGGATTCGGGTCGGAAATTAAATTACTTCATAACCTTGGTGTTTGTCCTAAAAACAGTAGGGATTTTTACGTGTGTGGAGGGAGAAAAAACCTGACACAATAAAATCATCGACTAGCCCCTGAAAGTTCCTCACGTCCCCATGAGAAACAAGTACTGTCTGAATAGGGCTTAAGGTTACAGGCAGGTGAGTTTTTTCAGGGTTGGAACTGAACTATTCCTATTCCTATCCTACGTCCTAAGAGTTTTCTTATCCTGTAATGCAGGCAAAACCCCACAACAATGAAAGGGTTAAACTCTAAACCATCAAGAGTGTAAAATAGACAGACACTCACACAGAGGCAGATGGGTTCAACAGATCAGTTGGATAACGTTTTCCAGTTAGTTGAACCGAAATGTTTAAAAACATTTAAAAAAAATAATATGTACTAAAAGTAATAAATTATGTCTAAAAACATCTCAACAAGGTTTTTCTCAAACCTGTTTAAACATGGATATACTATGCATTTCATTTCATCCGATTTTTAAAAAAAAATTTATCTGTCAACCAGATAGCACTAAATCGGCATTTTTGCACATAATGCATGAATTATAATAAAAAAAAATACATTTATTATATGAAGCCCTTTGGAGCAGTAGATAAAGTAAAGCTTTATCTACTTTATCTAGCTTTATTTAAAAAAAAAACATTTATATATATATATATATATATATATATATATATATATACCATATACCATATATATAGTATATATATATATATATATATATATATATATATATACTATATACCAAAAAAAAAATATATTTATATAAATTATATACAAAAATATACTTCCTGTTGGTCAGAGCTAATAATAGATGTATCGAGTTGGGTGACTAAAGAGAAAACTTACTCATCACACACACACACACACTTTAGTGAAGAGTTGGTGCTACTAAGCCGCTCCTCATGCAATTTGAAGAATGCTAAGAGTATAAAAAACACCCAAAAAGAATATTAAAGTTTGCCATATTCAAGATATCAAGAATCCTTTCACAGGTGTACATCTGCAATGTCTTTACATTATTCTGACGAAGTTTGAAGCAAATTGGGTTAAAATAAGAATTTCATAGCATTTTGAATGTGAGGCACTTCCTGGTGCCAGTGGGTGGCACTATGACTTTGATTCACAAAAATCACATACATAGGGATCGGCCTCCTATTACACACTTCCTGTTTCCCCTTTTCACCATAAATTCATTGCCTCACCATGGCCAAACCATTCACAATTTGAAAAATTTGCCCACACTTTAACATTTGGCTTCATGCTGACCGAGTTTGGTGGTGATCGGATGAATCGCCCATGAGGAGAACATCACATTCTAGAGCATGCTGTTTTTCAACAACCCATAACAGCCAACTTTCTGTTGGGCTGCCGTATGACTCAAAGTTGGCCTGATGAGATCTGTAAGTGTGTGTACTTTGTTTACTGTAGGTGAAAATAGGTGCACTACAGAGCCCCTCAGATATAACCAAATAAAAGTGTCCCCCCTCTCCACAACCCCCTTGTACTGACTCTGATGGCCGACGATTTTGACGTGTGTACAACGTTTTTGAGCATGCTAAGCCCCTCAGAAGTCTTTGAAAGCTTGAAGAAGAAAAAAAAATCAGGATAAGGTTGGTGGCGCCTAGGGTTGGGCCCGTCATCAATGCTTGCAGCTATACAGTAATACCTTGAGATACGAGCATAATCCGTTCCAGGACGGAGCTTGTAACTCTAATTGCTCGTATCTCAAATCATTTTTCCCCATAAAGAAATAGCAGGAAAAAAATTAATCCGTTCTGGCCCTCTAAAAAAACTCCCGTATTAGTGCTAATAACAATGGAAAAAACATGTTTTTAATTGCTATAGACACACACACACACACACACAAAATTATAGTATATAAGGATTCCTGTGATATAAAATAAAATGTGGTCTTAATTATGAGTTCTTACCTTCGAGACACACGATACAGTAGCGGCATGTGCGGAGGAGGGATTACGTAGATAAATGCAAACACAATACGGAAGTGTAGTGTTTCTTCCTGTGTAGTGTATTGGAGCCACAGAACCTCATATTTATTATTATTGAACACTCATAACTCGTGCTGCTCACAGCTTAATACTGTGAATCACTCGTCGCCCCCGGTAACCTCCCGCTGTAAAACCAAGCTGCCTCTAGTGGAGATCATATGCAATTACCCCATAAATGAGGAGCTTGAGCTGCTCCGAGTGCTGAACACCTAGCGTCGCCGTCTGTAAGTGTGCTCGTATCTCAAAGCAAAAATTGAAGGCTTACTCAGATGTCAGGACGCTCGTATTTAGGTATTACTGTATTTGACATTGTTGCAGCTCCTCTCTTCCCAGTCTGTCAGTATCGTTCAGTTTAGTTCTGGTCTTTGTGAAGCCCCTCCTTCCAAAAAGCACAATGTGCTCTCATTGGTCAGCTGGACCAGTGTGTTGTGATTTGTCAACCACTGAGAGTGTGTTTAGGAAATGCCTTCAGTAAAAGAAATCTAAATACGTGAACTATAAGGTGCTTTTTGAACATTCAAGCATGAAAACCTATTCTAGTAGAGCTCAAATACTAGACTTTGCAGAAGGGCGTAATAGGTCCTTTTTAATGTACATGTTCCAATTCAACCTTGAAATTAAAAGTTTTTTAGCTTTTATTCTAAACGATCCTTGCTCTAATAGGTGTTGAAGCTGCTGCTGGTTGCTTGGGACCGCCGGCTCATCTTCTCGGTGGGCACATCCAGCACTACAGGCGAGACTGACACAGTCATTTGGAACGAGGTGCATCACAAGACCGAGTTCGGCTCCAACCTGACCGGCCACGGTTACCCAGACTCCGGACACCTTGACAACGTCCTGGAGGAGCTGAGGGCGCAAGGCATCACCGAGGAAGAGTGTCTGAGGGACTGAAAATTCAAGTCGGACGACAAAAACTGGATGTTTTTTTGTGTTAGTGTTGCCAAATCTGAATTCAATTCCCAGCTCTTGTTTCTCAGAATGCCTGAGACACTTTCAAAATCAAAAAACAAAACAATGAAGTCGAAGGATTCTGAAAGGTCAAAGGTCATCGCTCAACGTTTTTTCGGTGACAATAGCCCTCCTCCTGCTAAAGGAACTTTCGAGGTGCGACGGCCAGCTGCAAGAACTGTAATTAACAAACAACATTGCACTGTGTGCGCTATTGTGGTGGAGTCGTTATCTTTTGGAAAATTCCAAGGACCCGTTAACGTCCTCCCCACAAAAACGAGATTTGTGCAGTGCAGTTTTGTCGCTAGCGGGCTGCAGACATAGACGCCGGTGTCTGATCAACCATTTAATGTATTGTAGTTCTGTGAAGGATACGCAAAACAAAGGTACTTTTGTGCATGTAGTTGTATCATTCGGCGCAGAGGCGATTACGCCGTCGGTGTAACCGAGGCCGCCACTTGTTGCCAACTTCGAAGCTCCAGTTGCAGTTTTAGATGCCGGAACGTGAATGTTTACTGCCCCATAGTGGCACTTGTTAGCATATACATTCCAGTAATAACCATGGTATTTATTTGACAACATAGTTTTCGAGATGTTTGCAGTATTTACATTAACCACTTATATTTGTACTTATTTTATTGTATCTCTTACATTATTTTATATTGTCGAAACGAGAAACCTGTATCGTCATTCATTTCGGATGGATGGGAACCAATCTCTTTCCAGAGAGAGAGAGAGAGAGAGACATTCAACTGAAACTGCTTCGTTAATCAGTATTAAAGAAACGTTGAGACGGGCGGCCAATGGACGGACAACGCACAAATATTACGAAAATAAGAAGTCGTTTCCTTGCGATTGGATTTGCTGTCGGAGACCGAAGAATCCCGAGCCAAGCTGAGCCAAGCTCAACGGTGGTGTTTTGCTGTGACTTCATCGGTTTAGGAACCTGGAAGGTTTAGATTCTCCAAAGCTGAAGGTGTTGGCCTTTTAAATGGCTGCTGAGAGCAACTAATGTACCCTGTTAAGTCTGTTGAAGCTCTATCCTGTGGACAAACTGTCTCCGGTTGCCTTTCTGCTCGGTACTCTGTAGGTCTGTGGTGGACCTGTTTACAAAGCTGTTGACGAAACGTCTGCATGTACGTACATGCAAATGTGTAAGCTTACATTTATAGTTGATGTGCTGTATGTGTGTGTTTTATGTACACAATTATTTTCCCCCCTGCATCTAAAAGCATGTTGTGGAAGTAAATGAGTAATTATTTTTCTTGTATCATTTTTTTTTATAATATACTTTAACTTTTTCCTAATAAGCTATTAGGTTTTTTTTTCCACTGTGAAGTTTTTAATTTCTTTTATTGCACTTGTATGATTTGATTTATTGTCCAGCCAAGTTCCTCATGATAGTTGCTATGGAGACAACTGAAAATGGCATCGCTGCCAGGACGAAAACTGTGAAGACAGAGAATGGAGCTAGGAGAACTAATGTTGCTGTATAATATAAAATGTACAAAACAACTCTTGCATATTAAATAGCTGCTGGAATACTGAATAAATATTAAAGGTACTCAAGAAAAGCCAATGCTGGTTTGGATTTATTTTCCTCGTTTGGCTGCAGTTTCTCTCTCTCTCTCTCTCTCTCTCTCTCTCTCTCTCTCTCTCTCTCTCTCTCTCTCTCTCTTTCTTTCTTTTTTTCTCTCTTTTTGCCTGGCACTAAATCTCAGACTCAGCAGGGGGCGATGTTTAACTAAGTTTCATAAATCAAATTCTAAAGAACAGGCATGATTCACAGTAGTGGTGCCGTTATCTTGTGGCTTGTGATCGATCTAGTTTTAATATATGTTTATATGTAAAATATAACATTTTAGTGATATCAGTTTAATATGGACAGTATTTAACCAGCACCGTATTTTGTCCAAATAACATGCGTTATTATTACTTGACAAAGCTATTGGTAGAAAGCCATTTTACTCCAGTATTCTCAAAAGGGACCAATATGAGCACTAGACAGGAACCCATTAATATGAAAAAGGCCTCCTCTCTCTCTCTCTCTCTTTTTCTCTCTCTGAATTAAAATTTTAACATCACACAAAATTAACAGACCATCTGTTCCCCACCTAAGACCAGGGCATTTCCTCCACACACAGCCAGCCTGTTCATTAATGCTCTTTATGTTATGTTACATAACCCTGGATCAGTTTCATTAAAAAAATCTATGAGATTTATCTATCCGTCCATCTATCTGTCGGTGTCTGTCTGTCTTTCTGTCCTATCTATCTGTCTGTCTGTCTCTCTCTATCTCTCTCTCTCTCTGTTTGTCTGTCCTATCTATCTGTCTGTCTCTCTCTCTCTGTCTGTCTGTCTGTCTCTATCTGTCTGTCTGTCTGTCTGTTTGTCTGTCTATCTATCTATCTATCTATCTATCTCTCTCTCTGTCTGTCTATCTATCGTTCTGTCTGTCTCTTGTCTATCTATCTATCTGTCTATCTATCTGTCTGTCTCTCTCTTGTCTATCTATCTATGTCTTGTCTATCAATCTAGCTGTCTATCTGTATGTCTGTCTCTCTCTTGTCTATCTATCTGTCTGTCTCTCTCTTGTCTATCTATCTAGCTGTCTATCTGTCTGTCTGTCTCTCTCTTGTCTATCTGTCTGTCTGTCTCTCTCTGTCTATCTATCTATCTATATGTCTGTCTGTCTCTCTCTCTTGTCTATCTATCTATCTGTCTCTCTCTCTCTGTTTTGTCTATCTATCTAGCTGTCTGTCTGTCTTGTCTATCTATCTATCTATCTATCTATCTGTCTGTCTCTCTCTCTCTTGTCTATCTATCTGTCTATCTATCTGTCTGTCTGTCTCTCTCTCTCTCTGTCTTGTCTATCTATCTGGCTGGCTGTCTCTCTCTCTCTTGTCTATCTATCTATCTATTTGTCTGTCTCTTGTCTATCTATCTGTCTCTCTCTTGTCCATCTATCTGTCTGTCTCTCTCTGTCTTGTCTATCTATCTATCTGTCTGTCTCTCTCTGTCTTGTCTATCTATCTATCTGTCTGTCTGTCTCTCTCTCTATCTCTGTCTGTCTGTCTGTCTCTATCTGTCTGTCTGTCTGTCTGTCTGTCTGTCTATCTATTTCTATCTATCTATCTATCGTTCTGTCTGTCTTGTCTATCTATCTATCTATCTATATGTCTGTCTGTCTGTCTCTCGTCTATCTATCTGTCGGTGTCTGTCTGTCTATCCTATCTATCTGTCTGTCTGTCTGTCTCTCTCTTGTCTATCTATCTATCTTTCTATCTGTTTGTCTAGGGTTTGATAGAAATCTGATTCTAGCTTATTTAGAACTTTTTAAATATATCAACATGTTATATATATACACATCCAGACCGCTTCCTAGTTACTATTACAGAACAGTACATAACATTTGGCATGTTTTCTAATGCTTAAAATACTGACTGATATGAAGCCACACTTGTCTAGTCCCTAATTCTGTGCTTCTCGGAGTCAGGAACGTCTCCAAACAGAGGGAAGTTGAATGTGAAGGTGATGTGTCTAGACAGATGGGTGAAGCACGTAATGCGGTTAACACTGAGTTAGACAGAAAGAAGCACATGCACCGTGTGCCATCTCAGCTGGTAATCTGTCAAAGAGTGCACAGGATAACCCCCTCCCCCAAAAGCATTACCCCCATTGTCCTGTCCGAGACCCCCTGTCGTTTGTGATAGAAGACGTAATCTGAAACACTCAGTTGAGTCGGAGAAGAAGAAGCGTTAGAGGGCAAATGTACTGTGGTAAAAAGGGAACAGGGCTAGAGGGGTAATTTCTTTAACCTAAACTATTTTCATGCAGTAACAAGCATGCAATATTTATGTCCATGTTTCCAAAACCTTTTTAGATCCCTGCAACTGAGTTTAAAGCCAAATCAGTCTGATCGCTTGCTTTCGCGTCTGACATGTAAACAGCAGAATTTTTGTTTCAATATGTCAGTTATCTGAAGTTTTAAAGGCATTATATTAGGTGCAAATGCACTTTCTCTGCAACATTAATCTAGCCTCTTCTCTATTAAAAGCTTTTAAGCTCATAAACGCTCGGACTAAGTGGTCTGGAGAGGGAACGGTTGCCTAGGCAACAGCACACTCTGCAGTTTTCAGTCCCCAGAGGAGTCGTATTTCACATGCAGATTTTCTGCCTGCCCGACCCACTTTGTTGGCTTTCAGCTAAAAGCTTTTTGCTGCAGAGTGACAGAGACAAAAGAGTAGAGGAGAAGGGGAAGGGTTTGGCTAGAAGAGGAGGGCCTTAGCAGACTGTTGCCAGGGTAACTTGACATCATGGTGACGAACTTCCCTCTTTAAAAGCTTTTAAAGCGATTGCTCCAGCCCTCGAGGTTCCATTTTGAGGCCTCTTAACTAAGCATGGGGGGAAGGGCAGAAGAGGCCTGTCTCTAGCACACACAAGCACATGCTTGAGAAAGCAAAGTAAGGCCTGGAAAACAGACTGCACTGAGAAAGAACCGAGCTTAAATCCTAAACTCGAACGAAAGATATCTAATCTGCCCATAAAATGGCCTCCGAGGACCTGTGCTTTAGTTACACTGTGCCGGGCTCGAACGAGAAGCACAGGAGGGCTCGTAACTGGACCGACTCGGAGATGAAAGCTCTTGTGTACATTTGGGAAGAATATGTGACCGAGCTAAAGAAGGCTAAGCGTAATGCTAAGATCTACGAGACAATGGCTAAGCAACTTTACGAATTAACCGGCGAACAGCGACACAGGGAGGAGATTAAGATGAAGATTACCAACATGACCTTCCAATTCAGGCAAGTTTACTTACTTAACTAAGTTTACTTTACTAAAATACTTTCTATTTGAGTGTCTTTTTATCTATCTATCTATCTATCCGTCTGTCTGTCTGTCTATCCATCCATCTATCTATCTGTCTTTCCCTCTGTCTGTCATCTATCTATCTATCCATCCATCTATCTATCTGTCTTTCCATCTATCCATCTATCTTTCCATCTGTCCGTCATCTATCCATCCATCTATCTATCTATCCATCTATCTATCTGTCTTTCCAACTGTCCGTCATCTATCTATCTATCTATCTATCTATCTATCTATCTATCTATCTGTCTGTCTTCTGTCTATCCATCCTTCTATCTATCTGTCTTTCCATCTGTCCGTCAACTATCTATCTATCTATCTATCTATCTATCTGTCTGTCTGTCTGTCTTTCCATCATCCATCCGTCATCTATCTATCTATCTATCTATCTATCTATCTATCTATCTATCTATCTATCTATCTATATGTCCGTCCGTCCGTCCATCTCTCTGTCTGTCTATCCATCCATCATCTATCTATCTATCTATCTATCTATCTATCTATCTGTCTGTCTGTCCATCCATTTATCTGTCTGTCTTTCCATCCATCCATCCGTCATCTATCTCTCTATCTCTCTATCTCTCTATCTATCTATCTATCTATCTATCTATCTATCTATCTATCTATCTATATGTCTGTTTGTCCTTCCGTCCGTCCATCCATCCATCCATCCATCCATCCATCCATCTGTCTGTCTGTCTTTCCGTCCATCCATCAAGGAGGGCAAAGAACTTTAACAAATAATGTTCAATAATCAATTTATCACTAAACAAGCGCCTACTCTTACAACTTAGCAAACTGTAGACATTTTAAATTCACCATAAGATAAACATCCAGGTAAATTGCATGCGCAGTAGCTTTTAGCGAGCGGTGCATCGCGCGCGGACGAAAGAACGTCGGGCTGCGATCGAACAGAAGAGGATTGTGCTGATGACGTAAATTACGTCACACGCTGAGTCCGCCACAAGCAAACAGCAAAGTATACTTTCGGTTTTACAAACCATATCTTAGTATTGGGAACGCATTTACGGGACAGCAGGGCCGGACAAAAACAAAACAATGTACCAGTTTGATTATGTCGTAATCTACAAATTGAATTCAAAGGACGTGTATAAGCGAACCGAGACTGCTTAAAAACACCATGAATCAATCCTAAGGCACTTTACTGTCACATCACATCCCTCAAATGTAGTGATGGTGTGTAAATGTTTTGATATGTCAGATATTTGGTCAGATATTACCAAAATATACAATATTTGTAGTACAAACTATCCAAAAGGATAACAGTACGATTATACACATTTTATTTGTGTGTGTGGTTAATGTTGCAGGCTCCATTAAATTAGATATATGTAATATATGAAGCTGTTAATATATATTTTATTCAAAGGGTTAGGAATACTAATGATGTGTGAGCTTCATTGCTGGTCATTTTATACAGATTTCTTTTTCAACTATTGTAGTAGACTAAACAGCTATGGGTACATGTTTAAAACGGCATAATACAGCTTTAAAATGGTTAATTTTAACCAATAGCCTCACAAATTCTCTAAATTGTCACTCTAAATAGACCAATAGCCATTATCTTGGCCTCTATCTTTTTCCAAACAGCCAAGTTAAGTCCAGAAAACTGTGGTAATATTTGACTTCTACCATTTCTGATTCATTTTCTTGAGCTAATACATAAAAAAAAAAACAATAATAATAAGCTCAAGGTCGCTGTACAAGGAGATAACACAAACACAGCGTCAAACACTGCATTATCACATTCAAATATACAGTAACTAAACAGCAGAACACTAAACAGAGGAGGGCTGAAAATACTGTAAGAAAATATGGGATTTTAGCTGTGATTTTAATGATTTTATAGTTGAGTTTTGGACTGATTTTGATTTTATAGTTAAGTTTTGGAGCCACAGCACTGAATAATTAACCAGCCATGAATGAAAGACGAAAACGAGGTACAGTAGTTTTGAGTTTTGATGGTCAGATGACCGAAGAGAGCGAGGAGGGGAGTAATAGTGCAGAAGGTCAGATAAATAATGGGGAGCAAGTCCATGAATTAATGTAAAAGTTAATGAGAATTTTTTCTACAGATTTCTTGACTTGAAGTCAAGATGAGAGTTTTGAGTTTTAGTGTCTAGTGCTGAGAACAGGTCGCAGTCAGGCAATATTGCAAAAGTGGTAGAATACAGTTTTGATAATAGATTTTTTAATTTTGAGATGGCATGATTTTTTGTATGAGATGGAATTAATTTAGCTCCATCAATAGATAAACTCAGTTCAGACTTTTTTTTAAGGGAAGGTGAACAAAAAACAATAACCTCAGTTTTCTCATTATTAAATGTTAGGAAATTGCGATGTAACCAGATTTTAATGCAAGCAATACAGGTATTCAATGGGTCCAGAGGAAGAGCAGAGACAGAGTGAGCTGATATGCAATAGCATGTTAATATGAATAACATGACTATGGATAATGTGACCAAGAGGTAACAAATAAATATTGAACAGAAGTGGTCCAAGAACAGAGCCTTGAGGGACACCTTGAGAGAGAGAACGTCATAACATAAGATATCATTGAGAAATGATACAAATCAAGATCAAATCTTGAATCAAATGAAGTCAAGCACTACCCATGATGCCGATAGTTTATAGCCGAGAGGTAAGTATGTATGTGATGAGATACAATATGAAGTCACCATAAAACCAAAATAGCCAATTTTTAATTTGTATGGGATACTGCAGTATTAGCTATTATAACATCTCTTCTCTGACCACAGCAATAGCAAACCACAACCTTTCAATGATCAAATCAGTTCCTAATGGAAAAAATAAAGTTTTGTCATACATTTTTCTTGTTTATGAAGCCGTTAAACTCTGATATATGTCACAATAGGGAAGAAAAGACTATCACAACTTTTGTTTCACATTAATTTTAAGTACTCTGTGCAAAGAAAACCTAAAATGTTTTAACAGCATCCTTTTCTAACAGGAAGCTGAAGTACACAGCTAATGGTGGGAGTGCTATACCTGATTGGCCATACTTCAAATCTATTGAGAGGATCTTGTCAAAGGTACCAGAACATGCCCATATGAGTCCACCGAGCCTCTCCACGTCTGGCCCCTCCACCTCTCAACTTGAGTCTTCTGTGCCCCAATCAGCTCTGCCAAGTGGGTTTTTACCCGAGTACACTGGTTCCTCAGAGGAGAAAGACATCAATGATGAGGACGATGGCCTAACAGAGAACTCTGGAAGTTCTTTTGAAACAAGGTAACATGTTTGCTCAGATCACAAATCCATTTCAGAATCATAATCTTGGAGCTATAACTGCATGGCTGTCCATCTGCAGGTCACAACCACGTAAGAGGCGGAGGCTGTCACACGTGTCACTGCGCCGAAAGAAGCTGCGTGTCCTGGATGCAATGCTGCAGGAGCAACGCAGGATAAGCCATGCCGTTGAGGAGGCATGTCACGAAGTTCGCCGGGTTATGCATCAGCAAAACTTCCTGCAGGTGCAGAGCCTCCAGCTTCAGGAGCGAATGATGAACCTCTTGGAGAAGATGATTCCTGCTCAGCCTGCCCCTTCTTGGCCCAACCCACCAACCTCAAAGAGTTTAGGAACACCCACAACTGAGTGATAGGAGTAAGGAGTAACACAAAATAAGGACCTTTTTTGTCTTTGTAGTTGAAACATTGCTAGGTTAAGTATAAAAACGATAACCAACTAGTTAGCGGTACATTTTAGACCTGTTTAAGTTCTTTTAAGTTTTCTACGATGAATATGTTATTCAAAAATGCTGACAGACGAAACCTTCACAAGCAAATTTGTGAAGAAATGACTTATCCACACCATATTCAAAATGTATGTCTTCATGCCTCAAAGGTTTAAAGTTGATTGAAGTGGAAGTGACACAGAAAAAAAGTCAGCAGTAGCGGTTCTGGCTAATTTGGTGGCCTAGGTGAAATCAAACATAGAAACTGCTTTAAATTAACTATAAAGAAGAGAAGAAAGTCGTCTCTGATGGATGTGTGTGGTGGTGGTGCCCCATGCAACCCCTCAGTGTGTTGCCACCGTAGGCAACTGCTTATGGTTACGCAGGATCCGCCACTGTGACTGGTATTATACAAATAATTATCACATTTGAAACTTCTACAATAATCACCCAGACACTGATGCTTTGACTCTGAGTGGAGGCAACGTGTAAGAAGTGGCAGTACTCAGGAAAAGTAAAGCTACACTAAAGATTAAAGTATAGAAGTTTGTAGCGGCCCACTTCAAGCACTGAATCTGGTTCATTTGATTTTGAAATTGCTGTTAGTTTCTGAGAGTCTCTGTCTCCAGGCTACCAACTCTGCTAGAAATGATTTCAGATCTCCTTTAAAGGGATAGTTCACCCACTGTAACTATGGCTTTACAGCATTAGAACAACACTAGGGTGAGTAAATAATCCCTTAATTTTCATTTTAGGGTGAATCATCCCTTAGTTCTGTCAACTGTTGCTAAAAGTGGTTGGTGATAATAGAAACTGGATTTTATGTTGTCATGGATCCAAAATGGTTTAGTTTGTACCATTACAGATCAGTGTTACCAGTACACTATTACAGCTTAGCACAATTTAGCAAAATGTAACATGTTAGTACATTTTACAGAATGCATTCCTTTTGGTAGCAGTTTATATGCATATGGGTCAACAACAGGACACTTGAATTTAGCTTAGATGTTAAAATATACAACAATAAAAATATGCATTTCACATAAAATGACTTATATACAAACCTTTCATGATTGTGCGTGTACGTATGTGTGTGAGGTGTCCAACCATTCAAAGATTGTGAACGAAGCATTCTTGAGGGGGAATAAATGTAGGAAAAAGTAGTTTGGAAAAATCTTTTACACACAAGGGTGAATCGAGTTCAGAGTAGCATACCATACACTTATTATTGCATTATCTTTACTTAATAAAATAGTATATTTTGAAGAACCTAGCACATCTATTTTAAACTTTTTTTAATTTAAAAACCCTACTTTTATCCTCTTGGACATTGCCACTTCACCTTATTGCATTGCTAAAAGTGGCCAGATAGATTGAAGCTGACTGGCACCCAAACATTATAATGGTTAATGCACCGCCACATGCTCTTTAATTCGTCTTAAAGTGAGGACTAGATGGATAATCCTTTCTGCTGTGCCCCAAACTGAGCATGCGAACTGAACGCAAACGGGGAGTGCAAATATGAATTTCAACACCTCTCTTCTCCGTCTGTGATGAATTGCGCGGTCATGCGTTCATGAAAGCTCGCTGTTGATAAGAGGCTGGGTGTGTCATGAACAGAAACCAAGATTTTAAAAAATGCACTTCAACTCTAAACTTGTATTTTGCGCATTTAAATATCGAATGACTATATATATATATATATATATATATATATATATATATATATATATATATATATATGGAAGATTTAACCGACTAAGATCTTTTGAGATCGCCGTTTGTCACGGTTTGCATGCAATTGCACGGTTTGCATCTTGTCAATTAATGCTTTTAAACACATGCATATTAATTCCTACAGACAAATTAATCGTTTTAAGTGCCTCATTAAACTTAATAGTTATAATTATTATAGTTTTAACTGGCAGAAACTTAAAGCAAACACTGCCTGTTTTTTTACGACTGCCAATGAGAGCGCCGTATTTATTTGAATATGGAACATGATTGACACATCTGTTGACCAATGAGAGAGCTGATATCATTTTGCAAACGTTACGGTGCCATAGCGACAAGAGAATGACGCTTTGTATTCCAACAATAGTGAATGGAATGGCAGTGGTTTAAGAACGTCGCGCAAACGAAAATTCTGAAATAAAGGAGGGAAAACTTTGGGATTAAAAACAGGTAAGCTACGGTGTAAACATGAATGAAAAGTGTTTTGGCTTGTTACATATAATTAGAGCTGTTTAAACTCTTTGTATCTGTTATTTATTTTATTAAAGTATCATTCTCGTCTATCATTGTCAAGTGTTTGAAAACGTACGTTTAAAGCAACTTAAAAGTTGGTAAAATATCACGTCATAATTTTAATCACCTTTAAGATTTTTTTAGTAGTTAGATAGTTTTTTTAAAATACGAAATAAAATGTGCACAAATATTTCTAAAATATTTATGTTTGATATAATATTGTTTAAATAATAAAATGTATTACTTCATATTTAAAAATATTTGTAAATTATTATAAATTTAAAAAATGCACTATCGTAAATACGTATATTCAATTTATGTCTCAATTTATACGAGTTGTTAAAACACATGATCAAAAAGAAGACACACACAGATTATATATATATATATATATATATATATATATATATATATATATATATATATATATATATATATATATATATATATGTATGTATGTATGTGCGTGTGTGTGTGTGTGTGTGTGTGTGTGTGTATATATATCTATGCATGTATCAAAGTTTGTGTGTGTGTGTGTATATATACTGTGTATGTATATGTATGTATGTGTGTGTGTGTATATATATGTATGCATGTATCAAAGTTTGTGTATGTATATATATATATATATATATATATATATATATATATATATATATATATACTGTATATGTATGAATATACTGTATATGTATGAATGTGCGTGTGTGTGTGTATATATGTATGCATGTATCAAAGTTTGTGTATATATATATATATATATATATATATATATATATACTGTATATGTATGTATGTATCAAAGTTTTTTTTTCTTCTTTCATTAACGCTTTACAGTTATTTCTGCAAATAATAGAAATACAAGAAGACAAATGTGTTAAAAATATTACCCCTTTAGGGCACCTCTTTACTGTCTGCTGTGTTTTTGTTGTACATATATTGTGTTTCTTGTAACTCTTCACTGACATATATGACATATATGAAGTCTCATGTGTTCTAACCTTAGTCACTTTACTCCCCTCAGGTCTGACCCTCACCAGGGCAACAAGATGATTTTTCATGGTTGGAACTGTATCTGAACTAAACATCTTTACTTGTGCAAAGTATTAATACTGTGAATTCCTTCACCGAAATGAGAGTACTGAAGACATCTGAGTCGACAATGAGACATTTGGACCGTCCCACCAGCCCGGCGGTTCGCAGGGTGGAGATGGAGCGTGGCAGAGCTGGCTACGGATTTACCATTGCCGGCCAAGCACCTTGTATTATGCAAGGTATAATAAAAGGAAGTCCGGCGTACAGTGTCGGACTGCGACCTGGGGACCGCGTCTTGCGTGTGAATGATACAGATGTGTCTGAGGCATCACATGAAGTTGTGGTGAAGCTAATCGGGACGTCATCACGCTCACTGTGTTTGCTGGTCACATCTGTTGACAGGCCGGCCATGGCCTCCTGCTCCAGCGACGAGGAGCTGGGTTGTCAGAGTAAGAGTAACCTGCCATGGCTCAATCCTGGAAAAAAGGACTCCTTCCCTTCTAAACTCAACAGTATGGACATGAGGGAGCCAATGCTTCAGTCAGTTGGAAGTTTTGATACTGTCTTTGAAATTTCCAATCAGGGCACCATGACCGCCCATCAAGACGAGCAGAACAAACAAAGACCTTTGTCTGAACCGGATATGTCTTATTGGTTGCAGCAACGTAGACCCAAAAGCCACATCGATGATGACACATCTCGAGTCGTGAGTGAGGATTCTGTGTTTTCAGACCTTCAGAGTCAGAATGACTTTGTATCTGACTCCAGCATCCTAAATGTTGCGATGATTGTGGGATACATCAGCTCCATGGAACTGGAGCTAGTAACGTCCCAATCTGAGGAGGAGGCATTGCAAACCATTCGTGAGTGCATCAGTCGGATCGGTATTGAGCAGAAGACCCATTCATTGGTCATGATGAGGGTCAAATGCAACTGCATTCAGCTTTGTGACGACCGAGACGTCGTTCTGGCGTCTTACCCAGTGGAGAACATGGCACTTTGCGTCATTTGCACGGAAGACAGCAGATTCTTTGGCCTTGTCTCAGTTGATTCGGCCAAGAATATTGATGTTGGGACACAGGCAAGCACCCTGAAGACATTATGCCACGTCTTTTTTATCGACCCAGAGCTTTACAACCACAAGGAGCACCAAAGTATCATGAGGCACTTTGGGATTCCCTGTACTCCTGATCCAGATACTCAAGGTTGCTTGGAGTTTCCTCAAACTCCGCACTCGATTTCACACTTCGTGTCTGTCCTCTATACTGACATGGGAGATTATATTGAAAAACTCAGAGTTAAACTCGACAGCGAAAACCCTGACGAAGGACAACAAAGTGCGAGGAACAGTGGCAGCGACAGCGGGATCGGAATTGCTTCGCCAGAGGATAGAGACAGTCTTGGCCAGTGGAGCTTCACATCTCCAAACATTCCCAATCCTCCACCGTATTATTCCCAGCACAGGAACAGTGCACTCCTCAAACCAGAGTGCAGGTGTCTTTTGTCTGAACCGCTAACACCTCAAGCTATGACTCACTCAGGTGTCTCGGCCAGGGTGGATGGTTCAGCTTTTACTCCTCTTCCTCTTAGTTTGCAATCTAACTTGCCATCTAAACAGAGAACCAGTCAACGCAGACCTTCCATTGGCTTAAAAGCTCGCTGGCAGAAGTCTCGTCCTAACAGCATTGAATGCTTGGTAGAGAGGGACGACGATGAGCCCAAAAGTAAAAGTAGCATCCTGCCGCCTGCTATGGAACAAATTCCGACTCTCAGATACAAGCCACTTGAAGATCTCAAGCCTCCTCAGAGAATGAACTTCACCCCAGAGCTTGAGCTGACCACCAGGTTATTCAGTGGCTCAGCCAAGCATAAGAATGGGGAAAACAAGGTCAGAAAGAAAGTCTCTGATGACTTGATTGTTGAATTTGTATTATTATTGCAGTATATATAAAAACTAAAGGGTGTTCTTGTGGGTGATTTGCTCAAAAGTAGCATAAACCTTAAAGGATTAATTCACCCTCATGTCGTTCCAAACCTGTAACACTTTCGTTCATCTTCTAAACACAAATGAAGATCTTTTGGTAAACCTGCGATATAGCGTCGGGATTTACCTGCTAGCACCAGCAGGGGGTAAACCTCCGATATAAGTAAGTAATAACATTAAGACCCAAAACAGCTTTAATAACATGAAAATACACCTAACAAAGTTGTTGTTAACACAGTTTCAAGTTTACACACCACTGTAATGCCGAATCAGGTTGTTGCCATTATGGTAAAAGCGCCGACAATCGCAACACTTCATTTAACATGTCGTTTTTACTCAGTATTTCTTTCGGTGGTACAATAGTCGTTGATGCTCGTGGTCTGCCTGCCATTGTGGATTTAAATGATTTAAATGTAAAAAAATTTTAATGAAAAAAAGTTGTCTGCTAAAGTATTTCCGGTATGGTAGTGGGTGCCGTCTAATTACCGATGCTATATCGCAGGTTTACCCCCTGCTGGTGCTAGTAGGTAATTACCGACGCTATATCGCAGGTTTACCCCCCTGCTGGTGCTAGTAGGTAATTACCGACGCTATATCGCAGGTTTACCCCCTGCTGGTGCTAGTAGGTAATTACCGACGCTATATCGCAGGTTTACCCCCCTGCTGGTGCTAGTAGGTAATTACCAAAGCCATATCGCAGGTTTACCCCCCTGCTGGTGCTAGTAGGTAATTACCAAAGCCATATCGCAGGTTTACCCCCTCATGGTGCTAGTAGGTAATTACCGATGCTATATCGCAGGTTTACCTATCTTTTTAATGAAATCTGAGAGCTTTCTGTCCCTCCATTGACAGATGGACTATGCAACTACCACTTTGACTTTAAAAAGAGATCGTAAAAATAATCCAAATGAATTGAGTGATTTAGTCAAAATTTCCTGAAGAGACTTAATCGCTTTATATGTTGAACAGATTGAATTTAAGCTTTTATTCACATAAACATTGATCAGCGAACATAAACAGAAGTTTAACTGAACCTGGAATGACACGAGGGTGAATAATTAATGTAATTAATCACAGAATTTTAATTTTTGGGTGAACTATCCCTCGAATTACCTTAAAAATAGCATTAACCTTCAGTATGACTTATAATGAAGATTGTGAGCACTAAACTAACTTTACAATACAACGATTTAATGACAATGTTTTACTGAATGCCCACTATTATTTTTTATTTATTTCTCTACTAGTTTTTCTTCTCTTAAGTAGATCCTAGCTTTGTAAGGTGAATCAAACTATACAATCTTTGCTTTGCCGTTGCTATGTTTCCAGCACTAAGTCTCATGGCAGGTTTCTTGCCACCATGTTAAGTTAAAGGGCTTAATACAATGAGTCAAGGAACAGATGGTGCTGCAAGCAACAGGCACAGCAGATGGAGCTATTGGGTTGATTAGTGCAGTTCAATATGATTACGCCGGATGGATCAGCTTTAGCTTTATTAACAATGTCGGGAGTCACCTAGCAACAATTTGTCAGCCACATAAAAGAACGGAGGAAAATTATTTCCTTCCTTTCACTGAGATGATTTATTGCTGGATCATCTGTCATGTTTAGTCCTTCAGATTTAATTTTAAAGCCTAAATTTTAGATGGAAATTTATAGATAGAACAGGATTAATTTATATATTAGGTTAATAATTTACATAACTTTTTTTAACCACTTTTTATGTCAGTGGTGTTGTAGTAATATAATTAGTATATATGTCTTACATTTATTTTGTGAAAGTATATGAAACAAAATTTAATTTTATATATTTTATTAAATAATTTTTGGTTACACTTTATTTTAAATTGTCTTTAAATTAGGAGTGCTAATAATTAATTACATGTACTTACTATAGGGTTGGGTTTAGTTACATGTAATTATTTATAATTTATAATGGTAGTTTTTTTTTAAGATACCATTATGAATTTTCAGTGGTGTTAATCTGTTATATAGTTTACAATCAAAAAAGTTTTATTAGACTACAAATTAGTTTCAAGTGAGACGATACGATAAAAGAGTAACAATGACACTATAATTCAGTGTTGCTGAGTTTTTTAAAAAGGTACCATTATGAATATTCAGTGGTGTTTACAGTCAAAAAAGTTTTATTAGACTACAAATTAGTTTCGATACGATAAAAGAGGATTGTAACCTATTGCAAATGTTTATTTTTACTCTTTATGCCACTGTATTGTAAGACACAAATTAATGTTATTCACATTTGCTGGGACATTCTGAAGGATTGTATATCAAATGTAATAAACTCTGGTTTGTCCTCTCAGGGATCTTTATTTTGGGCATTCACAAGGGGACGCTCTTCTGTTCGAAGACCATCAAGTCCAGCTAAACGACTCAGTCTGGCTCATTCACTTAATGACCTTGAGGTAAGAAATAGCAGTTTCTTGCCTCCAACTGAGTCACCCGCTTCATACTGTTAAATCATAGTTTTGTATTTGCTGCGGTGCTGATGCATGAAAGCAGAGAAACGGGTGGGTCTAATTGTTTTGTTATCAGTACAGAGGAAGGTCAGTCAGTCTCTATTATCCTCCAATCCTGTATTCAACTCCTATATTTTTATTTTCTCTCTAAATACACAGAGGAGCCTTTGTGATGCTCCATTATCTTCAAGCACAGTCACGTTTTTTCTGTTTTCAATAGACAAGGATGACCATGAAACTATTATGAACACTTGACACTCTGCATGACAGTAATAGTACTATTAGTATCCTCTCCCAAATGTAAAGAACACTTTATGTGGCTGGGCAGACTGAAAACACACATTACTTTGAGCTTCAACCCTCACTATATTATTATTATTTATATATTTTTTTTAATTAAAGGTTTCAAAGTCACGCGGTGTAGCTTTGTGTGATGAACAAGTCCTTCATTCTTATTCACTAAATATTTCATTTCAATATTTAGTTTTAATAAATATCCAGTCTGTTTGTCAAATCATATGACATTAGAAGACTAGGAAGGAATGGAAGGGAAAATGATACACTACCGTTCACAATTTTGATGTCAGTAACATTTTTAAATGGCTTTGAAAGAAGTAAATGCTCATCAATGCTGCATCTACTTTAACAAAAATACAATACAATTGTGAAATATCATTGCAATTTAAAACAACTAGTTTCTATTTGAATATATTTTAAAATGTAATTTATTCCTGTAATGCAAAGCTGAATTTTCAACATCATCCCTCCAATGTTCAGTGTCACATGATCCTTCACAAATCATTTTAATATGATGATTTGATCATTAAGAACCATGTCTTATTTTTATAAATGTTGAAATCTGCTTAATATTTTTGTGTAAACTACGGAAAACTTTTTTTCCCCTCATAATTCTTCAAAATAGTTCAAAAGAACAGCATTTATTTGAAATGTAACAATATAAAGTATCTTTTCGTTCACTTTTGATCAATTTTATGCTTCCTTGTTGAATAAAAGCAAATATCTTACTGACCCCAAAGATCTGAACTGAAGTGTATATCACACAAGGAATACTTCTGTGGTGCGTTTTTGGTGTTTTTGCCGTTTGTTTGTAGAAAATAACAACGTACCAGTGTGGAATGGCAAGAGGGCGAGCAAATGATGGCCATTTTTGTTTTTGGGCAAACTGTTTCTAGGTACTGTATACTCAACAGAGAGACTAATGAGTACATTTTATACCTTTAAATATTATTTTGTGCACACGAATGGAGTCATGTGAATTTTAACCAGCACATTTCTTGAGGTTTAAAGCTGGAAAAGGTCTGTCCCCTCTCCAAGTGTGGAATCTGAGAGGAGTAGGATTTCCCTTCGGCTTTTCCTGGAACTTGAAGCAGCCTATTTCATGGACCTAATGCCCCTCTGGTGGTCAGGCAGACTGGAAAGTGTGGTTATGAGAACATCAGTCACGCTGCTGGTATTCACCAGGAGAACAAGAGCGAGAGGGAGGGATGTGAAATGGAGAGGCTTGTTTAGTTGGAAAATGCTTGGTCTAAGCATGTTTTTTTTGTTGCCAGATAACATCTCAATGCAAGGCTATTCAGTTCATTTCAGTAATGTACTCAGCAGTTTTGTGCTGCAACAAACTTCACCTCTTTTTTTTTAATGACTGTGACTTTTACCTAGTAGAAATATCATAACATTGACAGTGACCATATGATTTCTGTTTTATCTAGTTTCTCTTGCATTTACATTCATGCATTTGGCAGACGCTTTTATCCAAAGCGTTTGGATTTAAGAAACAGTTCTTGCTGTCTCTGGGTTCGAACCCATGACCTTGGCGTTGCAAGCACCAATGCTCTACTGATTGAGCTACAGGAAAGCTAGATTGAGCTCTTTTTTTGCTTCAACTTTCTCTTCTGTACACTAATAGAATGCAAATTCAGCGTTTGAAGCAACTCTCAGTCAGATCTGCACCACCTGAGATCAGCAAAGGAGGAAGTGCAACACAGTACACTTTAGATCACCATAGGCATCCGTCACGATGGCAGAGAGTTTGGACAGCATCCACCCCTCAGACAGCACTTCTCTTAGCACTAAGACTGAGCCAGGCGTCTTGATTAAGCTGTAGAGTGTTTTGGCAGCTCCAGCTTCCAGCACACAACCACATATAAGATCGTTACTGCCACCACTGAGAGTCTTGCACACATATAGTGGTTGTATTTATAGCCCAGTAGGCAGAAGCAGTGGAGGCCTGTGTGCTGTTGAGGATGGACAAGGAAATGGCACCAGTTTGGACTTTATCATCAAAACCGTTATCAAATAGTAACGAACACAATTGTATGATGTTGCCGTTGATAGTTTTATAGCACATGGTAGATTTATTTCCCAAGGGATTTGGATTTACAGCAGTTGTAGATCACATCAATGTTTGTATCATATCAATGATGAAGAATTGTATTATTGCTGAAAACCCTTCAAGTATTGAAATGATTTCTGCCAATTTCTCTTCCAAAAAGCTATTAACAGATAAATAACTTGTAGAATAGAGTTCTACTTATATTAGTGACTAGCAGCTTATCGTGTAAAGCTCATACATACTCAGATAATTAAGGTGTTTGTTGCTTAATTGAGCAACTAATGCTCTCATTACATTGCATATTGTAAAAATGCTACATTTTATATAATTAAAGTGTGGCTTGTGCTATTGATACCTAGTACAGTAATACCTCGAGATACGAGCATAATCCGTTCCAGCGCAGAGCTCGTAACTTGAATTGTTTGTATCTCGAATCACATTTTCCCATAGGAAATAATAGAAAACAAATTAATCCGTTCCAGATCCGTGACAATGGAAAAAAACATGTTTTTTATTGGTATAGACACACACAATTATAGTACATGTATACAGTATAAGGATTTGTGTGATATCAAATAAAATGTGGTTTTAAATATAAGTTTTTACAGACAGTAGTGGCAGGTGAGTAGGAGGGGGGAAGGGGACTTGGTACGCAGACACTTGATTCTGTATCGTATCGTATCTTACACGAACACTACGTAAACAGTAAAAACTTACATAAACTTAAATTCACATAACTGAACTTAGCTTACGTATTTAAAAAAAAAACATTATTTTATATTGTTTTGCTTTTTTCGATTTGTCTTCTTTCCTTTTTTCACCTTACTACCCTCACTTTCACTTTCACTCGGTGCAGACCTTTTAACGAAATACCAATCGAGGGAGATTTGTTTCTGTCTCCCTTTAAAAATAAGTAAGTAACATGTCCAATGTCCGAAGCACGACCAGTAGATGATTTATCAGGGTGTTTCTTTTCAATAAAATCAGAAACCTTCTGCCACATAGCCATCACTTCCTTAATTTCACTTGTAGAAATTTTTTTCTCCAGTTCACCCTCCTCCTTCTTGCCACTTCTGAGCTCTTGCAACACCAGCGTATGTTCATAGTCTGCAGCTCGATCAACTCCTCAGTCCAGTTCCTCCTGATGCTCCTGTTGCTCGATCACTCACCGCGCTCATATTTATCCACAATTTTATGCTTTATTTCCATGGTCATCGTGCGTTTCTTCTTCTCACTAACATCCTTACCACTCACTTTCTTAGAACTCATCGCTATTATGAAGAATAATGCACAAAATATAGAGAAAGTCAGCTGCTCGTGGGCGATGCGTACAGAAGTCAGCGAACACATGAAGTGAACGTGCGTTGGCGTCAGTACACGTGCTCGTATCTCGAATATTTACTCGTATCTAGAAGCAAAAATCTGCCAGAAGGCTTGCTCGTATCTTGGAACACTCGTATGTAGAGACGCTCGTATCTCGAGGTATTACTGTATATAAGAGTTGAGTCTATTTGGTAATTTTATGTTAAAAAAACATTTTTCTTGGTTGGTTGCTGATGCAACACTCTAAACAAAAGTTATGTTTTTGTCATTTTGCCTGCCAGTTTTAAGGTACGGTTACATGTACTGTTGTATAGGTATTTTCAATAGGAACCCATGCAATTAGGAAGTCCACTTTTTCTCTACAAAACTTTGTTGCAGCCCACTATTAACTAATGAGAATCTTAGAGAGGAGTCCAGTTCTACTCTCAGTAATACAATGCTTGATTTCAAACGGACCTGACTCTATTCACACCCACACAACTCACTTTAAATATTCCTGTCTCTCAAACGCTCTTAAGACAACATTATACAGACTCTCAAATCAACATGACATCACAGATTTTTTCGGTAGGTCTGAGAGAGTGAGGATTTATTGCTAGCGGAGTTAGTGGGAGGAGGAATCTGTCTGAAGCGCAGAGTGAAAGGAGACGGGAGGAGGAAACGGGACAGAGCGCAGCAGGGAAAGTCAGACAATCTGAATGCAGGGGCTGAAACTCGGAAGATATATACATTCACTTCAGCTTTATCCTGTGAACTCACAGAGTGTGCAGCTAAATGGACATGCCTATTTACACCGGTGTCTATAGGAGCCCTGAGGACTAATAATACTTACGAATGGAGCCAACATTAACTCTTCACTCTACTGTAAGTTCTCTCCTGAAGTCACTGCATCTGTTTTGGATGAAACTCTATGCATGAGGCTTGTTCTTCATATATTTAGAGTAGATATTTACTAGAAATGCATTCTCCAAAGTGTTTAATTTGTGCATGTGTGGCCTCACATTGGAATGTTTTGGTCTGTGTGGAGTAACTCCCTGAAATGTTTTGCTGAACTCTTTATACTTACTAAACTTTAAGTAAACCACACTTGAAACGGATGACATCAATGCAGGATTTCTCAGCTGGACTCAAACTTTCCTCTGGGTTGGTCTTCTACACTGAAACTGCTATGTTAAATATAGCCTTAAGCAGTCTGTCAACACTTCTCTAAGTGCATTCGCTTTTACACTCCTTGCAAAACACATAGTGAAATACCTGCGTACAAATACCATTGCTTTATTTGTTGTACTGTCTTAAAATGTTTCTGTGTTTAGATGTAAAAATGATCCATGAGATCATCATCGTGACATAACATTCAAATATTTACTACTCCCAGATGAGGCGAAGCATGTCCTATCCTTTGACACAAGTCTTTACTTGGTATTCATTCTTCTTGGATGATTTGCCAGTATTTCTCCTTATTCCATGTGGTTTGACAGTTGCGTTTTTGATTCTTTGAGCAGAGGCCACCTGTTCTGCTAAAGGGCGATGTTTTCTTTCTCTAGATGTGTGGCCTCCCTTTGCTCCCAGGTCTGGTAACCCAAAACCACAGGCTACGTGATTATTCCTCTGTAAACAGAAATGTTTCCTTTGACCTGATTTTGCTTATAAGGGCCGTTCACACCAAGAATGAAAACTATAAAGTTTAAACAATCATTCTAATACTATGAGAATAGGGAAATCCACAACACACCTTTAATGATACTGACAAGAGGAATCATTTTCCAGCTGATAACAGCCAATCAGAAAGAGCTTGAGCATTTAAAGCTACATTTGAAAAAACTGCAGTTCACGCTTATAATAAACAAAACATTATCGTTGTCACAGTCATGTCACGTTCCTCCTGTGTGTCCCTCCTGTGTTGCCGTAGTTTGTCATGTAACCACTCCCCCTTGTTTGTTTCCAGGTGTTCCTTTTTTTCTCTAGCTATTTATACCATCATGCTCCCCATTGTCCTTGTCGATCGTTAACGTTGCTGTCATGGTTCTTTGTGTGTGGATGCCCTCTCCGTGTTTGCACTGTTGAGTGCCGTTTGTTTCTGTTTATTATTAAAGTTTTTTCTGTTCTAAACTCGTGATCTCCTTCCGTGTCTCCACATCGCACACAATCCTGCGTTTGTGGTAACAATCGTTTGGTTGAGTTTGATGCTTTCCTGTAGCTCAATCAGTAGAGTGTGGCGCTTGCAACCCCAAGATTGGATTGATTCCCAGGGAAAGCAAGAACTGATTAGAATGTCAATGTGTTTCTTAGGAGAGGCGCATCACTGTATATGTCAGTGGTTCTCAAATAGTGGGGCGCGCCCCCCTGGGCAAGTGTACCCTAGGGTACATGCTTTTTTTTTTGCCAGGGAGTAGGTTTTCTTGCACTGAACAAGAGCAGCAGATATGAAGCTCAGATAACCATCCCCTCATCCTTTGACGTGTACGATCACACCAGTGTTCATATGTGTCACGTGATCAACCACTGAATTCACACGTGTTTACACGTGCTATCTGGCACTGATCCAAAAAAAGACGCGCTCAGAGCTTGTCATTTATCACAACAATTCAGTGTTTTCAACCACATAAGATTTATTTTAGGTTTCAACAAGTTGGTGACTATTTTGAATTGTCTATTATACAGCGCTTTTTGTGATTGCGGTATGTCACGTGACGAGCATGACGCGTTGCCATGGAAACGATAAGGCGAAAGTTCCAAAATGGGGGCGGGGGGGGCGCGCAAAATTTTTACCTCTTCCTAGGGGGGCGCGACAGAAAATAATTGAGAAGCACTGGTATAGGTATACATTTAGAATAGAAAACGTATAGAAAACGACACCCTTGCGGTTTCGTGTGTACAGCCAATATGTATATTTTGTGAAACGATGATGTCATCACATCACGTGTCAGCTGCGTCACACGTAAAGGCAACAACAATAATGGCGGACGACATGATTGTGTTCGTGCTGAAGAAGCTACTAAGCCTACTAGCTTTATTACAGAAAAATCTACTGCTTCAATGTAATTGTGGTGAGCAACAAGCGATAATGGACAACACCATACGCCACGGTTATGCGCATGCTCAAAGTCTTCTTCTCCGTGTATAGTGTATATCTGTGGCAGAATTACAGCGCCCCATACTGGTCTGGCATATATACTACACCGTTTTCAGACGGTTTCAGTGGTTTCGTGTGTACGCTGATATTTCTTGAGACAACGGCGTGTTTACGGAATTTTTTTTGAACGAGGAAAAAAAATTATCGGATAGGGAATGCACCGGCTTCGTGTGGACGTGACCTTAAGTCGCTTTGGATAAAAGCGTCTGCCAAATGCGTAAATGTAAAAATTATGAGGCCCCCTGGTTGAGAACCACTGCTCAGATGATAATAAGTGTGTTTAGGCGCATAAATGGACAAAAATGCATTAATTAAATAAAAAAATCTGCATTCACTGTGTCCACCTGCCGCTCTACAGCCTTTACCTTCACCCGAGAGCTGGTGCAAGACCATAACACAGTCTACACTGAGCATGGCCATAGTTGCGTTGTGTCCAGTAGACAGGGTGTAACGATAAATAATCGGATGAAAGCTTATGAGGAGTGTCTGGCTCAAATGGACATACGCCATTGTTGCTCATTAGTGACTAATTGTTTCAAGACATTGACTTATACAGATGAAAGAAGTTCTGCTCTAGCTCTGGTTAATGGTTTGGTTTTGTTTGATGTGGGTTGAACACAAATTTTCTTCTTTTTTTGTTTGTTTTTATTTGTTGGAGCCAGGGGGCTAATTTTCTCTCTTTAGCCCAGCTCTGTTTTTCCTGTTTGAGCTCTTTAGGACTCATTTACAGCTGCATATTATCCCTCATTATTAACCTTTTCAGCACTTTAGGCTTCCGCAACCTTACAGCTGCTACTACCTGTCATTATTTACATTTCTTGAACAATGAAGTGCGTGTATAACATTTGTAATGGTTACTTTGGTAAGAACATGAGGATGCGACTGCGATACAAGTTCAGTTTTAATGTCATCCACTCAAAACTATCGAGCTGCCTTCCTACAAAGCACCCCTGTAAGACAATTTATTTATTTGTATTTAATTTAGTGTAATTGATCTTAGAAGCCAGAATACCTCAAATAAATTCTGTCTACATAGGCAGCACAGCTTTTGGAAAAGAGGTATTGACAGTCTTGTGCTTGTAGTGCTTTTAAAGTACCTAGAGACCAATTGACTGATCTATATAAATCTTATTCAGTCCCTGTGCAGCAATTCCTTTATTTTTTAACTGAAGAACCTCCATATGTTCCCAAGTCTGCCTGTCATTTCACAGGTTGTTTCCTTCCAATACTCCAGAATTGCTTTGAAAGCAGTTGGTGGGTATACACTTGGTCACAGCTATATTTGTCAGGAAAGAGGAGATCTACCCGCATATAATTGAGTGTTAGGTTTCAGTCTGAGGGCCGCTGGTTCGGTACAAAGAGAGCGAGGAAAGAGAGAACGTTTGAAAGTGTTTTTGGGTGGGGTCATGGGTTAAGCTTAGATGATGATGGATGCTTTTCCTCCAGGACTTACCCTTCTACAAAGGAGTGGAGCGACGATTATCCTGTGCAAATTGCAGATGCAAATGTACCATTGTATAAATGTGTGTTTGCACATATGTCTCTTTTGGGCAGTTGTGTTTAAACTTTTACACTACAAATTTGTGCATTAGTGACCATAATAACCATTACAAAATGGTTGCCTCCATAAACACTCACTTTCAATTGTTTTGTCAAAGATTAAAAGATGTTGAAAAAATGTTAACAACTTCCAGAGCTTGCAACCATTAGTGGTGTTGGTTAAGGCTAATATTATTCTCTTATTACTCTAAACTTTATTTAGATATTAAAGGGGTCATGAACTGCATTTGTTCTCTGAGGTCCACTTATAATGTTATCAAGATTTTTACATTAAGAAAACAATCTAAATTATCTTAATTTAGAAGTATTATAAGCTATTTTCCTGGTTTTGACCCTCTTTTGAACATTAATAAGCGTGCGGCATTCAAGACCCACTGCTATGATTGGACAATATTTTTGCATATTATTATGTCCCGAGTCTAGGAAACAAATCTACCAAGGGCATAATTTGGCCAGGTTGTAAAATTGGATCCCTTTCGGACTCACTCCGGTCGATAATTAAACAAAAGCAACACAACTGAATAGGAAAAAGTAATATTGAATTTATTAAAGGAACAAAATGAAAGAGAGCATCTCTTCAGGGTGTCCAAAGGCCAAAATAACAAACAGAAAGAGTACAAACAAAAAGAGGGAATAAAGTAAATACCCTAACGATTAGAAAACAAAATACATTTAACTTCCCTATCTCCCTGGTGAAAAACAAATACAAACAAGCTCAAATTAAATGGCAGGACACCCCTACGCTCCAAGTTGTTCAACACATTACTGAGAATTAGAAAACAAGGAACCAAGCTGTTGCGATAACCAATGTTACACAAAAAGATCTCAAATTAATGTAACATAAACAAATGTGAAAATAAGGTCGCACTCAATACACAGTCAAACATATCGACCGGAGGAGGGATCCAGGAGCTCTCAACCCGTTCGCGGACAGATCAGAAATGAGCTCCACGTCAAAGGCCGGAAGCTTCCTTATATAGTCCCCACTCATCCGATCAGCCAATGATGACCAGACATCCTAATGGATCACCTATTGAGACAGACATCACTAGGGGAGAAAGAGAAAGGCAGAGCAATCGATTCATTCACAAAACGAGGATCGTAACACATATATAAGTGATTTTATACGTGTGGATTTTTTTTTTTTTTTTACTTTTGATGTTGAAAAATGTTTTGTTTCGTAAACATTTGCCAACAATGTGAAACATTTATGCGTATTACATATGTTATAAGACTTGGTTGAGGAAAATGAAGTGCAGCTTTGTGTTGAATAAAATGAAATGTAATGTCTTACTGATGACAAAACAGAATATGTTGCTCATTGAAGCTTTTATTCAGGATTACAGCAAATGGATTAGAGAAAAAAAATAACAAGAGGCAGTTGTACTACTTGCTTTCTTCCGTATATTTGATAATCCAAATCATTAACCCCATAAATGCCAATGCAAACGAAAGAGTTTGACTACAGTATAAATACTCAGTACATTTCAAATAATCTATATCAGACAAAGCAGTAGTGTGTTGTGACATTTCTGTCGAATCCATTGGAGTGACACGGCATCATCTTTTATTTTCAATCTCTCTGAAAAGTGCATTGAACTGTGTCTTGTTTAAAAATGAATCAGCAGTAAAATGAAGCGAAATAACTAAGTGATGCGATCTGACTGGGACTTCATCCGTGCTTTCTTAATGTTAGGATCACAAGGACGGTACAAGTTTTTCTTGGCACTGCTCAATGTCTTGTAATCCTCACAGGCATATATCTATGGTTTTGTTGCTGGAGCAATCCTGTGTTTGCGTATCTCGTATTTACTAAAGAGGCAACAATGTAGAAGAAGGCTTTCGTCACACTATGACGCTTTTCTGAGCTTGGTTTCAATAAAAGTTGTTTTTGGACTAACAAGGAAGTTGACTTACAGGGTATTTTTATAGTATGATGACCTCTTATGTGTCAAAAGCAGACTGTAACACAGGATTCATTTTGTCTGGTTTACAAAAGCAGTTTCTACAAAGTTTCTGGTTTAGAAACCATTCATAGTAGGTGAAACATAAAAGCGTCAATGGAGGCTAGGAGGATACTGTAACTATAGATCTCAGATTAGTTACTGTACTGTATTGTAGTGCTTTGTTTTGTTGGATGTCCTGTCCAGAGGCCAAGCTTGTGACCTCCTAATTGAACGTGGTTTCATTTACACATGGAAACCATCCAGTCATTGTTCCTCATAAGATCCAGGTCAGTGGGATTTTTGCATTTTGTCCTGATGATTACAAAGATAGAGTTGCACAGGCAATGTGTTTAAAGTCAGCGGTTAAAATATTTCTGTGGTTCGTTTTATGGTTGGGAAGAGAATACATGGCCTTGGTTAACAATATTTTGTGGTTTTCATTTTGCGTCTGGTTTTGTTTTCCTCGGTGTAATCATGTTGTTTCATGGAGATGTTGCTGCTTCTGATTAGGTGAATGGCAAACCATAGTGTTTTTTGGACTTATAAGTCAACGAATGCTGACAGCTAGTGTAATGAACACTTGAAGTAGACACATTTTGTGCAAACCATCTTATCAGGCTTTCCCTTCCTATGTCGGGCTCAAAGGAAGTCTCCTCTGAGGTCTCTGATGTTATTTTCAGGCAGCTTGTTGTCTGCCAGAGATAAGAGGAAGAGATTTGTTTTTCCTCCTTGAAAATGAGTCTAGAATTCAGAATATAGTTGGCTTTGCTTTAGCTCCGGGCTACAGCTTAAACTAAACTTAAAAACAATATATAGGAGTGTGTTCATTGGTTAGTTTATAAAGTCAGATCAATCCTGCTCATCCAACAGAACGGATACTTCCTTAAATCTGGAGCCATTGACTGCGGAAACTAATATTGTAAATCTAAAGCCCTCTTTATCTCTCTCTCTCACTCACACACACACACACCCAACCCACATACACACATTCATGTGCTCACAGTGTATTCTTACTCAGAAGCCCAACCTATATAGGGCTGGCAAACTATTTTTTCCTACCACAGAATCCCCAAATACAGTCGAGAGTTGGTTTGAAACCAAAATGAAAAAGAAAAATAGCATATAATATAATCACCCTTCCCTGGTAGCTTCAGTCTGGGAAAGGCCCACCCATCATGCCCAGTGCTAAGAGAAAGAAAAATGTCTAAATTTGTCCAGAGACTCTTCTTCAAATAATCACATATGAAATACAAACTCAATATAATAATAATAATAATACATTACATTTATATAGTGCTTTTCCAGAGCTCAAAGCGCTTTACATAGTAGGGGGGGAATCTTCTCAAAATATGCTGCATTTTATCAAAACGACAAAGTGAAAATATTTATTGACCAAGATTTCATCAATGATGACGAAGACAGTATGCATAAAGGGAATAGGGGCTTTTGTACCGGGTGGTCATTAAAACTCACTTAATTTATAGGAACTAGTCTTAGTCCCCTTTTTACTAGGGCCATTTTCCTGGTTACACTGCGATGTCATTTAAGCGCAACATTTAACAATGTCAATTACTCCGTAGCGTAAAGGTTGAAAAGTGCTTGGCCATCGGTGTCGGTCCGTTTATCACTGTTTTCTATGTTCATGGAGTAAGTACACTTCCTAGCCCCCCAAAAAGTTGCTTTTTAGACCTAAATAGGCTTAAGAGTCTACGATTGGATCATTATTGCAGTGATTATTATGTTTCTAGCATGTTATATATTTGGCAACAGTTATTCTAACCCTAATTTGAGTGTGTAGCTTTTCATTTTTTAAACAACCATGTAATAATTCCAGGTTAACAATGTCAAGTTTCAACAGACTCAAATTGTGACAGAATGGTTGGGAGGGAGCGTGAAGAATCATTTCACACATGAATCAGGAGCTCTGAGTCCAGAACTTAAACTTTTGGGATGTGCTGGAGGAGACTTTACACAGTGCTGGACTCTTGCATTGACAATACAAGATCTTGACCAAACATTGATGCACCTCTTGATGGAATAAATGTTGTGATGCTATTTCCATCAAGAGGTCTTGTAATGAGCGCTCTGTAAAGTCTACTTCAGCATATCCCTAGAGCTAATTTAGTCCCCCCCAAAAGGCATGTCTATAACTAAAATCGTTTTCAGTTCAAAAAGTGTGTACTTCTGCCAATAGTTATAGGAACTATGAAAGCGTTCCTCCGGTGTGAAAACCCCTAGTGATATATCTCTCAAATACAGGATGTAATTGAAACAATACTTACCACATTTTTCTTTTAAAACATGCATTGTTAATATCTGACATTGATGTTTTTATTATTATTTGCATACATGTTCATTGTTTAAATGAAAATAGTACCATTTTGACCTTCGATCACTTCAAAGGTAACAATATTTTGTTTATAGTAAAACATTTTTTATATGCTTGATATATTTTTTAATTGCCAAATACTCATTCATAATATTAGATTGATAATTGCTGTCATGTTAATTTAATTAACAAAAATTAAATGAAAAATATTTTAGTCAATAGTACAATGAACTATTATGATAAATAATATTATAAATGATAAATAATTATAATATTAAATTATTATAATGAAATATTATAATATTTATAATATTATACATAATATTATAAATATTATAATATTTATTATAATAAATAGTATAATGAAATATTGACTTTCATCATGACATTGTTTGTCTAAAAGATAAAAATGAACTAAACCAAAAAGTAAAAAAAGAAAAATCGTCGGGAATAGGTTGATCACAGAGTTAGAGTTTGAGGAAGTATCAGTTGATATAATTTGTGTGTGTCTACCGTAGAAGACTTTAGTTAGTCTGTAGTGCATTGTCATATGTTGGGGGCCGACTGAACGTGTACCGACAAGACTTTTTGTGTCGCTATCTGATCCTGGGTGGAGATCTTCAGGTATTCACAAATACAGTACACACTATCACCCACACATCCAGTTGCAGTAATGAACCCAATATCACAGACAAAGAGAAGAAGCCTCCTGACTATGAGTCTCATTAGGAGACTTTCTTTCAGGAAAATGCGTCCCCCAAGAGCGGTGAGTTTGCTCTACAGTCTATTTCTCAGGTTTACCTGTTTTTTTTTTTTTTCAAAGACGAATGATTTAGACTAGGTTAGACCAGCTGCTTTACTCATTAGTGGTTTTATTTCATTCCTGCACTCCCACACCGAGCAGCTGCGGCAGGGAGTCTGGCTCAGCTGGACTTGAGACACAGTCGTTTCACACTCTGATATTTCCACAGTTGTGTGTCTGGATGTCTGTCCTCACTTTATTTTAGTTTCAATTTAGGTAATTAAAATGAGTCACAACACAGTTGTACTTAACTTAATTTAATTCCGTTAAATTATTTTACATATGTAAAATAAAAGTTTATTTAATCTATTTGCACGGATGTAGAAAGGACAGTTTTTTTAAACAATAAATAAGATATAATTAGTATAATATAAAATAGAAATATATTAAATATATGTGAATGAGTTATGTATTAATATTGCTATTTTATTGAGTAAGTATTTAAATATTATCCATCAGAGAAGCAAGTTAAATTTGGAGTTGGTATAACTAAATTAAATTAAGTCAGCATCTAAAATGTTGTTAATGTTTTGGTAAAAAAGGACATAATTCAATTTTTCAACTTTATCACATTTAATGAAAAGCAGTTTTTTTTTATGTGTATTTTCACCTGTGGTTGTGGCTTTTTGTGATTTGTCCTTTTCCGTATGTATTAACGTAACTTCAGGTTAAACATGCTACGACAAGCAAAAGACATTTTGTTTAGACCAACTGCTTGTCGTTTGTAATGGTGTTTTTAGCTGTAGCCTAGAGATAGTGTGCTCTGGCTATGGGTTTTGTCTTCCTTTATCAACAAATGTCAGCAGAAGAAGCTAGCATATGTTTGTTGGAATTCGCAGAACATCCTGAATGAGAAGAAATAGCTTACTTGACAGCATTGAGGTAGTGTAAACTGTTTTGAAAGAAAGTCAAAAAACAACTCTCATACTGAGAGGATCCAGTTTTATCTCTTGGAGGTTTAAAAGGGCAAGCCGTCACCTTGCGTAGTGCAGAAGGTGGAAAAATAAACGAAGCAAGTCTCGGCAGCTTTTGCCACACATGTAGTTGCGGCTAAGGTTGCTTGCATAACATCAATGGAGGTGTGAAGATTCACGAGAAGAAGGGAATATGGCAGGTGTGCAAAGACATCAGAAGAAAGTCATTTGTGATTGTAAGGAAGACTGGCTATGTCCACACTAGTGCGTTTTCGTTTTAACACAGCGTTTAAAAATGAAAACAATCCTCGTCCATGCTGATGTTACCGTTGCGTTTCAGCAAAGATCTTAACGAACGAAAGTGCATGTCACATGACCATTCAAACTAGTGTAAACAAGTGTAAACAGTTGCCGATTGTGGTCGATTGCTCTAATAACAGCTTGCCTCTTGCACATGTATTATAAAATACAGAGTTTAACTGCACAATGACTGTCAGAAAGAAAAACAAAATCAGAAAGCTTGCAGTTCCATCTCCATGTTATAGTTTACACGGTTGTCGAGGCTGGTCTGTTATTGCCATGTTCCTGTAGCGCAGTGGTCATATGATACGGGTTTAATGAGTCAGGGAAGGATACGCAATGATCCAGAAGACCCAATCAGGGAGCAAATGTGGGCAGCCTCGTCTTAATTTTCAAAGGTTTTGGTCCAGCTACAGAGTTTTCAACCTAAAATCCGGTTCTGCAGCACTTTGGTCTATACTGTGAGTTTGAGTCTGAGTCAGTGGGGTCCAATGTTGTGTTGAAATACTGTTACTTTTACTTTTCAAAGCAACCGTACTGTTTATATCAGAAGGATTATCAAACCTAAAAAATTCCCACAGACTCAAAGGAGGAATATCTAAGGTAAATTATAGAGTTGAGCCATATACTCGGTATCCGGTACGGATAAAGAACTTTTGCCTAGTATGAGTATTATATGAGTAATACGAGTCAATATCTGTGCTCGGATTGAATAAAAATACTCATTGGGTAGCTGACTGTGTCTGCGTTCTGTGATAGGCTAGTCACAGCGCCCCTCCCCTACACATGCAGATTTGCTGTGTCCCGCTCTGCTCACTCACACGCAGAACACTGAGAAAAGAACAGCTCTCTTTCTCTCTCTCTCTCTCCCTCAGTCACTCAGGTCTGCGGGTCTTTTCCATTAATGTTTAGGGTTTCTTCAGCTTCAGGTTTGTTTTTTATTTTGGTTTGTTTGTAGTACTTATTAGCCAGTAGAGTTCTGGTAAACGTGGGGTTTGTTCAGACGTGGTGCTTGGTAGAATGTGACTAGCGTTGCGTCTCTGCCTGTCTGAGATTTTTCCCCCAAAAAGTCTGAGTCAGTGGGGTCCAATGTTGTGTTGAAATACTATTACTTTTACTTTTCTGAGCACCCCTACTGTTTATATCAGGAGGAAGATAAATAAAAAAAATTCCCCATAGACTCAAAGGAGGAATATCTAGGGTAAATTATATATCAAAATTTTTTTTGTTTACCCATAAAACTACAAAAACACCCATGCAACTGCACAGCGTGCAACATAAAAATATCTTTTCATCTGGAAACCACTGATATTTCCTTCGGAGAATGTGAAAATACACCTAATTTTGATACACACACAGATTGAGGTGAATATTGTAGTTCAAATAAAAGCCCCTCAATAATTAAAATTAGCCTAATTATGGTTTGAGGGCATGCAGTGAAATTCCCCTGTGCTATTCTAGTGAAATGACTTAAACATGTTTTCTTCAAAACACAGAAGTTACCTCATAATTTCCTCTTTGAATCCATAAATACAGTTCTGTGGTTTTACTGCTCATAAGTTCCAAGGCATTGGATTGGTTCAAAGAAATGTCACTCAGTCACGCATTGGTTCACAACATCCAGATGTCTGTAAGGCACCCCTGAGCCCTGCCACGCTGTACGCCTACCAGATCCTGCCGCTGCAAAACCCCTGTCTAATAACACGTTTGCTCATTGGTTCGTGTGATATATATAGAGCACCTCTGCCTGAGACGCGTGCCATTGGTGGCCTCACAGTCTGTGGTCTGAGATGAATTGTTGCCATAGTATTTCTGACCAAACACACCAGGGTGGGGGCATAAAAACGAATGGTAATCAGGCTCTAGCGTTTCATAGCTTCTTATTTTCTTCCCTTCTCTGTCTTTCCTCCCTCTGTTTCCCATTACTAACTTCATCCCTCACTACAATTAGAAGCATGGAAGGGGCTGCTTCTGGTCTTATAAGGAGTGAGGTTTGCATCAGTGGGTTTGATAGGACTTTGTTAGTTAGTTAGTTTTCCTGTAGCTCAATCAGTAGAGCATTGGCACTTGTAACGTGCAACAAGGTCATGGGTTCGATCCACATGGAAAGCAAGAACTGATTAGAATATAAATGTGTATCTTGAATGCAATGTAAGTGGCTTTGGATAAAAGGTCTCAGACTCCTGAATCTTATTAGTGAACTCAAGTGTGAGTCGTTCAGAGTGGAGTACAAGTCAGCAACTCACCATTTTAAAACCCATTTACGCTTTGAAGTGGCCTGGAGGCTTGTGGTTTTTGAAGGCCATCCCTCTTGCGTCTGTACACTGTGTTAAGAGCATTCTTGGACTGGGATGTGATGGAAAAAAGACCTACATTGTAGACGAGGCTTAAACAGTGTTTTCAGATGTTTATGTTTATAGAATGTGAATGTTTGAATATTGTTAGTTGTTCTCACTAAGGAATGCATCACTATTGCTTTTAATACAGGTTTAGGATTTTAAATACACCATGATGTGGTGTTCGAGTGTTAAAGCCTGATGCTTAGCAATAGACAACCAATCGGATAAATATTTGCATAATTTGTACAGACAAAAAAACACTGGACATTGGATATAAACAGTAAATTCAGCGTTTAAAAGGAAAAAAAGACAAATTCTGACAGAAAGCATGACAATTTGAGTGAAGGTACAGTTTTATTCTTACCATTATAGACTGAAGTATCCATTCAGTATAACGTTAGCCTCATAGCATAATTGGCTAAGTCATTTTTTGGCCAAATTGTGATATCTACCTATTTTTATTGTCCTTCCACTGCTGCATCATCCTGCCTGTCTGCCAATGTCCTTAGCCAATCACAACACTTATTAGGATCCAAAAACACCATCAATTAGTCATCTCTTTGACTTAAGCAGTGTTGAGTTTTTTCGTGTTTTCCAAAACATTGAAATATGACTTAGGCAATTATGCTATGAGGCTAACGATAAATTTGATAGTAGGGTCGGAAATACGAGGATGCACAATGCTTTTCTGTAAACAGGTGGTATGCTTTATCTCATCAATAACACTGACCCCGCAAATATGCAAATACGAACTTTAGCCCATGGTCTAGGAATGTACAATGTGAAGTGAATTCCCAGGATTAATTGTTAACCCTGTGTAAATTATGAGCAGTGACAAGCGTAAAGCAAGATATTAAATTTAACCGGGGTTTAGAATGATCTGTTTACTGTTTCAAGTGTGAAAAGCCTAACCTAAATTGTGTGAATTCACTTTCAATTTCAAGTGTGAAAAATGCCTACCCTAGCTTTAATATTCAGCAGTATTATTGACTTGAATACTGTCACGAATGAGGAGCAGAACGTGTGCGATGCGGCGCGAGGAGGAACTAGGAAGCAGCAGGATAACTCAAACTCACTTTATTAAACAAAACCAAAAGACTTTAAATATAAACAAAAGCAGCACATATAGTGAAAAAACTCAGAGAGACTCAGGAGGAACAAAGATCGGCATCCACACACCATAACAAAGTCAACATTATTACAATAACCGATAAAGACAAGGGAAACACAAGAGGGTTTTATACAAAAGGGAATGACGAACACCTGGGTAGATTAACGATGAAAGTGATGACAAGACAGGTGCAGGAAGGGCACAGGACGATACACAAAAGCGACCCGGAAGTGACACATGACACACCCGACAGGAAGTGACAAATGACCTTACTCACAGGAAGTTCACACGTGACACAACAAACAGGACTAAGGGTAACAAATACCCTGACACTATTGGATGTGCACTGAACTGAGCTGGACGGTAACTGTTTTCTCCAGAGCTGCTTTATAGATGAACTGAACTCATTCCATAATTGATACACAGTTTATTTACACAGTTATTGAATCAACACTGAAAAGATTTCAACTGAATAATTGTTGTTTACTATTGTTTTTTTAGAGCTGCTTTACAGCAGAATGAAATCAAATCATTATTTTCCTGTTTTTCACTGTAAAGCTCTTTTAAATCAGTCTGCATTGTGTAAAGCACTATTTAAATAAAGGTGACTTGACATTACTACTATCCAGAGCAACCAAACCTTGTAAAAATGAATAAATCTGAACCAAATAAAATAATTCTTACTTCATATCTTTTGTAAATGTTTTGAAAAAAGTGCTTGGAAGCACTTCACATCCTTATCCTTCTGTTTTTTCTTAGATCATCACAAATGTATCCACTTCATGTATCACTGGTCAAAACCATTTGTAAGATAACAGAATGATGCCCTTCACATGAACCCCAATGATTAAAGCGTTATCATGTGTATCTGCCTTTAGCCGTTCTCCATTCTCTGAATCCTTGTCTTTTATTAGCGTATAAATAGCTCTCCGTTAGTCATGGTGAACTCAGATTTGATAATAGTGACATACTAGAACTGGAATGTGCCATTTCTGAGTGTTGATGAGCTGCTATTTTAACTCATTGCCAGTACAGACAGATATGAATGCGCATGTACCGAGTTCGCGTTGCACGTTGCATCTCCAGTGGTGCCGCGCAGCTGCAGAAGAACTCGCTGACAGTGTTGCCAACTTAGCGCCTTTGTCGCTGTATTTAGCGAGTATTCAGACCACATTTTCAAAAAAGCGACTAGCGACAAATCTAACGACTTTATCTGGAGTTATTGGAGACTCTCTGAAGTGAAAGCACATATCATTATTACACTTCTCAACGAGCAGCAAGTGCTGTCGTACCCCATCCCATCCCAAAGCACTCACAGCTGTGTGCACATAAAGCTCGCCTTCTCTGATTTGATTGGTTTCCTCAAATATTTTGACATTGGTCGGTAAACGAGCGGTTTCTGACCAATGAGTATGAGGCTTAGAGATGAACACACACACACACACACACACCCCTGCTTCTGTTCTGAAGCGCTCTGCTCAGATTGAAGAACACGGTTATTAAAAGACGGGACGAAGCCGAATTTGTTGAGAGAGCACATTAGACAGGCAGAACGCAAGAAAGTATGCAATCCAGTACAGCGTGATGACCTCACGAATATGTTATGACTGTTTACGCTATGAGTGAAATTGTGTTCGCAATGTTGGAGAATATAATTTAAGGTTTGTATGGAGAATCAAATGTGTTTTTTATTGTATACTGGTAAATCTCTGCTGTTAGTTGCTGCACATATGCCTTTTGTTGTTAGCAAACAAATACAGCGTATGTACATTTTTATAGCATGCCAATCGCTTCATCAAATAAATCGCCATATTGGCTGTTGGTTTTCTCTGTGAACGGTTATCTCAATGCTTTTTTGCAACCCCCGAGGCCGTCGACATAACTGAACTCCACTGTATATATATATTAATATATAATTTATGCATATGCATAATTTCATCCTCCTAGAAGAAAAGTCCTTAAAATTATTAACCTTATTGCTTAAATGACACAAGATTTGTAATTGATATCCATTGTAACTGCATTACTCTTCCTTAAATGCATCTGTGTCTATAAGGAAAGCTTTTTTTGATAGGTGTACGTTTGGCATTACTTTAGCACACAAGCACACAGCTTTTCAGTAGAGCATTGGTGCTTGCAACGCCAAGGTCATGGGATTGATTCCCAGGGAAGGCAAGAACTCATTCAATGTGTGTCTTGAATGCAATGCAAGTCGCTTTGGATAAAAGCATCTGCCAAATGCATGAATGTAAAAGTGCCTACGGCTGAAATTAAACCCCTCGACATTACAAATCCGTTTGGCAAAACGGCACCAGACAGAGTAGTGCAAGTTCAGGCGTGATATCACTCAGTAAACATTGTCCAGAGGTTCTGTGACTCATTCAAATTATTCCATCGTTTTATTATGTATCTCCCGCCTTCACAATTGTTTTCACCTCACAGAAGTCTCAGTCTATTCCTTTGTGTGTCCCTCTGCTGTCCCAATAACTGCCCTCATTCCGTTACACTTCCTCCCACTGAACAAACATTGTGAGTGTTTGTCCATGTGCTTTGCTCCCAGCCTACAAAAATGCACATACACACCTCTGTTAGCCGTGATGCTAATGTGAATGAACAGGCAGAGAAGATATTTCATCCTTGTTTTTTTCATATAGGTCGACTTGCATTCTTACTCTCATTCATTGAGTTTTCATTACACGTTCAGAGAAGCAGGGGCATTTTTATGACCTTGACTAAAGCTTTTTGTTAAAGTTTTGGTTTATCAAGTGTCTGGAAAGGTCTGGGTCAGGTCATTTGATGTGTGTGTTTTTGTGGGCGGTAGCCAGAGCAGAGGTTTGAACAGCTGCGTTTTACTTCACACCACTACATCAACCATCTGTAAATCCCTCCCCTCTCAACAAACACAGATCACACACATTCAGTTAAGATGAGAGAGGCGGCTGAGATGTCTGCAGGCATTTTTTCCAGCTCAGTATCTTTACCCCTCTCCTCTTTTTTTTCTTCTCCTCTGCCTCACCGATGTCAAGATGACAATTGCTCATTCATGTCTTTTTTTCTTCTCTTTCAGTCGGCTGCATCAGATGGAGGTGAGTACTTGGTTTAAACCATTTGTCAAAAACAAAGAATTCAGGAAGTTGTCAGGCCTGTTGTTTGGTGTGTGTCTCTCTTAAAGTATTGATTTGGCTATAAAGAGGTACAAAACACTGTTACAAAAGAAGTACAAGAACAAAGTTTAAGCAAGTGCTCTTAAATTTTACTCTGAGAATAAATAAACCTTTCTTTTTCCAGTTAAATATATATATTGATGAGTTACCGATTTGATTGTGTAATTGAAGTAAATGTGTAGCAACTGTATAATATAGTTTAGCTATATATATTCAAAAATTTGGGTCAAGATTCTTAAAAAAAGAGACGAGAATACTATTTACTACTAATACTACTTTTATTCAGCAAGGATGCATTATGCTCATCGATGTAAAGAGATACGTAATTTTAAATAAATATATTTTTTAACTTTCTATTCTTCATTCAAAGAATCCTGAAAATCCTGGTGTCCAAAAAAAAAAAAAAGACTGATTTCTACATTGATAGTAATAAGAATTTTTTTGAGTAGCAAATCATCATATCAAAATGATTTCTGAAGGATGATGTGACATTAAAGACTGGAGGAATGATGCTGAAAATTCATATTTGCCATCATAGGAATAGATTAAAATTTAAAAATATATTATCAAAACAGTTATTTTGAATTGTAATAACATTTCTGAATATTAATGTTTTAATGCCTTTTTGATCAAATAAATGCAACCTTGATGAGCATAGGAAACTTCCTTCAAAAAAAGTACAGACCACTTTTGAACAATTGTAATTTATTATCTATTTACTTCCATTATATAGTTTAATTATATGTTTTGTCTTCAGTATAGAATATTAAGCCTATAATATATCCTCTTTATGCGTGTCTAGAGCAGAAAGTTACACTTAAAGATTGTTGTTCATCTCGGAAGTAAAAGTGTCAGCAGAAAGTTTCCTCTGATTTGCCTGAAGGAGGTTATGACAGCGGTATTTACAAAGAAAGTTTTGAGGTTTGTCTGGACTTGTCTAACGGAAAGTAAGGAAAACAAATATTACGCATGACAGCGACTGCAACTATTTGTGACAAAGACACAAACAATAATTAATTATGTTTTCGATTTGTAAGCAAGTGCTTCCATTCAAATCCATTATTTGAAGGTAAATTATTTGTGTCATTTTTCTGATGTTGATGTACATTCTCCTATCCCTAAACTATAAGAAACATCGGCCCTGTTTACACCAGGTATTAAGATGCGCTTTGGTTGATCGTATCACAACTAGAGACACATTCCCATTTACACCTGGTCTCTTTTGTCCACTTTCAACCACTTCTGTTCTTGGTATGTTTTCATCTTCAAACCAAACGTAGGTCTCCAACCAACATAGTTTAAATCCCATCTATCTAGCGCGCTTTCCATAATGTTTACTCATTAGGTCAGTAGGCGGAAAGTAGGCAACTTTTGTGGCTGTTTGAACACATTCGATCTCATGAGCGTTTACACTACGAAAGCAATCCGGTCGAATGTGTTTTTAACTTCTTGGTCGAAAGCGAATAAACTCAAAACCTTTTAGATCCTGTTTACACGTGTAGCGTGTACCCAGCGTGTAACCAGCATCTGGTTGTAGTGTATGTTTCTTTTTTACATCATCTATTTGTGATCCAATTGACCAAAACACACCTTAATACCAGATGTAAACAGGGCCACAGATTTGATGAATGAATGGCATTTTCAATATTACTCTGTTAGTTTGAGCAAACGGGCCGGCCCGATACATCAGTGACTAACCAATGTCAGACTGAAGGAAACCTCTTTGAAAATGATCAAATGATGGATTTTGACGATTCCTCATAGTTATCTACATGCTGTGTATCGAGCATCTTAACATTAAAAATCATTCCCACTCCTCCCTATTAAAGACATTGTAGAACAGAGAAATTATTTTATTTTTGTGATCCAGATCAGAAGAGTTCAAGTATCTCATCCTAGATCATCTTGAGTCTGACATTTATTTTTTGCCCGGTCCAGAGCGCAGTGGCGTTGGGCGTCTTGACTGCGGAAGCGTGAGCAGTTTGGAAAGTAATGGTAGTCTGCCTTGTGTCAACAACCATTTTCGCTTCTCAGAGCGGCGTGCTGCATCCTGGGCCGTCAGCTTTGAGCGTTTGCTCCAGGATCCTGTGGGTGTCCGCTATTTTTCTGTAAGTAGACACTTAGACATGTGCTTACTGTTAGCTGAATACATTTTTTTAATTGCCATTGAACTTTTGACAGGTGTGCTTTTATGTATACAGTAATACCTTGAGATACGAGCATAATCCGTTCCAGGACCGAGCTCGTAACTCAAATTGCTCGTATCTCAAATAATTTTTTCCCATAAGAAATAACAGGAAAAAAATGTATCCGTTCCTGCCCTCTAAAAAACTTCCTTATTAGTGCTAATAACAATGGAAAAAACATGTTTTTAATTGTTATATAGACATACATTATAGTATATAAGAATTCCTGTGATATAAAATAAAATGTGGTAATAATAATAAGTTCTTACCTACGACACGATTCAGTAGCGGCTAATGACGGCATGTGTGGAGGAGGAGGAGGAGGGAGGGATAACGTAGATAATGCAAACACAATACGGAAGTGTGTTTCTTCCCGTGTTGTGTATTGGATAAACTCAGAACCTCATATTTATTATTATTGAACACTCATAACTCGTGCTGCTCACAGCTTAATACTCATGAATCACTCGTTGCCCCCGGTAACCTCCCGCTGTAAAACCAAGCTGTCTCTAGTGGAGATCATATGCAATTACCCCATAAATGAGGAGCTTGAGCTGCACCGAGTGCTGAACACCTCTAGCGTTGGCGTCTGTAAGCTGCTCATATCTCAAATATTTACTCGTATCTCAAAGCAAAAAATTGCTCGGAGGCTTGCTCGTATCTCAGAATACTCGTTTGTCGGGACGCTCGTGTCTCAAGGTATTACTGTATTAGATTGATAGTTTGTGATTATTCATTTTTTTTGAAACCATATCATAAAATAAAAGTATATTAAATTCACAGGATAGTAGTTTAGAACCAAATGTACTGTTACATGTTCCTGCAGGAGTTTCTAAAGAAGGAGTTTAGTGAGGAAAACATCTTATTCTGGCAGGCCTGTGAATGCTTTAGCCAAGTTCCAGAACATGACAAAAAGCAGGTAATCATCTGCATCACATAAACGGTTCCCTCAGTGATACATATTTAAACAATCACAGACCCTTAAAGTGATATTTCACCCCAAAATGAAGTTATTCGCCCTTATGAATGTACAGGTCAATAGGTGTTTATCTTATTTGAATCATATTTTTGTTGTTTTTCAGTTGTCCCAGAAGGCCAAAGAGATCTACAATCGTTTCCTCTCAAGTAAAGCTACCATGCCGGTGAACATCGATAGTCAAGCTCAACTTGCTGACGATGTCCTGACAGCTCCACAGCCTAACATGTTCAAACAGCCACAACTACAGGTCGATGTACACACATGATTAAACTCCCACATCACACAGTTATCATTGTTAGGCAGTCAAACATAACCTTCATTAAACCTTAACTCGTCCCTGCAGATCTTTAACCTGATGAAGATGGACAGTTACGCTCGGTTCCTGAAATCCACGCTCTATCAGGAGTGTATGCTGGCTGATGTAGAGGGCCGACCTCTCCCTGACCCCTGCCCAATCCCGTGTAGTCCTGCCCCCTCCAAGCACAGCTTGAACTCTGACCGTTCCACTTTTTCCACACCTAAAAAGGTACTCATCTCACTACAGCAACAATATCTCAAGGACGTTTTGTGAGTTTTTTTGCTCACAATTTGTAGTAGTTGTCTGTTGTATTAATGCATTGCTACATAATTTGAAAGTATAATTAAATAATATCAAGCCATAAACATGTAAATACACCATCAATTATTCTTCCAAAACATGTTTTTGTTTTACCCTGATTCACTATGGTAATTATAAGTGTTTATATTTTAGACCTGTCGGGATGGTTTATGCGGAAAATTGCGTATATACTTCACTCGCCTATGCATGTCTTGTCATATCCGTAAATAGAGAAAAGTTGCTCTGGCTACTTCAATGGAAGTATGATGTGGGAGTGGCATACGTTAGTTGTCACAACTAGCTAGAAAGGCTGACATGAAGCACTAAAAGTGGGGACCTTCTTAAAAAAGCACAGAACAGAGGAGAAGTACATACCGTGTCTATTAATGGGTAAAACTACTGTAATGTCTTCAGCTGGTCCGCTTGAGATCATCTAAACTGATTATCTCTCTTAAGTCTAGTAGTGAATGTTTTGTGATCAGCAGGAAAACCATATTCATCAGTACAGTCACGCAGAGACAAAGCATAACCAAAACAATGTTCCTCTGCAAAATGCATGCAATTTGTTTTTTAACCACTAGAGGGCCAAACAATACATAGTGTAACTTTTAATATGAAAATAACATTAAATATTAAAACCATGTTATTTACATTTTGGTATATGCATTTACCTTAAAATAATATAATATAATAATGTAAAATTGTATATTATATCATATTTTGGCCATACTACCCACTGCTTTTTTCTATGCTACATTGCATTTAATGGATGTGATGTATACCCAGGGGTTTTTAACCTTTTAGGATATAATTTGCGCCCAAACCAACAAGAACATCACTGATATATTACTTGATGTGTTCAAACATCATGGCTATATTACTTAATATGCTGCATATAGAATATATATAAAATATAAACCGCTTACCAAATTTAGTGAGAAGGCTGAGCTTGTTTTTCATTTAGTTCAACCATTTTATCATCTCTGCTATTGATTTTTTTTACAAGCCACCCATCCATTTAGTTTTTTTCTCAAATTCAGGTGCGCCAAGTTGCGCCCCCCTAGTAGACAACTAAAGATTTGCTAGGAAAATCTTACATTTACACTTGTTTGACTCACTCGAGTGTGTGCTTCTGAATGAACAGGTGCTCGTGTCCCACAGGTTGAAAACTGATGTATACTGACATTATTGCCTGATTCACTGCTATGCTGTTCTGTCTAATTATGGGATGTTGTTTTACAGGAAAATAGAAAGCCCAAAACAGGCAGGTCAAGTGATGACCTTCGAGAGAAACACTCTGACAAGAAAAATGGCTTCTTCTCCTGGTACAGATATCCAAGTATTGGGAAAGGACAAAAGAAAAGAGATGCCCCAGATTTGCCTTACAGTGAGTTTCAAAACAATGTCTCATGATTTCATTTCTTGTAACATCTTATATTTCCGTAGATCTGACCCTGCTGGCAGCTGATTTAGCAATGCGTACTTGATGTAGCAATAAATACTGATCATGCTTAATAAGCTGATAGGCATGTAAAAACTTTAAAAAGTGTTCTTTTAACAGGAAACGGCAATGAAAAACACTCCTTTTTTGAAACCATGACCCAAAAAAAGTTCCTTAAGTTAATTTGTTGATTTCGTTCAACAGTGTTTTTTTTGTACATTGTGAAAACGCTCTGAAACCAGTTTAATGTATCATAAATGGCATTTGCTGTCTTGTGACTGGTCATCCATATTTGTGGACAGACTGTAATGGGCGGAGAGAGTCCCAGGGTTCACTGTCTTCTGGTGCGAGTCAAGAGCTCAACACTTCCTGTCCAGGAGGAAAGAATGAGGTAAGAGGATTGGGAGTTACGTTAGGGAGTTTAGGAGAGAACTATTTCGAACACTAGGGAGTTAGAAAAATACTTGGCCATTTCAACAAATCAAAGCAATAATCGTGGACGTACATTACAGTGATTTTACCACAGGTAACAGCCGCATTCTTAGTGCAACATAAACAAAACATTTTTTTTTCCTTTAATAAAAATACAGTAATACCTTGAGATACGAGCATAATCCGTTCCAGGACCGAGCTCGTATCTCAAGTTGCTCACTTCTCAAATCATTTCCTTTATAACAAATAACAGAAAAAATTTTATAATAATAATCAGTTACATTTATATAGCGCTTTTCCAGAGCTCAAAGCGCTTGGGAGGGGGGGGGGGGGATCTCCTCAACCGCCGGTGTGCACCAAGTGATGGACCAAGGCCAATGGGCAAATTTGGCCAGGGATGCCAGGGTTACACCCTACTCTTGCGAAGGACATCCTGGGATTTTTAATGACCACAGAGAGTCAGGACCTCGGTTTAATGTCTCATCCGAAAGACGGTGCTTGTTGCAGTACAGTGTCCCCGTCACTATACTGGGGCGTTAGGACCCACACAGACCGCAGGGTGAGCGCCCCCTGCTGGCCTCCTCACACCACTTCCAGCAGCAACCTAGTCATTCCCAGGAGGTCTCCCATCCAGGTACAAACCAGGCTCAACCCTGCTTAGCTGCAGTGGGCAACCAGTCTTAGGCTACAGGGTGATATGGCTGCTGGTAAAAAAAATGTATCCGTTCCTGCCCTCTAAAAAACTCCCTTATTAGTGGTAATAACAATGGGAAAAACATGTTTTTAATTGCTATAGTCACACACACAAAAATGATAGTATATAAGTGTTCCTGTGATATCAAATAAAATGTGGTTTTAATTATGTGTTCTTACCTTCGACACAGACGATACAGTAACAGCTAATGACGGCATGTGCGGAGGAGGAGGAGGAGGAGGAGGAGGAGGGATAACATAGATAATGCAAACACAATACAGAAGTGTAGTGTTTCTTCCTGTGTTGTGTATTGGAGCCTCAGAACCTATTTATTATTATTGAACACACATAACTCGTGCTGCTCACAGCTTAATACTCATGAATCACTCGTCGCCCCCGGTAACCTCCCGCTGTAAAACCAAGCTGCCTCTAGTGGAGATCATATGCAATTACCCCATAAATGAGGAGCTTGAGTTGCTCTGAGTGCTGAACAACTAGAGTTGACGTCTGTAAGCTGCTCGTATCTCAAATGTTTACTCATATCTCAAATCAAAAATGTGCTCGAAGGCTTGCTCGTATCTCGGAATACTCGTATGTCGGGACGGTCGTATCTCAAGGTCTTACTGTATTCATAGACAATTTTCCCACACAAGTAATGTGTACGTTTCATTAAATGTTTTTTATTTATACTTTTTTGCACGTGTAAAGCAGTGTGAGCTGAGACGTTCAGGTTCTGTTTGGGAAAAGGACAAAGAGCGATGCTGCAGGACATGTACAGTACTGCTGCCCGACGGCTCAAGCTGCTCCATTCCTCTACGGCAGGGCGCCTCCATCAGACAAGTGCTGCTAGAGCTCTGCCAAAAACAGCACATTAACCTGGCTGCTGTCGACCTCTTCCTCACCGGGGGAGAGAAGGTAGAAAGACTCTTCCCAAGTTCTGTGAATCCTAAACTTGAGAGCTTTGTCAGTGATTTCCCTTTTCCCATCATTGTTCCCTGCTTAGCCTTTGGTGTTGGACCAAGACAGTAATACCCTCAGCTCTCGTGAACTTCGTCTTGAGAAACGCACGTTGTTCAGGTACATTTTGTTGTTATCGTCTCTCGTTCACACACATGATTTAATATTTAATAATATTTAATGACCTAAAGTTCTGTTATTTTGACTTTTATATTCAGTAGGAAGTCTTCTTCTATACCAGCACAATCTGTTTTCTTTAAGAGACCACATGTTATAAGTGTAGAAAAGACTATCAAACAAATGTCTTGTGGTTGGCGCTACACTATAAATAGATCCACCCTGTTTTCTATTCTCAGACTGGACCTGGTTCCCATTAACAGATCGGTTGGGTTGAAAGCAAAGCCCACAAAACCTGTGACTGAGGTTCTGCGTCCTGTAGTTGCCAAGTATGGACTCCACCTTGGGGATTTGGTGGCCAGAATTGTAAGTGATTGACTGTGACCAATTACACATATGGTTGTAACGATACGTTGTATATTTTTGCGTTGTACTCGGTGCACACTGTTGATTTTAATTCAGATTTAATAATCTAGAAAGGGCTAATCTGTGATTTAGGTTACATTTTTTTAATGTTACACCAACTGCAAAACAACAGGATTTCCTGATATAAAATGTACATGCATCTGGTTGAGTGTCATAGGGAGAGGATTGATGTGGGATAGCAGTTCTCTTAAACGCCAAACAGTGCTCATCTGAGCCATCCTTTAGAAGTTAATGGAAGACAGCACTAAGGCAGAGAAAAATGACTGTACTGGCTTGAAAGAAAGCTAGTTTATTTTTAGCCAGTGGTCTGTGAAGCTTTTACTTATCTCACTTAGCATTAACCTTCAAAAGCATTGAAGAAGATCTTAGTGACACTAGCGTGTGGGTTATAGCTAAAACTACAGATATAGGAGCAGGTGCTAACTTTTCTTACGGCTTGGATTTTTCTTCAAGGGTTTATTTAAATTCTTCAAAACGTGTTTTTTGAGCTATAGAGTTTTTTAAATATTAATTTTAGTAATGGGAATACTGTTCAGCCTGCATAAACCTCTAGTCTTACGTTACCATGATTTTTGTAAATGCAGTTTGCTCATTTAAACAGTGCTTTGTGGATAGTTATATCGTTTAATCATGACAGGATTTGAAGGTAATTAAGAAATTTTATCAGTAGTCTCATGTTAACGTGTTATATGCAGTATAAAGCATTGTTTCTCAACTGGTGGGACCCAAAAGCGGGTCTCAAGACTTTATGTAGTCAAAGAAACTTTTATTTTGAAAGACATGCATGAATGCTGTTCACTCATCTGCTAAGGCATTGCTTTTCTGTCATACAGAGCGCACTTTTCCATTGTATTGTACTATTATTCTATTGTTTTTCAATGTAAACGCAGTAGACGGACGTGTTTGAAACGCATTTTTGCAGTCTTGTGTGTGACACAGTTCTTTTTTGCTTTTAAAAATAACAAACACGTCTCTAGACCTTGCAGGGTTGCCTTGTTGAAAACGCTATTTTCGAAACTTGTTAGGGTACAGAATGTGTTTTTGCAGTCAAAATTAAAAGCATACAAAGTCCTAGTTACAATGTCAATTATCAGAATTACCAAAAAGTACCAATAAATTGCACAACTGGTACATGGTGTGTTAGCTAGGAAGGATTTGCAAGCAGGAATGATGTTTATTCTACTCATGTTTCATTAACAGTTCATGTTAGTATTGTGTATTTACCATGGTAACTTAAACCAAAATACCACACAGTTCTGTGACTGTGATGGCTCATACCAAATTACTTACTAGTTTGGGACTGCCGACTTGCCTTATAATACGGTTTATTCATCTGTGTTATTGAAATTCGTACACTTTATGTGTATGTTAAATAGGGATGTGCCCGATGCCTAAATCCTCATTTGGAAAGGCATGGGAAATTAATGCATTTACATTTATGCATTTGGCTGATGCCTTTATCCAAAGCGACTTACATTGCTTTCAAGAAACACATTGACATTTAAATCAGTTGTTACTTTCCCTGGCAATCGAACCCATGACCTTGGCGTTGCAAGCGCCACACTCTACTACCGCCGCTCCCTATACACAGAATATGCGTGATCATGAATTGGAAATTGAAAAGTGAGTGTGTATTCAAAAGCAATTTAAATACCCTGCATATTCATTGCATCTCCTTGATACCCGCAAATTATGTGCAACTAACCTAGCTATATAATTGAGATACTTGGTTCAAATTCCTAAAAATGTGGGTCGCAGCATAACAGCGATGGCAGGCCACTTGTATAATATATCTGAGAAACCACTGCAAATGATTCATTAGACGAGTGAACTGTTAAAGAAGAATTAGGCCAAAAGAGTGATTTATCTGTGTACCGTATTTTTCGCACTATAAGGCGCAGCTAAAAGACGTACATTTTCTCAAAAAACGGCCGTCCGCCTTATGGTGCGGAAAATACGGTACTTTGGTATTGCTAGTTCTGATTTTAAGGCGCTTCTAGAAAACACAAATTATATAATTGTTTACATTAACAAAGAACAAGATTCTTATGGGCCGTTTATGCTAAAAAAACGGACTGCTTTTTAATGCGTTTTGCCATTCATTTACACAACAAGACCATTTTGGGGGTCTGAAACCGCAAAGTTTTGAAAACTGAAGTGCAAGGTTTTGAAGGCAATACCGTTACCATCTCCATGTAAACTTCAAAAACATTTCAGTTTTGAGTACATAGTTATCATGTAAAAGTACCCTTAGGCTAAATCATCTCCGTCAGACAAGGATTTATCTGTAATATTACACTGGTATGGGGCGCAGCTGTATTTCTCTGGGAATCTGCTCCATAGTAAAAGAGTCTAGCAACGTCCCTGATTAAGGGTAAACTGTATGTATTGTCCAATGCTATGCCTGCTCTCATAGACTTTCAATGGTCCCATTGTGAGTCTGTTATTATACAAACCATTTTGCTTGTCTAGACAAACTGAGATAGGCGTAGAAATAATTTAAAACAGCATGCAACAGTCTTTAGATCTAAGATTGTACTGAAACTGGAACATTCCTTCTAGAACTGTCAAAGAAACAATAACTCCCATCAATCAAAATTTGTTTGTAAAGTTGTCACATTTAGGCGTCTAATTCTAAATGTTTTACATTTTTAGAGTGGCGAGACAGAGGTTCTGGATCTTGGAGTGCCCATATCTAACCTTGATGGTCTACGAGTTGTACTGGAGAGGGTCGATCCAGCCAAAGGTACAAACACACACACACACACACACACATACATACATAAACACATACATACACAAATACATACACACATACATATACATACACATACACACACACACACACACACACACACATATACATACATAAACACATACATACACACATACATATACATACATAAACACATACACACACACACACACATACATACATAAACACACACACACACATATATACATAAACACATACACACACACACATACATACACAAATACATACATACATATACACACACACACACACACATACATACATACATATAAACACATACACAAATACATACATACATACATACATACATACAAACATACACACACACATACACACACACACACATACATACACACACATATACATACACAAATACACACATACACACACACATACATACACGCACAAACACACACACACATATACATACACACACACACACATACACAAATACATACACACACACACACACATATACCGGTACACACACTCACACACACACACACACACACATACATATACACACAAACACTTACATATATACACACATACATACATACACACACACACACACACACACACACATATACATACACAAATACACACATACCGGTACAGACATACACACACACACACACACACACACACACATACATACATAGAAACACACATACACAAATACACACAAACTGTATATTCTATCCCCTAAAACTACCCACCACAGAAAACTTTCTTAATTTTTACATTTTCAAAAAACATCACTTAGTGATTTATAAGCTTTTTTCCTCACGAGGACCAGAAAATGTTTCCACAAAGTAAGTAAAATAAGTAGTAATATCATTTATACATTAATATATATATATATATATATATATATATATATATATACATTTATACATACAGAGTAAGTAGTAATATCCAATAACATAGTGAATACCTGAACCACACACTTGGCCTTGTGCACTATTTACTTTTCTACTTCTCCCTGATAATATCAAATAATTGTGTTCAAGGTCATTTCAACATTCCTCTGTGTAATTGTTTTGTTGTATTCTTTCACCAGACAAGTCTAAAACACTCAACTCCAAAACAGCAGCTGTCAAGAAAGGACTCCCAAGAGAGGTGAGAGTGACTTCACTAAATGTGATGGTGTGAGATGTCTTGCCTGCTTCGTTCCTCTAAATACCCATGAGCTGATTCATCCAACTCACTATAGATGCATTTGCAACATTCTCAGTATATCACAAACTCTATGCATGTATGGATGTGCTGAGCATCAACTTGTGGGTACATGCATGCTAACAGCCTTTTCCAGTGTTCTGACAAAATTCCTGTTTTATAAAGGGAGATAAAACATTCATGAACATGTCAGTCTATAAGACATTCAGTCAAATGCTCAGTTGTCCTACATCTGTCTTTGCTGCATTGCTAGAGAGACGACGGCTCGGCAGGGAAACCGTCGAAAGGAGATCCTCCTCGGACAGCTGCGTCAGAGAGGAAGAAAGGGAAAAAGAATCATATAGATGAAGCAGAGGGTACTTATTTTCAACTTTTCGCTCACTTTTTAATGTTATTAGATCTATTGTCTTTGTCAAAAGGTATAGAGCACGAGTGGATGTATCTTGTGAGCTGATTGGCTGATCCTACTTCGCAGATTTTCACCTATCGCGGGGGATTCACATTAACCACGATAAACGAGGGATCACTTTATATCACACACACACATAGATATAGATAATTTTATTCTATTTCTCTCTCTCTCTATATATATATATATATATATATATATACACTGCTCAAAAAAATAAAGGGAACACTAAAATAACACATCCTAAATCTCAATGAATGCAACAATCTTATGAAATACTTTTTTCTTTACATAGTTGAAAGTGCTGTTAACAAAATCACACAAAATGTATCAATGGAAAACAAATGTATCAACCCATGGAGGTCTGGATTCAGAGTCACACTCCAAATTAAAGTGGAAAACCACACTACAGGCTGATCCAACTTTAATGTAATGTCCTTAAAACTAGTCAAAATGAGGCTCAGTAGTGAGTGTGGCCTCCACATGCCTGTATGCCCTCCCTACAACGCCTGGGCATGCTCCTGATGAGGTGGTGGAGGGTCTCCTGAGGGAGACCAGACCTGGACTAAAGCATCCGCCAAATCCTGGACAGTCTGTAGTGCAACGTGGCGTTGGTGGATGGAGCGAGACATGATGTCCCAGATGCTCACTAGGATTCAGGTCTGGGGAACGGGCGGGCCAGTCCATAGCATCAATGCCTTCCTCTTGCAGGAACTGCTGACACACTCCATCCACATGAGGTCTATCATTGTCTTGCATTAGGAGGAACCCAGGACCAACCGCACCAGCAAATGGTCTCACAAGGGGTCCAATGATCTCATCTCGGTAGCTAATGGCAGTCAGGATACCTCTGGCGAGCACATGACCGCTGTGCGGCCCCCCAAAGAAATGCCACCCTACATCATTACTGACCCACTGCCAAACCGGTCATGCTGGAGGCAGCAGAACGTTCTCCACGGCATCTCCAGACTCTGTCACGTCTGTCACATGCTCAGTGTGAACCTGCTTTCATCTGTGAAGAGCACAGGGAACCAGTGGTGAATTTGCCAATCTTGGTGCTCTCTGGCAAATCCCAAACGTTCTGCACGGTGCTTGCCTGTAAGTACAACCCCCACCTGTGGACGTTAGGCCCTCATACCATCCTCATGGAGTCTGTTTCTGACCATTTGAGCAGACACATGCACATTTGTGGCCTGCTGGAGGTCATTTTGCAGGGCTCTGGCAGTGCTCCTCCTGTTCCTGCTTGCACAGAGGTGGAGGCTGGGTTGGTTGGAGGTTGGAGGCTGGAGGCTGGGTTGTTGCCCTCCTACGGTCTCCTCCACGTCTCCTGGTAGTGCCTCCATGCTCTGGACACTACACTGACAAACACTGCAAACCTTCTTGCCACAGCTCGCATTGATGTGCCATCCTGGATGAGCTGCACTCCCTGAGCCACTTGTGTGGGTTGTAGACTCCATCTCATGCTACCATTAGAGTGAAAGCACCGCCAGCATTCAAAAGTGACCAAAATACCAGCCAGGAAGCATAGGAAATGAGAATTGGTCTGTGGTCACCACTTGCAGAACCACTCCTTTGTTGGGCATGTCTTGCTAATTGCCTATAATTTCCATCTGTTGTCTATTCCATTTGCACAACAGCATGTGAAACTGATTGTCAATAAGTGTTGGTTCCTAAGTGGACATTTTGATCTCGCAGAAGTGTGATTGATTTGGAGATACATTGTGTTGTTTAAGTGTTCCCTTTATTTTTTTGAGCAGTGTATATATATATATATACATACACACACACACACACATTTCTATCCTATACTATGTACATATAGTGAGAATTATATTTATATATTATATATGTGTAAACTGTAAATGTATGTGTGTGTGTATATATATATATATACTGTATGTGTGTGTGTGTGTGTGTGTGTGTGTGTATATATATATATATATATATATACTGTATATATATATATAAATATTTTAAAATGTGGCAATACTAAATATTATTTAAATTCTTTTTGGGACATAAAACCCAATTAGTAGCATGTTTTGTCTTTCGGCTTAATTTTATCTGGGCTTCATGCTATAATAGTTACTGTCACTCTTCTTTTCTAGAATTTTTCGAGCTGTTGAGTCGTGCTCAGAGCAGTCGCGTCGATGACCAGAGAGGCTTGCTGAGAAAAGAAGATCTTGTGCTTCCTGACTTTCTCCGTGTGAACCCAGATCCCGAACCCCAACCTCCTGCCTGCTCAACTCCCACCTCCCATAAACCCGGCCACACCACCACAAACCCCCAGCCCCCTAAACCCAGCTCCTCTAACGGACACCCCCGTGCACCCAGCCCTGACTCGCTTCCATTCACTCTCCCGCTCTCCCCTATCATACGTCCCACTGGTCCCCAGGGCCAGGAGGAGGAAGGGCTGGGCGATCTGACTCTAGTAGGGGAGGGGGACATCACCAGCCCTAACTCCACTCTACTTCCGTCTCCACCAATCTCTCCACCTCCTTATGAGGGCAGCCTACCTGAGGCCAACTTCACTCCTCCGGCATGCATTCACAAGCAGCCCAGCCCAGGTATTTCTCCCGCCTGACTAGCCGTGAGTGTCACTGTGTGTGTGTGCGTGTGCGTGTGGTGCGTGGCATGTCCGAATAGATTAGTGTTATATTAAATTCACTTGACGAGACTGACATACACTTGATAGTGTTGATCTCATTCATTTCATATGCATAGTTACATAGACTTCTATTGAACAGTTTGGGGTAGGTGAATTCTTTTTTTGTTTTTGAAAGAAGTCACTTATGCTCATCAAGGCTGCATTTAATTTATAAAAAATACGGTAAAAACAGTGAAATATTATTACAATTTAAAATAAGGGTTTTCTATTTGAATATATTTTTAAATATAATTTATTTCTGTGGTCAAAGCTGAATTATCAACATTATTACTCCAGTCTTCAGTCTCATGTGTTGCTCGAGCAACAGTTCTTATAATTATCAACATATTTTTGTAGAAACCGATACACTTTTTTTCAGGATTCTTTGATAAATCAAAAGAAGAGCAATTATTATCTTTAATTTTGAACAGTTGTGTAGCTGTACTTGAAATTGAATACTAGTGTACTGCATTCAGTATGTACTACAAACTGCCTGATGTTTCTATAACAATATGGATTATTCACTTATAACCATCATTGAACATAATGACAAGAACAAGTTCAATATAAACAAAAATATGGTAATCTTGCAGATCATCCATTAGATAGAGGGTCGGATCAAGTGCATTGTGTGATATAGTGTTCTATGCATGCAGTGTATTCTGTTCTGTCCTACATTTATCAAATCTAGCAGGGCATCTGGGTATTCTGTGTTTTCAGGAAATTTGCATACTATGCACAGTATACATGTTATTTAATACAGATTATTGTGCTAGCATGCTATTCACCTCAGAGCTCATTTATATAAAACTGTGGACTGTGTAATGTGTTGAAACAAGACATTCATTTCTTTCTTGTTTTTGTTTTTTTGAAGCATCCTTATAAAAATAATTTACATAAAAGTGTTTCTGGGGGTTGTAAATAATCATTTAAAAGAAACTGTCTCATATTCATTCTTTTTGACTTTTCATTTTGATACAACTGTGCAAATGTGTCTCTGCCCACATAAACATTGCCGAAAATGCCATTCAACAAAGCTGAATTTCAGATCCAAGCTATTAACAAACATTGTTGATTTGCCTGCCATCCTGTTTCCTTTGTAGTTGATTCTGTTGATTCTGTATGAATCTGATCTAACTAATAAATGCTAGCAAAATCAGACTAGACTTGCTTGTGATCTTGTGACATCCCTACACTGCTGTTGTATGTCATCTTTCCTGGTGTAATCATGTTTCTTTGTGCTCCTTTCTTTACGTTTCTGCATCTCATCCTTTTCCCGCTTTGTTCATTCATACTTGCATTATCATACATTATCATCTTGCATATGAGAAATATCCTGGAGCCTAGTTGATTCGGATGATATGCAGTAATCTGAGACCAGTCAGATACCTCAAAGCATTATTGGTAACATAACATTTATCATGTAATAATCAAAAATCTTTGATATGGTGTACAGCATGTTTTTGCACAAAAATAACACTTAAATTCTATTAAAGCTGCTAAAATAAGGGTTTCGCTGCATGAAAAGTGACCTATGAGAACGTGAAGGTGGAGAAATCTCCACCATCTGCATCATTTGCCTGTTTCCAGTGATCGCAAACTCTTCTCAACACACCTTATACACCTAACTCGTCTTTAGATTTGCTTTTGTAATTTTATTAAACGTGTTTCTACAATAGAGTGGCGCAGAGATGTTTTTTTTATATGCTAACCCGGAAGTTAGCATCACCCTGGTTCCCTCGATTAAAAACACAATTGGATTTATTCCATTGGCTTTTGAATTGTTGCAGAAAATAATGTTTGTGATTAACAAAAGTTTATGATTCTTACACGTTTTATTCATCGTGATAATGTTCATGTGAAGCCTAAATACAATCGGCAGAGGCCAAAAGCTAAACGTAGGCTGTAAACAAAATACAACACGGTCGCGTGACATCACGAAGCCTCAGACCACTCATTCAGTCTTTGCTTAAAAACATTTTCCATGAAAGTTCGAGTTGTAATAGTTTGCGAGAGCATAATTGTAAACACAGAGGTTGTGAAAGCAGAGTTAGACCCGTTTGCTCTGTAGTCCCATAGTTTACAAGACAAAATCACGTGGGTATTAATGTATTTTATAACGCAGAATAAAACGTGAAAATATCTTGAGCTTGGGTTCATCACAGCCTCATTTTTAAGCATTTAACCATCTAAAAACGATTTATTTTATAGCTAATGGCGAGGGTTTAGGCTACAAAATTACGTCATCGCTGCGCCAAGGATTACCGGTATTATTATTATTTTTACAATTAATAAAGTAATGACATCATCCTGCAATTATGCTTGGGCTGAGTTTTGATTGATTGATTGGTTTTAAAACTAATGGGGACATACTGCCATCTTGTGGTTGAGTGTCAATGTCAAAGGATAAGAAAGTTTTCAAGTTTTTATACAGAGCAACAATAAAAAAGTGAACATATAATATATACATATAAGTAAACAATAGAGCATGCTGTCTCATATTAATAATAATTAATTTGAACTTTACATTTATTTGAACTTTAGATTCATTCCAGAGCATTTCCATGTTTGTACTAAATGAGGATGTGATAATCATGTCATTAAATCAAGATCAAGCTTGAATAAAACAATTAGATTCTTCTGGTTCCCTGTTCCCACATTCTGTCTGTATATTTCTTTATCTGTGCTGCGCTGACATTCAAACTTTTCTCCAGGTACAGAGGAAGAAAACATGTGCGCTTCAGCGGTGAACCCCCAGCACCCCTCCTCAACATTTCGAGTGGACTCATCTGTGCTGGACAAGGCGGTCAGGGTGGAGGGGGTCACTCTGGACGACAGCTTTGAGGGTTACGCAGCTGAGCTTCGCCAGTGCCAGAGCAAAATGAGAAATGGCATTTACCCCTCCACAGAACCGTCCCGTCCCCTCAGCGGGGTGCTGGAAGTCAACGAGAGCGACACAGTGCAATATAAAGCAACGTTTGTCTGAAGGAAGCTGCTTGCTGGACTGATATGGAACCAGAATGTGCATGTGGAATATATTGTGTATGTTAATAATGTAACCTAAGACTGAAGAGTTATTCATTCATACTTTGTAACTTACGATCATTCTTTATTTAATGATAATTAAAACAGTGTTAGATTGGGGTCATAGCGCACTTCAGAATATCAGTGGAATTGGTTGGGAACTGGTTGCTTAATAGTAGGAGGCAAATCCAAATGGTTTCAGTAGATATAGTGGAACCCCAAGGCTATCTTGTGTTGTAATTTTTGGAATTGCATACACATCTAATGTTGTTTAACATGGATTCGGTTATAAAAGCCGGAAAAATCAATGATACTTAATGATTAAAAATGAATTTTGTGTCTGTGTGTGGCCTCACTGTGTTTCTTCTTGACGTTTTTTAAACTATTTTTATACTTGAAAGAAGATATTTTAAGACCCAAGTGCTGCTGTGTGGATCCCTTACAAATTGCAGTCTGTTACTGATTCCAAATAAAAAAAAATTTAGTTATAATAATCCATGAAAGGTAATATAATCGGACTATTTTACTTTGAATTTTAAGATTTTTTTTTTTTTGGTGAAACTCGTTAATCACATTGATTTGAATAGAACAACCTTGCACCATATTTATATAAAAATGCCAAGAGAAAGGAAATATATTCCATTCTTTATTATTAACAACACAAAGTGCATTAATTATTACATTATGTCAGAGTTTCCCAACTAGGGTTTGTGAGTTTAATGAAAGGCTAGCTTATTTTTGTTCACTCAAAAATAAAAATTCTGTCTCATTTCCATGATGATATCTAATTATGTGTGTTGTTTAATTACTTTTTTCTTTTCTAGTCTTCCCATTAATGCCATAATGTTGTTCATTCAGACCGATTTGTAAAAGTTTTGTTTGTAATATAGATTATTTTCTCATGCATGTTTCGAGGAGGCACTGCCTGTCTTGCCTCCTCAGAAGAAGGAGGAGGACTGTTGGACAATTAAGTAAAAAGCATGAAGTTTAATAGTTTTTATGAGTTTATGTATTGATGAACTGGTGCTTAAAGTAGGCTATTTTAATACTTTATACAAAGTAGAAACTGCATAATTTAAAATTACACTTCATATATTTATAATTTAATTTCCTAAAAATGCATAAGGGTTAATGCAAAGTTTATTTAAATAAGAATATGTGACATTAAGATTAACTGGGACATGAATTTACATTAGTTTGAAAAGAAAAACATTTTTAAAATCTATCTATCTATCTATCTATCTATCTATCTATCTATCTATCTATCTATCTATCTATCTATCTATCTATCTATCTATCTATCTATCTATCTATCTATCTATCTATCTATCTATCCGCAGCTACAGGACGGTTGTGTAGAGGGCGCTGTTTATATCCTCAACTTCCGATGTGAGAGGAAGTTCTTCTGGTGTTTTATGGTGTCTGTGGATCTTCAGTATCCATCGCGATCAAAACACCGTTCATCCGCGCTCCGTGCCTGCGCTCTTCAGCATGAGCCGAAAAAGAAACCACTCCTACATGGAAACAGGCCCTTCTTCCGAGTCCCAGACCGCGTTCATGGACAACCCGGGCTCCTTCAGCCGAGACGAGGAGGATTTCTCCGAGCTCGAGCCCGACGAGCAACTGGTGTGCTCGGTGACCGAGATCACGGAGCACCTGGGCAGGAACATCACGGTGGTGCTGGAGTCCGCGCTGTCCGAGATCCGCAAGCTGGTCGGCGTCCGGATCAGAGTCCTGAAGATGGAGCTGCGCGAGAAAACCGACGAGATCGAGCTGCTCAAGGCCAAGCTGGAGTCGACGGAGAAAGACGGGAGGGTTTCCGGCTCCAGCAGCCTGGACGTCAGGAAATCAGAGCATCAAGCGGGCCAGAAACACAGCGTCGACCCGAAGAAATCCAAACCCGGGACGCCCGTGGTGAAGAAGGAGAACATCAACGCCATATGCGACTATCTGATGAAGGACAAGAACCAGCGGGGCGCTGCTGAAGTGGAGAGCGACCACAGCAGTCAGGCCTTTGGGTCCGATCGGGAGCTGCGGACCGAAGCGCCGCCGCACGCTTCTCTGAGCCTGTGGACGGACAGCGGCTCCGCGGACACCGACGCGGACACGGACATCTTCAACATGCTGCCGTCCGCCAGCAAACGCATGTATGACTACGAGTGGATGGCAGGGGTCGAACTGAACTCAGCCGAGTTTAAAGGTACTGCTCAATCACGTCCTGTACACACGGATTATAGTATGCGTGTAGTTGTAAGCATTCTTCCATTAAGTTTGTATTGCCGTACACAGTTTATAGTATGCTTGCGTTATATTAAGTAGGTGTGTGAAGTATGCATGCATTGTATAGGTGTATGAAGTGTGCATGCATTATGTAGGTGTATGAGGTATACATGCATTGTTATATAGGTGTATGAAGTGTGCGTGCATAATGCTATATAGGTGTATGAAGTGTGCGTGCATAATGCTATATAGGTGTATGAAGTGTGCGTGCATAATGTTATATAGGTGTATGAAGTGTGCGTGCATAATGTTATATAGGTGTGTGAAGTGTGCGTGCATAATGCTATATAGGTGTATGAAGTGTGCGTGCATAATGCTATATAGGTGTGTGAAGTGTGCGTGCATAATGTTATATAGGTGTGTGAAGTGTGCGTGCATAATGCTATATAGGTGTGTGAAGTGTGCGTGCATAATGCTATATAGGTGTGTGAAGTGTGCGTGCATAATGCTATATAGGTGTGTGAAGTCTGCGTGCATAATGTTATATAGGTGTGTGAAGTGTGCGTGCATAATGTTATATAGGTGTGTGAAGTGTGCGTGCATAATGCTATATAGGTGTGTGAAGTGTGCGTGCATAATGTTATATAGGTGTGTGAAGTGTGCGTGCATAATGTTATATAGGTGTGTGAAGTGTGCGTGCATAATGCTATATAGGTGTGTGAAGTGTGCGTGCATAATGTTATATAGGTGTGTGAAGTGTGCGTGCATAATGTTATATAGGTGTGTGAAGTGTGCATGCATAATGTTATATTGGTGTGTGAAGTGTGCATGCATAATGTTATATAGGTGTGTGAAGTGTACATCCATTGTGTTATATAGGTGTGTGAAGTGCGCATGCATTGTGTTATATAGGTGTGTGAAGTGTGCATGCATTGTTATATAGGTGTGTGAAGTGTGCGTGCATTGTTATATAGGTGTGTGAAGTGTGCGTGCATTGTTATATAGGTGTGTGAAGTGTGCGTGCATTGTTATATAGGTGTGTGAAGTGTGCATGCATTGTTATATAAGTGTGTGTATGTGAAGTATGCATGCATTATGTAGGTGTGTGAAGTATACATGCATTCATTATAGAATACATATAGATTAATGCATTGCAGTATATACATGTAAATAGTATATATTAGTATAGTAATAATGAATGGTATGCATTCTTTTTATTATATGTACATTTGGATGCATTTGCTTATTGTTATATTACATGTATGCTTTTCAAATGCTGTTGTTGCTGCAATATTTTATGCACAACTGTTTTTTTGTATATTTCTTTACATTTTGAAAATGTGCATATGCTACATGATGAAATGTAATCGTTTAAGGGGTAAAAAAAAAAACTAGACTTATGGCTGAACAATGACTGGAAGAAAAGGAGGGTGTTGCATTTATCCCTGCGCTCCTCTGCTTCTGTAGGTGACGCTGACACAAAGTGTGAAGATGTTCCCCCTGTGGATGAGGATGAAGAAAATGAAGACTCTGAAGGAGGAAGAGGAAGTCTGAGGTCAGTGTCTGACCATTTTCCTCTGGACACTCAGGGCTCCCCGCGAGAAGACAGGAGCAGTCCAGTGGAGGACAGTATGGACAGAATGGAGCCAGGTCAGTGCTTTCACAGAAAGGGAGAGTAGCAGTTCCAGGTAAACGGCAGCTGAATACAGCTGAGAAAAACTGACTCTGACTGATTGATCTTTGCTAGAGCTGCATGCATCTGCACTACATTTTTACGCTGGTTATTCAGAATTGTATACAGATAGTTCAATTTTCTGAAGAAAAACATATATCCAAATTATACTGTAAACTACACAGGGAACCCTCTCATTTGATACATTACTATAATATTAGAGATTAAGATTAACAACAGGGCCCAGATTGTTACATTAGTAAATAGTAAAATAATTAGTAAATACTCAAACATGGAAATGTTTGTAAACAACTCCGTTGAACATAAGGTAGTTATCATAAACACATTTGTCCACGTGACAAATTTATTCAAACAGACATATAATTAACAGTAAATCAGTTTTTATTGCTAACTAATGAACAGTGGAAAACGTTTCTGAAGTGCACCGTTAAGTGACATATTGTGCACATGCCGTTTATTGACACTGAGAGCGATTATATGAGACATGATATGCTTCGGTAAGCTGTGCTGTATTTTTCCACAAACCTTTTGATGTTCATGCATATATTTTCATGCTGTAGCATAAATTGGAAAAAACGTTTTGAACAGAGGCGCTACCACACCATTTATTGCTTGAATTTCGTGATAAAATGGACAGAATTTGACATCTGAGGCTTTGGTTCTTATCAGAAGTAACAAAGCTCTTTGCGATTATTGCATGGGAGGCACTACCAATAATGTGTTGATTGTTAAGGGCTAAGTATACTGTCCAAAATCACACACTTTCCTACTTTATAGTAGGCAAAAAACAGTCTGTGACTAAAGAAGCATGTACTCTCTTATGAGAATTGTTAATTTGGACATGAAAAGTATCCGGATGAGCTGCTACTTCCAGCAGGATAGTGAAGTGAGCATATGATGGATTTGTGAATGGGAGTGAAGCGACGCAACTGATGCTGGAAGGTCACGTGATCATGACAACATGGTGCATGTAGATCACATTCATACCACACACACTCATGAGAGTATGCAGCCCAATTTTTGTGTCCGCGCAGACGGCGCACGTACCGCAAGGCATTAGTTGAGACAAAAGAGTCCACTAGATCAGTCATTCCCAAACTGTGGTCCGTGGACCACTAGTGGTCCATGAGGGTACTGCAGGTGGTCAGTGGAAAGGCAAAATAAAATTATATTTTACCTTAATTTTACCAGGAAATTCCCATAAATTTTTTTTTAAAGAATATGTAGGCCTATATTGATATAACATTTGCATTAAATTGTAATTAAGTTATAGTAGTGCTAGTAAGCCTATTTAGAGGTGCGGATTAATTCAGGTAAGACTGTGTAGACATTTTATTATGTGTGTTATGAGGTGGTCCGCAAATTTTTTTGATTACAAATAGTGGTCCACACACACAAAAAGTTTGAAAAACCCTGCACTATATGGCAATATACGCTGTTGTGTTGCAGTGTGCAGGAGAAGAGATGCAAAACTATACGCCGTTCCAAAAATGTTCAACAAAGCTTTGTTGTTTTTGTTTTGGTTCTTGTTCTAAACTTTGCGTGCAATGGCAAATCCGCTGCTTTTCTTTTTCTGTCTGTCCGAGTGAATCTCCTGTTAATGACACGACCACGAGATAATTTTTTAATTTGTTTGGTTATTGGTTAAGATTATTATATGAATCATTCACAATATGGGCTGGAATGCACATCAAAAAATAAAATCACTCCTCCCGAACATGCAGTGTATCACCCAAAACTGAATGTTGTTCCAAACCCATATTACTTTCTTTCTTCTGTCTTGCATAAAGTTTGGCTTTGGTAAGATTTTTAAATGTTTTTGAAAAAAGTAGGTATTAAGGGCCAGTCACACATGCGTAATTTGTCAGTGGAACGAGCGTGGACCGTCAGTGATTGTAAGTGGATGTGCGTTGAAGGCGGTTTGTGCGTGATTTTGACTTTTGAACGGTTCAAAATTTTTGTTTGCGTTATTCATGAGTCGGCGTGCGTAGTTTATGCGTTGAGTATGCGTGACTATGCGCGGGACACGCGTCAGCCGTCAGTGCTTATGCGTCGGAACTGGTTCGAAACCGTCCACGTCCGTCCACTGACGCCCCACCTTCATATCACGCATGAACCGCGCACGAATCACGTTCATTCCACTGACATTGTGGATTCTGAAAGTGCTTGTTCGTTGTTTGGACGCGCTCCGTCAGTGATTCATGCGCCGGGCGTCCGTCGAATATTCGTGGAATACTTTGGTCAATTTCTCGACGCACAAGCACAAACCCAATCTGTGCGTGATTTGTGAGTGATTCGTGCGTGATCGGCTGTGTGACTGGCCCTTTAGGGTTCATATCTAAAATACAGTAAAGCAAGTAATATTGTGAAAACTTAAAATAACTGTTTTCTGCTTTGCTGTGTTTTTAAATGTAATTTATTCCTGTGATGAAAGCTGTATGTTCAGCATCATTCCTCCAGTCTTCAGGGTCAAATGATCCTTCAGAAATCATTCTGATATGATGATTTCCTTCTCAAGAAACATTTATTAAGTTGGCTTGAGAAAGCCAACTTAGTGATATTGTATCTAAACTTATTATTATTATTATTATTATTATTATTATTATTATTATTCTTCTTACCTAAAATTCTCAATGCATCTCCTCCTAGAGCTTTAAAGCTACAACCACTAAACTCTGCTCAGACTTCAGACCTGTTCTGACTTGAGTTGCTATCCCTTTTCAGACTGATCAGACTTATGATTTTTGATAAAACTGAAGATTAAAGTCATAAAATCTCCATAGACTTTCACTAATGAAGTGAAAACTGAATTTTAGATAGAGCGTCCACTCCACCTGTTGGTAACATCACAACATTACACCTGATATATAATACATTTCAATACAGTATGTGTGAACATGTCCATTCCAATGGGCATGCATTTTATTTTTTTAAATCCTGAAAAAAAACTTGCAGGTCTACAATCGATTTTTTACTTTAATTAGTAAGTTAAATCTCTCTATTTTACATACATAATATCACAAAATTACACCCCTGTCAGTGAGAGCACTGAAGTTTGAACGAATCAGAGCGCTGCAATTCAAAGCCTCAAAGCTTTTCAAAGACGCCATTACTGCCGGAGAGAGAGATCATAAACTCCTAAAATAGATTTATGTGAGAGAGTTTATGATCAAACGGAAATTGTTTCCGATTATCAAGTAACCGCTGCAGTGTGTTTGCTTGAAGATTTATGCACTTATATGGCCAAATTGTGACTCTCATTCGTGTTTACTCGGTGAAGGCTTCCCCCCGCTGATTACTATGGAAACGGCAACTCTCAATGAAGTTCAAACGCGCGTCCTCGCGCACTCGCGTCAGTTTATTTATAACTTATTCCTGAGTAAATATTACATTGCCTTGATTCCTTTATCTGCTATAATTGCCGTGTTGAACTGAAGTCTGACATGGCAGATCGATTCAATCTGAAAACTGCTTGAGATTAGAAAAAACAGCATTACTATCCCCATTGTAATTGTGCAGGAATGATTTAAGAAATACTAATATTTAAGTTATTTTATTTCACATGAAGAAAGGCTTTATACACACACACACACACACACATATATACATATATATATATATATATATATATGTATATATATATATATATATATATATATATATATATATATATATATATATATATATATATACACATACATATCTATCTATACACACATTTATATAGTAAATAAATGTATAAAGGGCTCCATATATATGCAGTGGAACTGCAGTCTGTTTAGAAAGTGGTAAGACTATATTAATAATGCTTAATTACATCTTTAAAATAGAAATAAAACAAAGTGTTCACATGAGTGAAAACTGACCGTTAAAAGCCAAGGATGTAATTAAACCGTAAACATTTTTATAAACTAATTGCAATTTTCAACACTTTGGGGATCAAAAAGCATTGTTATTTATTTTTTGGTATTTCGTTACAACACTGATGATCCCTCATGATGAAAAAACTCCATGTATGTTCCCTAGATGCCATTTTGTGTACTAACCAAGTATTGCAACACTTCTGTAATCAATTAATTATTTACTCATGTTTATTACCAATGTAAATGTTGTTTATTTTAGATTTATATTTAATATTCATTATTATTCTTTGATATTTCAGACCACTCACTGTTCAGCTGAATCATCAATAACCTCCAGTCTCTGCGTCAACTGACTCTTGTGTTCTTTAAAACATTAAATCTCACTAGTGACTTGTTAAATAACATTCATTCTCGTCAGTGACATGTTAACTCATGTTAAATCTCACAAGCGACCTACGAATTAACAAATCTCACTAGCGAGATGTTAGTTCACACTAAATGTCAATAGCGTCTTGTTAATTAACGTTAAATCTTGCTAGCAACATGCTAGATCACGCAAATTCTCACTAGTGACATGCTAGATCATGCTAAATCTTGATAGCAACTTGTTAATTAACAATAAATCTTGCTACCAATATGCTAATTCAGCGAATTCTTGCCAGCAGCATGCTTATTTATGTTAAATGTTGCTAATGACTTCGGAATTCATTCTAAATCTTGCTAGCAACAAGATAATTAACATTAAATCTTGCTAGCAAAATTGATCATCAATTGATTAAAGATTAAATTATGATCAAAGAACATAACGACACCTTAGTAACTGCCTAGAAACAACGCAAGGCAATAACTAACAAGTGTATACAGTTTTATGCAAAAGTTTAGGCACCTTTCTGAGGCTGCATGGTAATCTGCTCAATCTTTTTAAGTAAAGATCCTAGTGATATGCCATTCATTTTCTAGAGAAAGCTTGATAAAGCAATGTTTTTCAGACCAAAATACTTAGTGTAGCAGTATTTAGTTGTATGAAATAAAATACAATGTGACAAATAGGCGGTGCAAACGTTTGGCCACCCTTTCAATTGTGTTGATTTGAATACCTGTAGTCACTTAATGCTGATTGTTTGCAACACAAAATTGATGTTATTGGCTCAATGAACATTAGACTGGAAACACAGGTGCAACCAATCATGAAAAAGGATATTTAAGTTTGCTAATTGCCAGTTGTGCTTCTCTTCGATTCTCTACTGGAAAGTAGCAACATGGGAACCTCAAAAGAACTCCCCAATGACTTAAAAACTAGGATAATTCATCAGTGTGAGTTAGGAGAAGCATGTTAAAAGTTATCACAAAGGTTTAAGGTCCCTGTCTCCAGTCAGAAATATAGTTAGAAAATGGAAGGCAACAGGAACAGTCCATGTGAAGGAAAGATGTGGCAGGCCAAGAAAGATATCTGAAAGGCAAAGGCGAAGTATGGTTAGAATGGTCAAATACAATTTACAGACCACCTCCAAAGATCTCCAAGAACATCTCGCTGCTGATGGTGTCATTGTACATCGTTCCACAGTCCAGCGTACTTTGCACAAGGAACAGCTCAATGAAAGGGTGATGCGGAAAAAGCCTTTTCCGCGTCTTGCCAACAAACAGAGTCATTTGAGGTATGCAAAGGCTCATCTGGACAAGTTCTGTGGACAGATGAAACTGAGATAGAGCTGTTTGGTCACAACCAGAAGAGCTTTGTATGGAGGAAAAAGAACACAGCGTTCCAGGAGAAGAACTTGCTCCCTACTGTAAAATGTGGTGGTGGGTCCTTCATGCTATGGGGCAAGCACAGGTACTGGAAACCTTGTCAAAGTTGAGGGTCAAATGGATTCCATCCAGTATCAGCAGATTCTTAAGAACAGTGTTCAAGAATCAGTCAAGAGGATGAAGTTATGCCAGGGTTGGTTGTTTCAGCAGGATAATGATCCAAAGCATTGCTCCAAATCTACCAAGGAATTCATGGTCAGACACAGATACAATGTTCTAGAATGGCCATCGCAGTCCAGACTTGAATATCATCGAAAATCTATGTAATGATTTGAAGGAGGTTGTCCACACTCGGAAACCATCAAACCTGACTGAACTGGAGACATTTTGCAAGGAAGAATGGTCCAAAATACCTGCAACCAGAATCCAGGGACTTCTCAGTGGCTATAAGAAGCGACTACATGCTGTTATTTCAGCAAAAGGGGGCTCTACTAAATATTAATGTGATAATTTCATTGGGGTGCCCACATTTTTGCACCTGTCTGTTTTTGCTATGACTCAAATTGTATTGTTTCTGTTGATTCAATAAATGCCATTTCAGAACTGAAATGTTACTGTTTTCATAAGGTATAAATTATATCCAAATGAAGTTGTGGCTTTGAAAGCCCGGCACATTATAAACTGAAATTATGATAATTATTAGGGGTGCCCAAACCTTTGCATAAAACTGTATATGCTCAAGATCTAATTCTTTCCATCTATCTATCTGTAAACTTAAACAACTTTTTAAGCTTTTACAAATAAATTTAACTTTCAGGATAGGCTTTCTCAAGCCAACTGAAGTTTATATCATAAACTTCCTCTATCTAGTTATTATTATTATTCTTCTTACCTAAAATTCTCAGAGCATCTCCTCCTAGAGCTTTAAAGCTACAACCACTAAACTCTGCTCAGACTTCAGACCTGTTCTGACTTGAGTTGCTATCCCTTTTCAGACTGATCAGACTTATGATTTTTGATAAAACTGAAGATTAAAGTCATAAAATCTCCATAGACTTTCACTAATGAAGTGAAAACTGAATTTTAGATAGAGCGTCCACTCCATCTGTTGGTAACATCACAACATTACACCTGATATATAATACATTTCAATACAGTATGTGTGAACATGTCCATTCCAATGGGCATGCATTTTATTTTTTTAAATCCTGAAAAAAAACTTGCAGGTCTACAATCGATTTTTTACTTTAATTAGTAAGTTAAATCTCTCTATTTTACATACATAATATCACAAAATTACACCCCTGTCAGTGAGAGCACTGAAGTTTGAACGAATCAGAGCGCTGCAATTCAAAGCCTCAAAGCTTTTCAAAGACGCCATTACTGCCGGAGAGAGAGATCATAAACTCCTAAAATAGATTTATGTGAGAGAGTTTATGATCAAACGGAAATTGTTTCCGATTATCAAGTAACCGCTGCAGTGTGTTTGCTTGAAGATTTATGCACTTATATGGCCAAATTGTGACTCTCATTCGTGTTTACTCGGTGAAGGCTTCCCCCCGCTGATTACTATGGAAACGGCAACTCTCAATGAAGTTCAAACGCGCGTCCTCGCGCACTCGCGTCAGTTTATTTATAACTTATTCCTGAGTAAATATTACATTGCCTTGATTCCTTTATCTGCTATAATTGCCGTGTTGAACTGAAGTCTGACATGGCAGATCGATTCAATCTGAAAACTGCTTGAGATTAGAAAAAACAGCATTACTATCCCCATTGTAATTGTGCAGGAATGATTTAAGAAATACTAATATTTAAGTTATTTTATTTCACATGAAGAAAGGCTTTATACACACACACACACACACACATATATACATATATATATATATGTATATATATATATATATATATATATATATATATATATATATATATATATATATATATATATACACATACATATCTATCTATACACACATTTATATAGTAAATAAATGTATAAAGGGCTCCATATATATGCAGTGGAACTGCAGTCTGTTTAGAAAGTGGTAAGACTATATTAATAATGCTTAATTACATCTTTAAAATAGAAATAAAACAAAGTGTTCACATGAGTGAAAACTGACCGTTAAAAGCCAAGGATGTAATTAAACCGTAAACATTTTTATAAACTAATTGCAATTTTCAACACTTTGGGGATCAAAAAGCATTGTTATTTATTTTTTGGTATTTCGTTACAACACTGATGATCCCTCATGATGAAAAAACTCCATGTATGTTCCCTAGATGCCATTTTGTGTACTAACCAAGTATTGCAACACTTCTGTAATCAATTAATTATTTACTCATGTTTATTACCAATGTAAATGTTGTTTATTTTAGATTTATATTTAATATTCATTATTATTCTTTGATATTTCAGACCACTCACTGTTCAGCTGAATCATCAATAACCTCCAGTCTCTGCGTCAACTGACTCTTGTGTTCTTTAAAACATTAAATCTCACTAGTGACTTGTTAAATAACATTCATTCTCGTCAGTGACATGTTAACTCATGTTAAATCTCACAAGCGACCTACGAATTAACAAATCTCACTAGCGAGATGTTAGTTCACACTAAATGTCAATAGCGTCTTGTTAATTAACGTTAAATCTTGCTAGCAACATGCTAGATCACGCAAATTCTCACTAGTGACATGCTAGATCATGCTAAATCTTGATAGCAACTTGTTAATTAACAATAAATCTTGCTACCAATATGCTAATTCAGCGAATTCTTGCCAGCAGCATGCTTATTTATGTTAAATGTTGCTAATGACTTCGGAATTCATTCTAAATCTTGCTAGCAACAAGATAATTAACATTAAATCTTGCTAGCAAAATTGATCATCAATTGATTAAAGATTAAATTATGATCAAAGAACATAACGACACCTTAGTAACTGCCTAGAAACAACGCAAGGCAATAACTAACAAGTGTATACAGTTTTATGCAAAAGTTTAGGCACCTTTCTGAGGCTGCATGGTAATCTGCTCAATCTTTTTAAGTAAAGATCCTAGTGATATGCCATTCATTTTCTAGAGAAAGCTTGATAAAGCAATGTTTTTCAGACCAAAATACTTAGTGTAGCAGTATTTAGTTGTATGAAATAAAATACAATGTGACAAATAGGCGGTGCAAACGTTTGGCCACCCTTTCAATTGTGTTGATTTGAATACCTGTAGTCACTTAATGCTGATTGTTTGCAACACAAAATTGATGTTATTGGCTCAATGAACATTAGACTGGAAACACAGGTGCAACCAATCATGAAAAAGGATATTTAAGTTTGCTAATTGCCAGTTGTGCTTCTCTTCGATTCTCTACTGGAAAGTAGCAACATGGGAACCTCAAAAGAACTCCCCAATGACTTAAAAACTAGGATAATTCATCAGTGTGAGTTAGGAGAAGCATGTTAAAAGTTATCACAAAGGTTTAAGGTCCCTGTCTCCAGTCAGAAATATAGTTAGAAAATGGAAGGCAACAGGAACAGTCCATGTGAAGGAAAGATGTGGCAGGCCAAGAAAGATATCTGAAAGGCAAAGGCGAAGTATGGTTAGAATGGTCAAATACAATTTACAGACCACCTCCAAAGATCTCCAAGAACATCTCGCTGCTGATGGTGTCATTGTACATCGTTCCACAGTCCAGCGTACTTTGCACAAGGAACAGCTCAATGAAAGGGTGATGCGGAAAAAGCCTTTTCCGCGTCTTGCCAACAAACAGAGTCATTTGAGGTATGCAAAGGCTCATCTGGACAAGTTCTGTGGACAGATGAAACTGAGATAGAGCTGTTTGGTCACAACCAGAAGAGCTTTGTATGGAGGAAAAAGAACACAGCGTTCCAGGAGAAGAACTTGCTCCCTACTGTAAAATGTGGTGGTGGGTCCTTCATGCTATGGGGCAAGCACAGGTACTGGAAACCTTGTCAAAGTTGAGGGTCAAATGGATTCCATCCAGTATCAGCAGATTCTTAAGAACAGTGTTCAAGAATCAGTCAAGAGGATGAAGTTATGCCAGGGTTGGTTGTTTCAGCAGGATAATGATCCAAAGCATTGCTCCAAATCTACCAAGGAATTCATGGTCAGACACAGATACAATGTTCTAGAATGGCCATCGCAGTCCAGACTTGAATATCATCGAAAATCTATGTAATGATTTGAAGGAGGTTGTCCACACTCGGAAACCATCAAACCTGACTGAACTGGAGACATTTTGCAAGGAAGAATGGTCCAAAATACCTGCAACCAGAATCCAGGGACTTCTCAGTGGCTATAAGAAGCGACTACATGCTGTTATTTCAGCAAAAGGGGGCTCTACTAAATATTAATGTGATAATTTCATTGGGGTGCCCACATTTTTGCACCTGTCTGTTTTTGCTATGACTCAAATTGTATTGTTTCTGTTGATTCAATAAATGCCATTTCAGAACTGAAATGTTACTGTTTTCATAAGGTATAAATTATATCCAAATGAAGTTGTGGCTTTGAAAGCCCGGCACATTATAAACTGAAATTATGATAATTATTAGGGGTGCCCAAACCTTTGCATAAAACTGTATATGCTCAAGATCTAATTCTTTCCATCTATCTATCTGTAAACTTAAACAACTTTTTAAGCTTTTACAAATAAATTTAACTTTCAGGATAGGCTTTCTCAAGCCAACTGAAGTTTATATCATAAACTTCCTCTATCTAGTTATTATTATTATTATTATTACCAATGTTGAAAACAGTTGAGCTGCTTAAAACATTTGTGGAAACCGTTATACAAGAAAAAACCTTTTATAAATGTAATCAATTTAATAAATCCTCAAAAAAACTCTTACTGACACCAAAGCCTCAACTATAGTCTATATTCGACATTCATTGCAAGCAAAACGTGCAGTGATGGTAGTAATAATAATAATCTTTTGTGTTCAATGGAAGATAGTAAGTCGTACAGGTTTTAAGCAACTTTAGTAAGGGTGAGATGACAGAATTTTCTCTCTCTTTAAATCCTCTTGGTGTGATGGTGAAAGATGAATTGATTTACTGCCGCTCTCTTCCAGGTCAGCAGTTCTCCTCTCACACCTTCATTTGCCCCTTCTGTGGAACTCTTTGCCCCGACTCCTCTTTCCTGGAGGAACACATCAAGCTCATGCATCACGACGAGAGCGCTCTGCAGTCTCCGCCGGGCAGTTCCTCCTCTCGCGGGGAGGGCGACTCGGGCGAGGCGGGGCGGGCTCTGGGAGGCCCAGAAGGTGCTGTTGGCAGGGGCGCACGGGAGAAGAAAGTGGAGGGCGGCTATGAGTGCGGCGACTGTGGCCGTCACTTCAACTACCTGGGCAACCTGCGGCAGCACCAGCGCATCCACACCGGAGAGAAGCCCTTCGTTTGCCCCGAGTGCGGAGAGCGTTTCCGGCATGCCGCGCGTCTCAAGAGCCACCGCCTCAGCCACAGCGGAGCCCAGAGCCCCTTCCCCTGCCCGCAGTGCGGCAAGGGCTTCCCAGTGCTGTCCGGACTGAAGCGGCACCAGCGCGTGCACACGGGAGAGAGCCCGTACGCCTGTCCGCAGTGCGGCCGCAGATTCAAAGAGCTGGGCAATTTATACACGCACATGCGCATTCACAGCGGTGCCACGCCCTACTCTTGCTATCAGTGCGGCCGCAGCTTCAGGCATCTGGGCACATATAAGAGCCATCGCTGCATGCCAGCGACCCAGTTACCCAGCGGACACAGTCCAGCATGGGCGCAGGACGACAAGGTGCAAACGGGGTGACGCATGTTCAAAAAGTGGTTCGTTACATCCTCATACATGCTGGTTCAGGATCAATTTCAAGTCTGATTGGACTAAGAAAAATGAGAAATGTCGCTGTGATGGGATCAGGTTTCATCACAAACAACAAGCTGTATGAGTTGGCGCATCTTTCTCATTTAAGTTTGTTAACGTCATATTTAACGGTAAATTGCTGCTCGTTAAATGTTCATTATTTGAAACATTTGGCAATAATATCTTCCAACTTTACACATAAAAGGTGTTTGAATGTCCTTAATAAGGTATTTCAAGACTTCAACCTTTTTTTGTAAAGAATTTCTGACTCTAATTAGAATTTAGATAGCAGGTCCACAAGGCCAGATTAACCGTCTTACAAAAACTAATCAAACCATCTTTTAATTTAAATGAAATTATACATTTATACATTATACATTTATTTTCCACCCTTCACAAAAAGTACCATGGTGTCAGACTGTAATGCGGCGTTACTTGAATACATACACGTACGCATTGTGTGGAATAATTGTTATATGTAATATGTACACTATTGTTCAAAAGTTTGGGGTTTGTTAGATTTTTGAAATATTTTTGAAAGAAACATTTGTTTGGTCATAAATACATTGGTCAGTAAGCAAATTGTGAAATATTACAAATAAAAATAACAGTTTTTGGTTTTATTATATTTTAATGTAATTTAGCCTGGTGATTTATACTTTTTTCAGTATTGTTTGATAGAAAATGTATAAAATATTGTAACATTAGACTTTATGACTTTACTGTCATTTCACATCATCTCAAAGGTACACTGTGTAACACAGTGGTTCAAAGTTACACAGTGTAACTTTTTGGTTCAAAATTTACAACCACATAAGTCCATTTTCCAAGGCTTGTTTTAGTCGTATCCGGAAGCCCTGCTTCACCTATAATAAGGGTTTATATTCGGACTATTTTAGACGACAAACGCTGCGGAGTAAGACAGTACCCGCGTGACTCGTCTCAATAAAAATAAACAGAGAAGTAGTTCCGGCTACTGTTTTCTTCCGTAAGACGCATGTTTGTTTAGGAAAATGAATGAATTCATTTTTCTTTTCTTTTTTATAAAGTCAACAACTTTTGAACACTAGTGTACAAAGAATACCATGGTATATGTCCTAATACAAATCAAGTAATCCAATAATCACGTTATCATAAATATATAAGATAATCTCCAACGTACATACTAATTTCTGTTAGGGTTGACCAGCATACAACTGAGGTAACATCATTTTTATTACAAATGAAAGTTGTTTCAGCCATTCAAAGTCATGTTATTGAAAAAACAGGTAGTTTACAGTGTCATTTTGAAAGATATACCGGTAGTCTGGAGCATTTTAAAGTGCCGTTTTGAGTGCTGCCATCGTGTGGATGGCGTGTGTTACTGCATCAGTCCGTGGATCAGTTTACAATCTGTTCCAATTATGTGATCTCTCTATTAACGAGTTTTTTATTTATATTAGTGAATTTGTTTATATGTCTACCTACCTGTATTTTAAAAACGTATACGTTTGGGAAAAACTACCTAAATGGAAAAAAAATAAGGCTTTAGAAAAAAATCTGTAATTTTGAAATGAACTTGGACACACATAATGATGAAAATGACTGAACAAAGCATACTAAGTGTTGGAAATGCAAGCAATGGATCTTAAAGATTTTTTCCATAGTGCTGATCTCAAGATATTCTGAATGTTACGCATTAAATAGCACAAAAGGGTACATTTTTATCATTGAATGATCTGTACAAGGCAACCTGAACTAATAAATACTCTTAAGCTACAGTTCTAGTTGTTTATGTATTTTATAAGCGCATTAAATATAACACTTGTGTATGAAGTGATGTGCTTGTTTTTTTAACCTAACTGAACTGCAATGTACACAAATAGTTATTAACTAAATGAATGCCTTTGACAGGTTGAATGTTGCAGTCGTTCTTGCTGAAAATGCCTCTTAGTTTTGCGTTAGAAAAAAGCTGCAGTGACATTTAAGTGAGGGGAACGCATGTCAGGAGAGACTGAGAAAAGGCAACATCCAGACATTGGAACAGTTTTCTTTATTAGAGGGTGACAAGTCATCGTCAGTGTACTCGACGCTTTAATAACGCACTGCCAGCTGAATTTGTCATTTCTCTAGGAGATTGCAGGGCTGTGTGTGGCTGAAAGGGTGTTTTCCAGGAAAAGCAACAAAATTCTCGCGCACAAGAAGGCCATACGAAGTGAACTGTTGATCTTTATAGATGGAATAGAACTCAATATAAGGGCACAATTCGATTTTTAAATAAAGATACATTTAGCTATGTATTTGTCATCTTTGCTTTCATCAAATGCTTTTATATTAAATTATAAGATACTTTTTTTTTAAACCGTACACCCTCTTCTGAAACGTTAGCATTGAAATGTATTTTTGTATAAACTGAATGATAAGTCTTTATTTAGAATAGCGTTATTCAGAGCGGTTGCCCTTGGTCTAGATTACATTTTGCACCTATTATGTTTTACAAACATTGTGTTGAATTAAACTCATATGTAGGCACAATTTATATTTGTCTACAAAACAAATTTCAGCAATTTCAGAAGCAAACATTAACTCTTTCCCCACCAGCGTTTTGGAGTTTCCAGTAATTTTTGATAATTAAAAAAAAAAAAAAACTCACGGCCCATAGAATATTTTCCTTTATTAATATCTGAACATAACAATAGAAAGAAAGAACAGAGCATCTACACACACACACACACACACAGACACAGGTGTTAAAAGAGTTTGCCCCTTCCTGATTTCTTTTTTTTTTTTTGCATGTTTGTCACTTAAATATTTCAGATCATCAAACTAATTTAAATATTATTCAAAGATAACACAAGAAAACACAAAATGCCTTTTTTAGGTTGCTTTTATTAAGGGCCTTGTGTGGAAAAAGTGTTTGCCCCCTAAACCTAATAACTGGTGTTTGCGATAACTTGCAATGAGTTTTTTACAGCTGTGGAGGAACTTCAGACCATCACACTACCACCACCATATTTTACTGTTGGTATGAGGTTCCTTTTCTGAAATGCGGTGTTACTTTTACGCCTGATGCAATGGGACACACGCCTTCCGAAAAGTTAGACTTTTTCCTGAAAGTCTTGGGTATAGTCAAGATGTTTTCTGACAAAAATGAGACAACCCATTATGTTCTTTTTACTCAGCAGTGGTTTTCATCTTGGAACTCTTCAGGCCATTTTTCCAGTCTCTTTCTTATGGCGTCATGAACACTGACCTTAACTGAGGAAAGTGAGGCCTGCAGTTCTTTGGATGTTGTTGTGGGGTCTTTTGTGACCTCTCGGATGAGTCATCGCTGCGCTCTTGGAGTAATTTTGGTCGGCTGGCCACTCCTGGGAAGATTCACCACTGTTCCATGTTTTCACCATTTGTGGGTAATGGCTCTCACCGTGTTTCGATTGAGTCCCAAAGCTTTAGTAATGGCTTTATAACCTTTTCCAGACTGATAGATCTCAATTACTTTCTCATTTGTTCCTGAATTTCTTTGCATCTCTGCATGTCTAGCTTTTAAGATCTTTTGGCCTACTTCACTTTGTCAGGCAGGTCCTATTTAAGTGATTTCTTGATTGAGAACTAGTGCGGCAATAATCAGTCCTGGGTGTGGCCAAAATTTACTGTAGCATTTCATAAAATAATTTCAAAACTGATGAAAGCAAAAAGTAAGTGAAGTAGAAGAAGAGATTGCTTATAACTTATTTATCATGGCTCATGTTGCCTGTAGGTTTTTGCCTACTGAAATGTCTTGGAAATATATTTTTTCAGTGTTTCATTAGGAGAACAATCCAAAAACACTTTAAATAACAGTACAACCCACCGAAGAGATGTATTTCTATCCCTCCCAGCCTCGCTCTTCTTCCCGTTAAAAATAACAGATGGTGCTGCTGTCTATAGTGGAAAACATTCAACACTTTTCTATCAGTTAAGGCAATTCACAATTACCGGCCTATAGCTGCATTACAGACACATTGTAAGCATCTAGGCTCTTATTGTGGAACTGCAGGGCATATAGAGACACCCGTCTAATTTTATCAATCCTGAAAAGACCACACATGTTGGCTATTTTCCGTAGACATAAAGAGTGAACAGCCACATTTATTAACTAATAGTAGCAATGCTAAACAAAACCTCACTTAGTTGCTGCAGCTGCTTTCAATCACAGAGTCTGTGAGGCCTGAAACGGAAACAAAACAAATAGGCCACATAAATGGGCTTTTCATACGTTGATTAACTCCATATCTTCTCTAACTAAGGGCGAGGGAATGTTTAATGTTTAGTTGGATCAGGTCCAATAAATGTAATAGTAGTGTTAACTTCATTAGGTTTTCTAATTCAGTTTACAAAAGTTTATTTTATTAAATATTATTGTCGCTATATGCTAGAAATAATAGCCTACATCATGGTAAACACTGCAAAAAGAACATTTCAGAGGGCAGTAGTATTTAACGTTAACAGCTCACCTTTACATTCACCTTCCATGTATAGTCTATGACAGGGGTCGGCAACCCGCTTTCAATCCCTGCACGTAACTTGTAGCAGCGGTCCCGCTATCCGCACTCGGTCCGCTATCACTCCGTCCACGGAAGAAAGGAATGTATCTGTGTATAGTGTATTATCTGTGGCAGAATTACAGCGCCCCATACTGGTCTGGCATATAAACTACACCGGATTCAGTCGGTTTCAGTGGTATCGTGTGGACGCTGATATTTTTTTTTGAACGAGGAAAAAAAAGATTGGATAAGGAACGTGCCGGCATCGTGTGGACGTGGCCTAAGTCATGAACTCCACGTTGATCCTGATAAGCGCTCATTGTCACAGCTGTAAACACAACGTCTTTCTTTTTCCATGAGGGGGTTTGGCATCAAACAAACGGCTTTGTTTCCTGCCGGGCCGTAATAAACATTTGTATTTATGATGCATCGTGCTTAACCTTGTTATAAAGTTCAGGCATGTTTAAATACGCTTGACAACCTTGATGGTAATACAACATTTTGAAAGGTTCTGTACCTTCACATAAAGGTGATAAGATGTTTTGTGCATGTTCATGCATTTCTTCAGGTTTTCTTTAAGTACTTTTATAAGGAAACTTCTTTTTACCTGAATGACTGGATTGTAAACTGTACTTCCATTCAGCATTGAAAGCTCACACACTGACACAAGCATTACACAATGACATGGCCAAGATCAATTTAAAGCGTGACTGCTTTATGTATTGATGCAAGTATGAATGCTACCATAGCGATGCACTTATGGTTATATTCATGGACATATTCAGCTAAAAATACACCATAAATTACACCATGATCTTTTGCACTCAATTTTAAAGGACATCTGCACATCGGTAAAAAAAAAAAATGTTTTGCACCTGACTCCAGTTACACTCCATGAACTGATTCAAAATCCTCGTGCCACATTGCCAAGGCAATCATTTATGGTTGCATTCTAGACTTCATAAATGTTGAATCCATCTGATGAAATCCATTGCAATGTGTTGTAAGAATGCAATAAACTAGCCCATAAATGTCAGGGTTAGCTGATTGTACACATTGGGATGTATTAAAATATGCAGAGAATATAGATATGGTTTTACTTTCACAGCTTTCCTGTAGCTCAAACAGCAGAGGGTGTGCTTGCAACGCCAAGGTCATGGGTTCGATTCCCAAGGAAAGCAAGAACTGATTAGAATATCAATGTTTCTTGAATGCAATGTAAGTTGCTTTGAATAAAAGCATCTGTAAAATGCATAAATGAATGTATACATGGAGCATAGATATGGTTTTATAGAATCTTCCTGTTGACCAGCCAGAATCAAGCACTCCAGAGAACAATTTTAAGTTTTGTCACAGTTATGTTCTGTCCTGTTATCCACAAGCCCACAGAAATTGCAGTTTTGCAGCACACATTTTGGGATATCGCATACAAAGGCTGGAGCGAAAAGCCAAGATGCGCATTCATTCTAAAAAAAGAAAAAGGCCTGCAGTGTTGCCAATCCGTGGTTTTCCTGTGGAATTGGGATACTTTTTTTGTAATACAGTACTACTTTTTTCCCAGTGGAATTGGGAACCCTCCCCACAACAAGATTGGGTACATAAACTGCTTTCCTTCAGCTCAAATAGTAGAGCGTGGTGCTTGCAACACCAAGGTCATGGGTTTGACTCCCAGGGAAAGCAAGAACTGATTAGAATGTCAATGTGTTTCTTGAATGCAATGCAAGTCGCTTTTCATAAAAGAGTCTGCAAAATGCTGAAATGTAAATGTAACCTACAGCTGCGTTGTCCGAAAACGTAGGCAGCTGACCTTATAGGCTATGACTTTGTAGGCAGGATTTTCACACGAGGGTACCTAACAAAACTGAGTTCGGACAGACCTATGAGGCAGCGCAGCAGTTTAATAGCAATACAGCAAAATAGAGTGAGCTTTGGTGAAAACTGAGAGAATATTCAATTACTACAATACTAATTTCTCACCAGAACTTACATAAAAAGTGGAAAACGTTGACCACACAAATTGACCACCAACCACAATTTTCAATTGTCATCTTTTTTTAAAAACTCAACTGTCATGGAATGGAACGCACAGGATTGTAGGATATCAATGGCTGCGAAAGATAAGTCTATGCAGAAACTCAATCAAATGAAGGAATCTCAGGAAGCGAAGCTAACACTGGATTCGACTTGAGAGCTTTCTACCTTGGAATTCATCCTCCGAAGGCAGCATTTTCAAGTTTTTGAATGCAGCCAGTGTTGCCAGATTGGACTGACGATTTCCAGCCCAACTACAGAAAAACCCCCGCCCATTTACAAAAATACCCGCCCAAGACCAAAATTGTTGACCGGGGGGGATGGGGGGGAACATCTTGTTTTAGTGGAATTTATATGCATTTGTAGGCTTGTTTTAATGGAATTTATATGCATTTATATATGAAATTTGGGCGGGTTTGTCATCAAAAACAAGCCCTATTTTTAACGACCAGCCCAATGCATTTTTTTCCGGTCGGACGTGACCAAAAGGAGCCCAATTGGGCGGGAACCCGCCTAATCTGGCAACACTGAATGCAACCTATAATGAAACATGTATACCAAAAATCCCTCGATGTGCAATAAAAATAGATAAATAAATAACTGGACTCACCAGTGGACCAATCACATCGCTCAACATCTCAAATGAGCCAAAGTCTGTCATCAGAGTATTATTGATTTAATTCCCTCCCAAAAGTGTCTCACAAACACAACCCTTCATTTTTACAGGAAGTCTCAATTTTGTTCTTTTGGTCAAATGGAATGGAAACACTGCTTTATTCACAAATGTTTTCTGCAATATTCCTATTTTGTGTATAAGTTAAATGTACAACTTTGAATGGAAGTCTTTGTAAGAGGCTGGATCCTAAATTGACCTGACATACTAACTAGTTACTGAAAGATAAAACAGAAAAACAAATGGAAAATAATTAGCATAACTGCTGTTCAAAACATTTCAAGCAAAGAATAATCATGCACATTTGATCTGATATAACAGAAGTACAAGTTTCTGAGGTGTATTATGTGAACGCTTTGCTAAAGAGATGCATCTTTAATCTAGATTTAAACTGGGATAGTGTCTCTGAGCCCCGAACATAGTTAGGAAGGCTATTCCAGAGTTTAGGAGGCAAACATGAAAACACTCTCTCTCCTTCAGTGGACTTAGATATACTAGGTACTACTAAATGCAATCAAGCCTAAAGAGCATTGCCGTCATTAGACAGACAGAATTCTTGTACTAAAATGGCATTCTTCAATTATATAACAGAATAATTCAATTGAAGGGGGTTGATTCATACAAACTGCACAAATGCAGACTGATGTTAAACATACCGAGGAAATACATTTGGAAGAAAACGTTGGTTTCCTGCAGAATTGTAATCTTCAAGGGCACGATTATAGGACATGAAAAGAGAAAATCTGCTCTTCTCACAAAATACGCCTGAATTGGTATTTGTATTTGTACCAATCTGTCTCTACTCTAATGCAGCTTTGGTTAAAGCATCTAGGCAGAATCATAAATCCTTCACATTTTCATGCATTTCTAGGAATTCGGAAAGGTTGCTGCTGAGCATAATCTAATGTATTTGCTTTTATTATTTCAGTAAGCTCAAGCATGCATTGTGGACACAGCTCTGATAATGCTGTGAGCCTGAGGAAGAGTCTCCAAGACATTAACTGATGTCAAGAAAAATATGTAAAAACATGCCAAGAATTATGTAATGAAAACTTAACTTTATTAGTTATGACAATATACCTCAATAAACCTTAATTTTTTCAATAAGCCATTCATTTTTATTGCAACATCACACAGCGTTCAATGGATCTAAAAGGCGTTTTTTTCTTGTGTAAATTCAGACCTTAAATTGACAGTGGAAAGTTAATTTGGTTTTTCTCAAGTTACTTGAAGCAATGCATGTAAAAATGTCAATGCTCTAAAATGCTGGAGGCACTTTGTGCTTATACATAAATGGAATAAACTCCAAGTAATGATTTAATTGAAATGTTTTATGAACATTAAAAATTTAAAATAAGATAAGATTCAAGGAAACTATTCCATCAATGAGCATTGGTGCTCACGTGCATATATGATGCGCAAAATGCAAATAAGTCTATCATATGATCACTTTTTAGTGTTTTTTAAAAATGTTTTTATGTTTACTTGTCAGAGTAACAAAAAAATATGAAAAAGAAACCATGAAAACCACAGTTCACCATGAAAATACTAACGGTCCACAACCATCCACTGTCATTATCTTGATCCATTTTGTTACATTCTATCAACAATAAAAAGATCTAACAATCGTTTATAAAAGGATAGTTTGAAGCTTTCAAATCAATAGTTTTATGTGCTATCAGAATTGTTAGTTTTAAAAAATTGCACACAAACGCCTTTTCAAGTCAAATTTTGAATGCGATGTGTTTGTAATCACGACTTCAGAAGTGGAAAGTAGGAAATGTCCGATAACACGCAAAGTATTATAATGCACCTTGGCACGATAGGTTTCAGGTGAAGGTAGACGATAAATCAGAGATATAGATACAGTGCAGAGTGGATTTGAGAGCGAAAAGAAAAGAGAGTTTGCCGTGTTTGTCCTGAAAATAAATGTGTATTTTATGAGAAGAAAGATTAGAGGGAGGAGAGAGAGAGAGAGAGAGAGAGAGAGAGAGAGAGAGAGAGAGAGAGAGAGAGAGAGAGAGAGAGAGAGAGAGAGAGAGAGAGAGAGAGAGAGAGAGAGAGAGAGAGAGAGAGAGAGAGAGAGAGAGAGAGAGAGAGAGAGAGAGAGAGAGAGAGAGAGAGAGAGAGAGAGAGAGAGGGTGAGCGCACATATGAGAGCACGAGCACTGGAATCAAGGAAAATATGTGAAGGCAGCGCATGAACGAAAGAGACAGACAGAAGGAGACTAGAGAGAATTAGAGACAGAATGAGTGCGACAGAAAGGCAATAGAGGCTTGGCAGGTGGACGGATGAAAAAGCTGGAGACGAGAAGATGCTTTGCCAGTGTCTCCAGCATCATGAGGAAGATACAGAACAACCTGCGCAAACACACTGACATATCAGCAGCTTCAACCTGACTCAAATCAGCAGCAACCAACAGAACTCCACTCCTCCGGATCATCGCAGGTAAAACAAAACTACACAATCTCTATATATTATCTGCTTTAAATGGAAATGAAGATTGTCGAGTTATTGATCCATGATTTTAAAAGGAATGCACAGTTTAGTATTGATTTTATCATTCAAAAACTCAGGTTTTATTACATGTGAGGTAAAAAAATATTCATGAACAATGCTGATTTTATATCTATGGACTGATCTGAGAACAATACAAGAGGACAGAATGTTTTAGACCTGTAACTATATGTATGAGGAGGCGAGAGAGAGCAAACCGTTTCCTTCATTCATGCAAAAGCATCAGAAACAGGTGTATCTCTTTCTCTCTCGCTCTCTTTTTATATATATATATATATATATGAGAATGTATGTACGTATATATATATACACGCACACACACATATATATGTATATCACAGTTTGTTTATTTCTGTGTTTCCCGATCTTTATTGTTTTCATCAGTAAGTCTCAAGTACCTCTTTAATACCAAATTAGACCAGAAATGTTTCTTTCAACTCACATTATTCTCCTGGATATCATATTGGATTATTATTAAAGTGGTCATTATTACACTGACTCAAAAATATGACTCACACATGTGTTGACAGTTCTGCGGGTAACCGTTTCTGACATTGTGTTGTTGTGAAGATGACAGAGATATTATTCAAGATTATTTTAATTTGCTTACATTTCATAATTTCTGTCTTACAAATGAAACCCCCTTGCAGATAGCCCGGGTTGCGAATTACCATCAGTTTAAGATCTGCTATACCCCGAGCAGTGTTTTTCATGTTTCACTGTCATGTTCACTATTGAAACACCCGTAAGAATGTGTTTAAAGCAGCGCTTCACGTGACCTGATCAGATCCTCCAGCCGGGATATCGCCGACCTCTTGTAAGACTTGAATTGAAAGGTTTTTTATATTACCGTACTATTATAAATACAGCCACTCACTTTAAATATGAAGACTTTTTCAAGGTTTTAATATTCCCAGAGATATTAATGCAGATCTGCTGTTTTAAGAGTTTATAAACTCAACCACAAAGGATCTAGAAACCTGCTATTGACATTGATGTTGACAAGATTGACTTAAATCAATTTTTGTGTTAATATTAAGTTGTTCATTAATAGTTTTGAATATTAATGTTCTCAGAAAAGTGATTTTGATTAAAACCGACAGATATGCTCAAACTTCATTTTACCATTTAGGAACAAGTTTGCATATCAAATGTGTTGTGTACTTAAACTGAAGAATAAATATCTGCTGCTGCTTAAAGGAAGCGTGAAAGTAGAAATGTGACGTGTCCTATCAACGAACCACAGGCGGTCTGGCAAAGCTGATTAATTGAATAACTGTACAAACTACGGGCTCACATCGACCTCTTCTGATGTTACACTCAGCTAGAAAAGATCTTTTAAAGCAAACAGACAAGGAACTATTGAATAGCTATATAAGGTGAAAATGGAAATCTATTGTCTGTAAAAACTCAACAGACAAATAAAACCAGACTCTTAAAACCAGATGTCTTAATACAAACAGAGAAAACTAAAGTGAAGTACCTGATCTATTCATCTGGTGTCTCCACGAATCACATGAAATGTCTGTTCAAGGACAATCTGATTAAACATGAGAACACAGAAAACAGAGCTTACAGGAAGGAAAGTTATAATGTCTTTTGGACAAACATTACAATCTGTAATACAAATGATTGTATATTTTATATGAAGATGAACAGATTTGAAAATGGAATTGAAAAATGAAAAAATGCTTGATAACAACAAATATATATATTATATAATATATATTAGAGACACACACGCACGCACGCACACACACACACACACACACACACACACACAGTATTGTGAGGTTACATTTATGTGACATTTAAATGACATGTGAAATATTACCAAATATAATAATAAGAATTTATTAATCTAATTATGTAATTAATATTTTATTAATGTAATAATAATAGAAATCATATGTGTAATAAGTCATAAATATGTGAAATATTTCCATTAAAATACTGTAGATCATATACTGTAGTTTAATGCTTTGTGAGTCTTAAATAAAAAAAAAATTGAAAAAAGAAGCAAAATTAAGCACTGATTTTTTTCACCTTATGTCAGTAAAACAGCAATTTTACTTGTTTTGAATGACTTTTGGAAAACAGTAAAGACCTTCTGAAGTTGCCACAAGGTGGAGACTGTGGGTTTCCTTAACAAATGTTAAATGCACATCAGAATGTTCTCTTGTACCCTCTAAATAAAACACACTCCCTCCCGCAGACAGTAAGAGTTGGGCGGTGTGATTTCAGCATGAGGCACTGTACAACGAGACGTGAGAGGGGAACAAATACAGAGACGGGCTCGTTTAACACCACTCGTTGCAGCTCGCATTTTCAGACCGACTCTATGATGGACAAATGATGCCGTGCAAATAAGAAACACAATCACACGTGGCAGTCATTGCTCACCTTTGGTTCCTCTTTTCCACACTTTCTCTTTCTAATGTGCGACAAAAACTGCCGGAGAATTGTTTTATCTTGATAATAAGAGGAGAGTCGCGACCTTTGCGTTATTAATGGCATGTGGAAATTGCATAAAAATGTCCAAATAATTGCTTAACATCACAATACAAGACCCCAGAGAATAAAAGACACAGATCTTTAACAGGGAAACATTTTTTCAAAACATAGGCTGTGGCAAAATGTTGGCTTCAAGCATCGTGTATAAAAATCCTATCATCTGCTAACAATTTGATAAACAATCAAATGTTTTGTTTTTTCCAATTCATATGATAAAACAGGTGAAAATTCCTATAGAGTTACACTGAATGAGTCATATGAATCATATCCAGGGCTGAGAACGTCAGAGATTTGAGTAGCACTCTTTTACATTTATGCATTTGCCAGACGCTTTTATCCAAAGTGACTTGCATTGCATTCAAGAAACACATTGACATTCTAATCAGTTCTTGCTTTCCCTGAGAATCGAACCCATGACCTTGCCGATGTTAGAGCCAATGCTCTACTGCTTGAGCTACAAGAAAGCTTTTGATGTGCTCCAGTAAACAACCACTTAACAGCATCCCAGAATACCCTTCTGACCATAGCAATGCCCTAGCAACCACCCAGAACACGATTGCAACCACACAGAAATGCACTGGTAACCACTCACAACATGCCAGCAGCCATATCACCCTGTATCTCAATACTTGTTGCCCACTGAAGCTAACCAGGGTCAAGCCAGGTCAGGATGGGAGACTTCCTGGGATAAACAGGTTGCTGCTGGAAGAGGTGTTGGTGAGGTGTTAGGATCCCAACACACCAGTATAGTGACGGGGACACTACTGTAACAAGCATCCTCCTTCGAATCCTCCTTCTCCTGACTTTCTGGTTATTAAAAACCATGACACCTCTTGTAAAGACTAGGGGTGTTACCCCAGAGTCCTGGTCAAACTCCCTCCATTGGCCCTTATCAATCATGACCTCCTAAATATAATCCCCATGCTTTCATTTGGCTCAATCACTCTTTCTCCTCTCCACCTATAGCTTGTGTGTGGTAAACGCACTGACTGTTGTGCTGTGGCATCATCCAAGTGGACTCTGCACTCGGGTGGATGTTGAGGAGAGACCCCTGATATGAATGTAAAGCGCTTTGGGTGTGCAGCAGTACATAGTAAAGCACTATATAAATGCTTCATTCATTCATACTTGCAAAAGAGGTTCTATATAGAACCTTAAATTGGAAATTAAGTAGTCAGTAAAGTTTACATTATTTAGTAAACTGATTTCCATGATAAAAAAAATATGACAAACACGATTAATGTAACCATTTTAAAGAAAAAAACAATTTTTTTTTTACGTTTTTGGAGCAAAGGCGCTGCCATCTTGTATTACCAGAGCGTGTGACGTCACAGGGTTTGTTTTCTCCGTTGAAGTGAAGTAATATAAGGATTTATTTACTTTTTGAACACATGCTTGTTTTGAAATGAAAGAAGACTAACTTGAAAGGACTGCTCAGCCCATAATAATTCAAATTGCTTTTGCATGTGAGCCGATACAGCAAGGGGAGCGAGCAGTGCTACCGTTACGGGTGGAAGAAGTCCTGAACCCGCTGATTTGAGGTGAAGAGCGGGTCAGAAACATTACCTGGTGTAAGTGTGGATCTGTACGTCAATGCCAGAGTCCTGCTGTCCTGCTGCATCACCATATGATAGTGCATACATTTTGCGTATCATGCCGGGAGGTGGATGCGAGCGGAAACACTGGAGCATGACATTAACAGCAGGGCAGCTAATTGTATTCGCAAGTAAATATAAAAATACTGGTGCACATGTAATGCAAATATGTCTGAAAGGTCTGACATAACCATAAGATGCTACATGAACTATATTGTATGTTTGTTTACAATACAATGCTCCACGAGTTATGAAAACAATGTTTGGGATACCATGATGAAAACTAAAAAAACATTTCTTTACTTTCTCTAGCACATTGAAAAAGAAGTAATAAAAGAGCCATACTAAAAAATAGACCCATATAAAACACCCACCATATAACATCAGATTATATATTATAAATATATAATATATTATATATTTATAATATATAATACAGCACCATCTATTATATATATATAATATATAATACAGCACCATCATCATGAACACTGGAACCCCTCAGGGTTGTGTGTTGAGCCCACTCCTCTTCACTCTGCTTACACACGACTGCACACCCACACACAACAGCAATTTAATAATCAAATTTGCGGACGACACGACTGTAGTTGGTCTCATTAGCAACGGCGATGAGACAAACTTCAGGAGTGAGGTGAGCCGCCTGGCCAGGTGGTGCGGCGACAACAATCTCTCTCTGAACGTGAAGAAGACGAAGGAGATTGTTGTTGACTTCAGAAGAATGCACACCCAGCATGCTCCTCTGACTATCAACGGTGCGACCGTGGAAAGGGTGAGGAGTACCAAATTTCTGGGTGTTCATATCACGGAAGACCTCTCCTGGACCACCAACACCACAGCACTGATTAAGAAATCGCAGCAGCGACTATACTTCCTCCGTAAGCTGAGAAGAGCCGGAGCCTCAGCCCCCATCATGCGCACCTTCTACAGAGGCACCATCGAGAGCATTCTGACCAGCTGCATCACTGTGTGGTACGGCGCTTGCAACGCATCCTGCCGCAAGGCACTGCAGCGCATAGTGAGAGCAGCTGAGAAGATCGTTGGTGTCTCTCTCCCACCCCTCCAGGACATCTATAACACCCGCCTCTCCCGAAAAGCCCTTGCTATTGCTAGGGACCCCACCCACCCATCCCACAGCCTCTTCAGTCTGCTGCCATCAGGGAGGAGACTACGCAGTCTCCAGGCACGGACCAACAGACTGAAGGACAGCTTCATACCCCAAGCTGTCAGGGCATTGAACTCTCTCCCGACTCTGCCACCTCTCCCCTCTTCTGCACCAAGGACCTGATCTCTAAATCCATTTACGTCACACACTGTGGTAATGCAAAATGGCAGCGCACTTGTTCCAAAAGCTATAACAAAACATCCTTTTTCTTTAAAATGGAATCATGTTTATCTTTTCTTTTTTTTATTAAAGTGGAAATCAGTTTACTAAATAATGTAAACTTGACCGACTGCTTCATTTCCACTTTAAAGGGTTCTAAGGGGTTCCCATCATGTCATCATTTTAGGGATTTAGTTCTTTTTTATTATTATTACTATTATTTTTATTACATTATTTGAGCTAAACAGCTTGTAAACATACTTTATCAATATAATTTTTTTAAATAACCATGGTAAGTATTATATAACCATTTCAGACATTTTTTGCCATGAAGGGTTCTTCAAAATATAAGCAAGAACTCTAGGGAACCCATTGAAGCTTTTCTAAGGGTGCAGGAGGCTGTCATGACGCGAGGAAAAAACAACACTCACATTTCCTTCAGAAAATGTGAAAAATCACTGCAACAGTGTGTGAAAATGTTGATTTGCTTTCAGTTACACTCAAGAATCACCAAACACCCAGAGTGGTGTCTGTATTTAGAGTGTGAGTGAGTGAGAGACTGTGATACTCAGCAAAGACAGGCTGATACTCAATCTCCACAGAAACTTGCTTTGATTATGAAATTACGTCCTTTTCAACATAATGGTTGTTGTTGAGTGAACTGCATTTCAAGACCACATACGCACGCACGCACGCGCACACACACACACACGCACACACACACACACACACACACACGTGTTACATGGCCATTTTAGTATCCAATGAAACTGGAAAAATACACATCACCATCTTTTTATCTGTATTTTAAAAGAGTAGATGACCTTTTCACATACTAAAGCCACACGCTCTTGTTTAACCAAATGCTTTGAGGATGCATTTGCATTTGTCTAAAAATGGCTCCTGTGTTTTGTATTATCAATTATATTCAGACCCTTTATTACATCTCTATTAGTGCTTCAACTAATGTCACATTCTTGCAAAACACGGCGCAGGGTGTGAGAGGGTAACACAAATAGGATGCATTTGTAAATTAGGCTTTATAAATATTAATTTCGACAACAATCCTCAAAACCAATTTGTTTTGCTTGCCATGCAATTTTCACTTTATATTCACTGCAAAATATGATTTTATACAGACTGTTTTTGCTAAATAACATTAGCTGATCTTCAGCGCATTTATCAAACACAAATGTTGTTTTTTTCTTAGACGGGTTTCAAGTCTGTTAACTTTGAGACATGCTAGTGTACTTTATGTACCAGTCTATTTAGCATTCAAAGTTTAGTGTTTTTTTCTTCTGGGATAATGGACCAAAAACTCTGATGACTCATCTTACACTCGATCCCATCATTTATCAATAAAAGGCTCTTTAGAATGATTTTGTCCCTCCTCCTTTACTAATACTATCTGCATCTGACTCTATATATGTAGAGAGATAGATAGATCTATAAAGACCCTTTCTCTCTCTATGTATATGTATGTATATATATATAAAAAATTCTTGCTTGAAGAAAATGTCAGAGAGCATGATGGAGTTTCCCTCTCCACTGTGAACCCATTCTCACTTATTCTCTCTCCCTCTATTTCATTCCCTTGATCTTCCTCTCTATCCTCCATCATGAGCTCCTCCAGCATGTCTTAACTCACTCTTGGTTGTATGTGTGAGACTGTCCACCTGTGACCTGCTCCTCTTTCACAATCCTTTTTTATTTCACTGTGTTCTTTTTTCCTGCTGCTTCTCGCGTTTTGTGTATCTGTTCAAGGTCCATTTCCCTGTCAATCTTTCCTTTTCAACTGTTCTTTCTTCCTACTCACTTTAGTGTCATCCTAATTTCTATTCCATCCCATGTTCCTTTTAAGCCTTCTAGCATTTCTTCTCCTATATAACCAAAGAAAATGTCACAGAGAGATATGAAATGCTCATTGCTTTTATAAAGAAGCAGCAGGTGCCCTTATGGAGCAGTGCATACACTACTTACCGGGCTATAGAGCTCTGAAATTGATTGCAAAAAATGTAATTTACAGTGGTGTGTAAAAGTGTTTGCCCCCTTCCTGGTTTCTTATTTTTTTTGCATGTTTTTCAGACTTAAATGTTTCAGATCGTCAAAAAATTCAAATATTAGTCAAAGATAATAATAAAAAATAATAATACATTTTATTTTAGGCACCTTTCATATCACCCAAGGTCACCATAAATCAACAAGAAACAACAACAACAATATTAATGAATAACAGTAAACAACAATGACAATAAACCATAAATACGTAGAAAAAAAGCAAATACAAACATGACCACTGTAAGAATAACAAAAACAAAGTGCTAGACTTGAGGAAACACAGTAATCATGACAGATAAGCTATTCTAAATAAACGAGTCTTAAGTTTAACTTAAAGATAACACAAGTAAACACAAGATGCAGTTCTTAAATTAAGGTTTTTATTATTAAGCAAAAACTAAATCCAAGCCCACATGGCCCTGAGTGAAAAAGTGTTTGCCCCGCCAATTAAAACATAATGTAACAGTGGTTTATCACACCTGAGTTCATTTTTAGCCACACCCAGGCCTGATAACAACACACTTGTTCCCAATCAAGAAATCACTTAAATAGGACCTGCCTGAAGTGAAGTAGATCAAAAGATCTTCAAAAGCTAGACATCATGCCGAGATCCAAAGAAATTTAGGAACAAATGAGAAAGTAATTGAGATCTATCAGTCTGGAAAAGGTTATAAAGCCATTACTAAAGCTTTTTGACTCCAGCGAAAAACAGTGAGAACCATTATCCACAAATGGCCAGAACATGGAACAGTGGTGAACCTTCCCAGGAGTGGCCGGCCGACCAAAATTACTCCAAGAGCACAGCGATGACTCATCCGAGAGGTCACAAAAGACCCACTTGCCTCAGTTAAGGTCAGTGTTCATGACTCCACCATAAGAAAGAGACTGGGCAAAAATGGTTTGCATGGTTTGCAAAAAAATGGTTTGCATGGAGTTCCAAGATGAAAACCACTGCTGAGCAAAAAGAACATTAAGGCTCGTCTCATTTTTTTGTTGAAAGTTGAAAAATCCTGAAGGAGAATGTCTGGCCATCTGTTTGTGAACTCGAGCTGATGCAAACTTGGGTTCTGCAGCAGAATAATGATCCAAAACACACCAGCAAGTCCACCTCTGAATGGCTGAAGAAAAACAAAATGAAGACTTTGGAGTGGCCTAGTCAAAGTCCTGACCTGAATCCTATTCAGATGTTGTAGCATGACCTTAAAAAGGCAGTTCATGCTTGAAAACCAATGTGACTGAATTACAACAATTCTGCAAAGATGAGTGGGCCAAAATTCCTCCACAGCTGTAGAAGACTCACTGCAAGTTATCATAAACACTTGATTGCAGTTGTTGCTGCTAAAGGGCCCAACCAGTTATTAGGTTTAGAGAGCAAACACCTTTTCACACAGGGCCATGTAGGTTTGGATTTTGTTTTCCCTTAATAACAACAACTTTCATTTAAAAACTGCATTTTGTGTTGACTTGTGTTATCTTTGACTAATATGTAAATTAGTTTGATGACATTTAAGTGTGACAAACACTTTTTCACACCACTGGATCTTTCTCCTCCATTTGATAAATAATGGTGCAGCAAGTATTGGTGTATAAGTATGTCTCATTAAAGCACAGAATCTTTTTATGTGCTAAAATTATTATATCTGTATGGTGAATCGTTTCTCTGTCAACTATAAGCAGCTATTATGATGCATACAAATATGTGCATTAAGCTTTTAGACTCCTTTCAGTTGAAAAACATATTAAGTCATGTCACATTTGTTAATATACAGTAGCACTTTATATAATACAAATGGTTTCAAAGCAGCTTCATAGTAATAAACAGGGCCAAAACTGTTAATGTCGCAAAATTCAATTTAGCCATAAAGCAACTCTACTGAAGACAATATTATTATTATTCAGCTCAATGCAGTTCAGTAACTATGTCAATGTTTCAAGGTCTGTGTATATTACGGTAGTTTTAAAAATATTGAAAGCAGAGAGTGGGCCTTTTTTCTTTGAGGAAATTGCCTGGGTGGTACTTTTCCTAAAGGAAAAGCATGTTTGGACTATGAATACAAGTACAATTTAGACCTATTTTGGCGTAAAAATGGCTTAAAAGACAGAAAAAAGCCCACAGGATAAAAACACACCATGACATGGGTTGTTATTACTAATAACTCAACTGGGAACTTGGACTTATCTAGATTTAGCAAAGCATTCCATCTTTCTAAATGGAGATCTTTATATCTCAGTTTGAAACTGTAAAATTGTATGGCAGGGGAGAAGACAAGCTTTATTTATTATCTGTGCTCAAAATTCTGCTCACATGCAGTTTCTGTTGTTTTCTTAGCCACATTAGCCGTTTTTATAAATTACTAAGGCAAGTATAAAGCCATTTGTATTCCAACCATTCATATTATTAATAAACTGGATTTGTGTGTACTACTACATTTTCTTTTGGATGATTAGGGGCATGAGCTACGTAGCTTGAGCTGTGAGGAGGTGCAGGGGTTTGTGTTTTCGGTCTTCTCCTTTTCATTACTTTCTCATTTAGTTGACATCACCACGGCCAAATCCTACAGCAGGATGTTTGCTCTTTGTGAGCAAACAGATTGATGTCAAAGGTGTCTCAGCATCTTCATGTCTTCTAATTGAACAGGGGGATGGCTGAGAGAGCCTTAAAACACACACACACACACACACACACACACACACACACACACACACACACACACACACACACACACACACACACACACACACACACACACACACACACACACACACACACACACACACACACACACACACACACACACACACACACACACACACACACACACACACACACACACACACACACACACACACACACACACACACACACACACACACACACACACACACACACACACACACACACACACACACACGACAAGTATATCATTTTTAATCTCTGAATCCATTTTACACTCATAGCAAATAGATTTGTAAGACACACACAGTCAGACATGGATGAACTGATGTCTCAAAAATCATTCATATTTTTCTAAATCAGTCATTTTATCTTTTCCATTTAAATGCCTAAACATCATTACATAAAACAAATTAAATTAGTTTATTTACTATACATTTCATTCCACTTCGGAATTCTACTAATTATAAGTAACTTTGCAACTACATGTCAACTATCAGAGTATTAGTAGACTGTTAGGTTAGGGTTCGGGTTGGGAGAATAAGTTGACATATTTGTGAAGAGTAGAATATCTGTTGTGGGTGCATCAAAATAAAATGTTAGGCGATATTAAGCAGACGTTATACTAATACTGTAATGAGCTATAGTGTCAGGTTTAAGGAGAAAGCGAGGACTCAATCACAGGTCGGAAGGGTAAATTTATTCGTAAAAATAAAATAAATCTCAAACATTAACCACTCCAAGGGGGGAAAACATGACTTGACTTGACTTGACAAAATACAACACCGTATAGACACCATACGACAACGAAGCGACACAGGACAGCAAACTTGAGGAGATTAAATACACACAGGAGGGAGGGTAATTGATGAGAACACAGCTGGGACAAATCAAAGTTAAGCAGGGAAACAAGGTGGGAGGGTTTCACATTAAACAAAGACGCAACACGAAAACACAACATGAAAGCACACGGCAGAAATAAACACAAACCGCGTGCTTACAACACTGCACAAGGACACGAGAGCACGCGGTATAAGTGAGCTTGAACCGCGCCCACTCACATAACATAGAGTGCATGAAAACGAGCAACCACTTTTCTCACACGTTCACAACAAGGACGAACACACGGGTCATGAATGTCCGAATTCTGACACAAACCACAAAACACGAAACCAGACAAGACCAGTCTCGGGATCGGACATCATAACCCGCACATAAGACGTTACACAGACAAGTGTGCACGCGGCTCAAATCCTCGAAGCCGTGCGGACACACATCAAATACGAGACATTATGGTAGTGTCAGAGCTCTGCCACAAAACCAAGAGATTACTAGACCGAATGTTGCAGAACCCTGACAGCTCGCTGACATGTAGTTGCAAAGTTCCTTATAGTTAGCTGAATGTCTAAAGTGGACCATTGCAGTAGTGTTATCTAAATTTTGAATAGTTCGGGTAAATAATCATTCTAGTTTTGTTGTTGTTGTTGTTGTTGCTTAAACCCTATTAGCAAATGGGGTAAAATAATCAACTTAAATTAAAAAAGTTTGTCTTCCTAAGTAAATGCATCTTTTTTTGTTTATCGTTTTAAGGATTTGAGTGAGAAGATGTCCCTTGCATAGACCTTTCCCTGTAACTAACACTTTTTTTCCTTCTTTTTATAGGTTTTAATGACACCTGGAGAAAGAAACATCAGCAAGCAAACTGTGATAGACCTCTAAAACTATTTTATGATGGTACGATGGAACAGCTTCAAATCTAAATGAACTAATCTTAATTCAACAATATGCTGTGGATCAATTCTCCACTGGGAGGTTGTTCTTAAGTCAAGAGCACATGGAAAGTAACATCGTAATACTTTGATTCACAGACTCAATTTCTTTTTAATGAGCTGGAATGCCTTTCCCTTGCCAAAAATGAGAAGTTGAATGATACTCAGTGAGCCATGCCCTTCAACACCTGCACACTCTCATAGACGAGCACAGGTTTGCTGAGGAATCAAAGAGTAATGCTCCTACTTAGAATTCTGCAGAGGCAACGATTTAGCCATGAGACATCATTGTTTCTGCTCATTACTTTAGATCTCGGGAGCTGGAGATGAAACTGCTGGGTTGATATAAAGACCTGAATATTGGCACACAAAAAATTCAAGGAGGAATAAAAACAATACATTTTTAAGTATGTCTGACTTTACAACACCATTAAGACATTGACTGACAATTGGAATTCACAAACCGAGAGCCAAAAATTTGGGTTCAACACATCAAATATAATACAATACAACCTAAAATGGCGGAGCTCGCTGGATACAATGGCAGCGAGAGCGTCATGCTCTCAACCGGTCTGCCTTTCAACTCTACTGGTGACTATGACTATTATGAACCTGAACCTGATGCTAGCAAGATCATCATCCCCTCCATCTATGCACTGGTGTGCTGCGTCGGTGTCACTGGAAACGCCATGGTCATCTACGTCATCCTCAAGTACGCCAAGATGAAGACGGCCACCAACATCTACATTCTCAATCTTGCCATTGCAGATGAACTCTTCATGTTGAGCGTCCCGTTCCTGGCGACCTCGGCCGCGGTGCATCACTGGCCGTTCGGCTCGCTCATGTGTCGTGTGGTTCTCAGCGTGGACGGCATCAACATGTTCACGAGTATCTTCTGCCTGACCGTGCTGAGCGTGGACCGTTACATCGCCGTGGTGCACCCCATCAAAGCGGCTCGCTACCGTCGCCCAACCGTCGCAAAAGTGGTCAACGTTTGTGTGTGGGGACTATCACTGCTTGTTATTCTGCCCATCATCATCTTTGCGGACACAGTCCCGGCGCAGGACGGCGGAGTGGACTGTAACTTTCTATGGCCTGAGGCCTCGTGGTCGGAAGCGTTTGTTGTCTACACATTCTTACTGGGATTTTTGCTCCCGGTGGGAGCCATCTGCATGTGCTACTGCTTGATTGTGGTGCGCATGCGAGCGGTGGGCCTCAAAGCAGGCTGGCTGCAGCGGCGGCGCTCTGAAAAGAAGATCACACGCATGGTGCTTCTGGTGGTCGCTGTTTTCGTGCTCTGCTGGATGCCGTTTTATATTGTGCAGCTGATCAGTGTGTTCCGTAGGCCGCCGGACCCCATGGTGACGCAGCTATTTGTCATTCTGAGCTACGCTAACAGTAGCGCCAACCCCATTCTCTACGGATTTGTTTCTGACAACTTCCGGCGCTCATTCCAGCGTATCATCTGCTTCCGCTGGCTGGAGAACGGGTTGGATGCTGAGCAGGTGGACTATTGCGCCGTGGCCCTCCGGCGTCAGACCACGTGTGGCCCACCGGACTTTCCAAAGGAGTGCTTAGCCTCCGACATGGTGTTTCGTAATGGAACCTGCACGTCTCGGACAACCACTCTGTGACAGGCTATTCACTGAGAGTGTTGGAGTTTAAAGGGATAGTTTACCAAAACAAAAGAGAGAAAATCCTGTCATCATTTACTTACCTTCATGTCGATCCAAACCTATATGACTTTTATTTTGTGGAACAGAAAAGATCATGTTTTGAAGAATCTTTATGGTTGCCACTGAATTTCAATGTAATTATTTTATGTTCCACAGAAGTAAGTACGACATGAGGGTGAGGAAATGTTTGGGTGAACAATCCCTTTATTACTTCATTCATGGAGACGTGGAGTGCAGTACCAATTGGCAAATGAATGTCACACTGGCAGACAGCTCATACCATTATAATTTAAAGAAATAGTTCACCCAAAAATGATCCCATGTGACACTATTTACAGTGTCATTGTTACATATGTTGCATGTAGTTACTATAGTAATAACTACAAATTATGCATAAATACATGCAACTAAACCTAAACCTAACCCTATATTAAGTACATGTAGTTACTTAATATCACTTAATGTTACTTAATTGTATAATTACAGTGTAGCAAAGACACCTTAAAATAAACTATAACCTTATACAGTAGAACCCCGACTTACAAAACGCTCTACGTACGATAAAAGATTTCTGGGTTTTTTTCGCCCGAGTAATGACAAATATGATCGAGATGCTAAAAATGAAATCTCGGCGAGGCGACGATTTCCGCGTTTTGTTTTGAAATTCGCGCGCCACTGATCCGTAAACTCACACCAATCGTCCCGCTCTCCCATTGGCTGTCTCCCGACTCAGACACTAGCTTTCGCTGCAGCATCCTGCTCTCCTATTGGTCAGCATCGCTCCCACCAGCCTCTGCGTAACGGCGTTCAGTGTTGCCAACATAGCGTCTTTGTTGCTATATTTAGCAAGTTTTCAGACCACTCCAGCGACAATTTTTCCCAAAAGCGACTAGCGACAAATCTAGCGACTTTATCTGGAGTTATTGGCGACTTTTGGAGACTTTCTGAATGCACATATTGCTCTCTTACTCTTCCCTGTCAGCAGCGAGTGCTGCTGTGAATCCCCTCCCCCGCTGACAGGAAGATCTCTCCGCACCGCAGTTGACAGTGAGATCTGAAGTGAAAGGGACAAGCATGGAGCATGGAGAGGGACATGCTCTCCATGGAGACGAAAAGGGAGATAATTGACACGTATGAAGCTGGGATGCGCTTCATCCCATTGTTAAATGTGGTGTTTTCGTAGGGCTTGGAACGGATTAGGCAATTTACATGTAAAACCCTGACCGACTTACGAAAAGATCGACTTACAAAGCCAACCTCGGAACGAATTATTTTCGTAAGTTGGGGGTCTGCTGTACCATTATTTACTCACCCTCAAAAGCTTTCTTCTTTTAGCCAAACACAATCAGAGTTATACTAAATATCCTGGCACTTCCCAGCTTTGTAATGGCATTGAATAGTGGCTGAATTTTTGAAGCTCCAAAAAGCAAATCCATTCATCATAAAAGTAATATAAACTATGATCAATGTAACAATCACTATGAGCGAGCTCATGAGAAACAAGTTCAGGCGGAAGGGTGACCTCTGACCCGATGTATGACAAGCTCCTCTTATATCAAAATCCTCTGATTTTTCTTTTTTGTTTGTTTCTCATTTTAGACTTCTGCACTTCATTGATCATCAATTTTAAACGTCATAAGTCATGTCAGAGGTCTCCCTTCTGCCTTGCCTCAGAAGGGATTTATTAACCCACTGGAGTCGTACGAGTTATTTTTATGATGGATGGATGAGCTTTTTAGAGCTTCAAAGACTCTGCACTATTCAATGCCATTACAAAGCTGTGAAGAACCAGCATATTATTAATCTAACTCCAATTGTGTTCAGCTGGAAGAAGAAAGTCCTATACACCCAGGATTGTTTGAGGGTGAATTATGGGATAATTTTTTTAGGATAATTTTTGGGTGTACTGTTTCTTTAAGGGAAATAAACACAAAGAGAGGCTATTTATTGTAAGCACTTTCGTTAAGTTAAAATTGATACTTTACCCCAATATTTCGTTAAGGCTGGAATACATTACCTGGCTTGTATAACACAAAATCAGGCTTTTTGTAAATGGAAAAACAACTTTGAATGTGGTTACAGATTAAAACAGTATCATGCATTGAATTCTATCTAAAATTCTATCCTCTGACTAGAGTGAATAATAGCCTGAAGCTAACAGATCAGAGTGTGTGCCTATTGTACACTACATAATTTTCTGTTAAATCAATCAATTGCCCAATATCTGCAGATTTGCTCTGGATTTTGACAACTAGCGTTGACTTGGTCGGAGGAAAAATCTGTACAAAATTTGGGTAGTGTATTCCATCTTTTAGTCTTCAATAATTCCCAAAAAAATCAATAAGAGAAAGTCACAGGAAATGGTAACATAGTTCATGCATTGTTCATACATTTCTGGTCTTGAATATGTTTCTAAAGAGAGGAAACAGTCCAATGCATCTGTATAGATAACCCAAATATTTGTTGAATCCTTAAATATCGTTTATTTCTAATTGATGTGTAGACATTATTTTAATTCAAATGAGCTTAAGGGATTGTGAACATAAACATGATGTGGTAAATAGGATCCATAATTTACCCCTTATAATAGTGTGGTTACATTTAGCATTGCTCTGCAAGATTTCACATTCACAATCCACTCACGTTTCCCCATGTAGCAGTAAACAAATCTTGACCATCAGAAAGCTGCTTGGTTTAAAAGTGACCTCTGTGAATGGTGCCTCATGCATTGATTCCTTACACTATCGACTTTCTTGGAAACAGAAATACTGTTAATGTGAACGCACCCTTATAATAAATAAGTACAGGGACACCAAAATGAAAAGCAAGGTGAGAATATTTGGTACTCAAGATGAAATCATCATCTTAATTTGCCTTAAAATCTCTGGTGAAACTGTGGTGAAGATAGCCCTGAAAATTGTATAAGGAACATCTGTTACATGTGTGATCATTATGTAATAATGTTAATTGTAGAATAATTGTACATCAATGTTATACATATGTTTAAATGGTTACTTTGTTGATTCTACTTTTGAAACGCACAATATCACCATAACAAAATAATCCATTAGTTCTTGCTTAAAACGTTTTCTTTATGTTTGAGGCAAACGCCCAAATTCTATTCAATTCACCCTGCTTTAAACTTGTGTTGTGGGTCCAAATTGTTGATATTTTGAAGAAAATAAAAAAAAAAGTTGAACGAATCTAGTCTGCTGATCGTCTGGAGAAGCCCTGTTGCATCACACAGTGAATCATAATTTAATTCACTTGAACTTGACACAGACAGATGCTCAAGTTCCAGACAGGAGAAAAACAAGTCTACCCGCTTTCAAGCCAATGACTAACGCTATCTGTGCCTGTTGCATCATTTTGAACTTTTCCATTTGCTCAATTGATTCATTACCCTGCAAATAAGAAAGCCGTGGATTGGTTTTAATCGAATGGCGCCTGAAAAGACACAGATGTGGAAGTTTGCCCATTCCTTTCTCTTAACCTTATGACATTGGTCTGCTCAATGCATTAACTCTTCTTTTAGAAAGTTGCTGCCTCACTCAAAAACAGAAACACTGTAAATCCAGCAAAAACAGCTGGTTTTGTTTAGTGACATGATTCACTTTTATTTCCTGACAGGCAAAACTGCCTTTAACTAGCAAGAAATAGACACAGAGGTGTAGTTACTTCATGTTTCACCATACAAACTTTTCATGGTCAAAGCAAACACATCCTAAAGAGACTTAATGTAGAAGTGCAGCTTTTATTGCAGACTTTACCATGTGTTCAGCGAATAAATCAGGCTAGCCAAAAACAGATGAATAAATCTCAGGAAAGTAGAATACACAAATAAAAAACACATGCCAGAACATGCATTGTTCCCATCATGATGAGAAGACAGATGAAGCAGCTGTTTGCATGTTCCACAATTATGTTTTTTGAACTTGCAACATCAATTTTCGAGTCCAATCAAGTTGCTTTCAGTGACTAGTTGTTTCCTCAGCACGTGTGGTAATGCAGCCATACAAATGTATTGAGTTACAAGCTTGACATTAAACACTCGGCAAATGCAGGTGGATTTCAGCAGTGGCGCGTAATGAAGTCAGAATTGTATATACAGGTGCTGGTCATATAATTAGAATATCATCAAAAAGTTGATTTATTTCACTAATTCCATTCAAATAGTGAAACTTGTATATTATATTCATTCTTTATATGAATATAATATATATTCATTCAACTTTGACCACTCAACAGCAGTCCAGTCCTTTTTGTCTTTTGCCCATGCTTCTGACGCTATCTGTTGTTCAACAGTGGCTCAACACAAGGAATGTGACAGCTGAAACCAATGTCTTGCATACGTCTGTGTGTAGTGGTTCTTGAAGCACTGACTCCAGCTGCAGTCACTCTGTGAGTCTCCCACACATTTTTGAATGGGTTTTGTTTCACAATCCTCTCCAGGGCGTTGTTATCCCTATTGCTTGTACACTTTTTCTACCACATCTTTTCCTTCCCTTCACCTTTCTATTAATGTGCTAGGACACAGAGCTCTGTGAACAGCCAGCCTCTTTTGCAATGACCTTTTGTGTCTTGGCCTCCTTGTGCAAGGTGTCAATGGTCATTGTGGCACCAGGTGTCTTCAATATTGAACCTTTTCACAATATTAATTTTCTGAGATACTGTTTTTGGGATTTTCCTTAGTTGTCAGTTATAATCAGCAAAATTAAAAGAAATAATGTGTAATGAGTGAATATACAAGTTTTCCTTTTTGAATGGAATTAGTGAAGTAAATCAACTTTTTGATGATATTCTAAATTATATGGCCACCACCTCTATATAGTACATAGATATTTTTCAACTGCAGTCTTAAAATCTTACCGCAGAACAGATAGACAATACCAACTGCGCTTTTTTGCTCTCATGTTTCAGACGGCAAGCTGACACACAAACCCGCCTCCCCTTACTCACTCGTTTAATTTGTTAAGCATTTAATATTGGCTTGAATTTCGGTTTGGGATTGTGCGTATTGCGCATATTTGACTAATTTACACCTAAAGTGCGCGCACATAAAGCCACCTCTCAGTACTAAATTGAGTTCACTCTTGCTGCTTATTGTAGTTAAACAGTAAAAAACACACATAATAGTGTCAAATATTATTATTTGCCGGTCTTGGAAAATATTAACATATTAACAGAGTCAGTTATGTTTTAAGTGAACCTAAACAGTTGTGAAAGAATATGCATAAAGGATCCGTATTTCAGGTCTTAAAGTGACAGTAGCCTAATATACCTGCTGCCAAATTATGAGATAATAAAAAAAATATCTACATAGCCGTTTTTCCCCATGGTATCGATATCTAAATTGTGGCCAGTGAAAATGGTGATTGGATTGTAACTTTGGAAAACCCCTATCCACAGTGGCTGATTAGCAAACAAAAGTTAATGTCATGCCTTTCTTCAAGTAATATACAAGTCTGAACACTAGCATTTTATAACCACAAACAAGCTTTCTGTGCAAGCATGCATGACACATTAAACTTCAATTCTTAAAATAGAGAGCAGATCCCTATTGCATCAATAAGAAAAGACCTAGTGTTCCCAAATGAACCTCCATGAGCAGAAACACATGCTTTACTGCCTCCCTCTTCTAGCAATTACGTTTCGCAAGCACAATGTCACTGTTTTAATGCTCTTTGTAAACACTGAGATGACCTTCACATTCGCAGGATTAAATAAAGGCACAAATCTTTTAGAATCATCCACAGCAGCAGATTCAAAGTTGTTAATATTAATGTCAGCATCTGCAAAGCCAGTTTTAGGGACACATGGGCACATAAGTGAATAAATTAGTGGAGATGAGTGAAAGAGAGAGAGAGAGAGAGAAAGAGAGAACCATGGAATGCAAATAAAAGTGAGCGGATATAAAAAAAGATAGAACATAGATTTAAATATATAAACTGTTATATTGTGTAGCATTGCTGTTATTCAGAAAAAATAGTTCAATCAGTTGACGTTACTATCCTGACAATAACCAGATGCAAAGAGCTCACTATAGCGGAGTTTCTTCCCCTCATTTCAAGCATGGGAAACTGATAGAACACTAAACATTTCAGTCTGTTGTATCCTGCAAAAGTACTGATCAAAGGTTTGGAATCTGTACATTTTTCACTGTATATCTGCCTCTTGTGCTCACTAAAGCTGCATTTAATCAAAAACACAATAAAATACTAGTAGCAACATATTTTTACAATTTAAAATAATACATTTGAATCCTTTTCTATTTTTTAAATATAATTTATTCCTGTGATTAAAGCTGATATTTCAGCATCATTACTCCTTCAGCAATCATTCTAATATAAGAGAACTATAATATTCTATAACAGAACGTGCTGGTTAATAATTTTTTCAGGATTCTTTGATGAAAGTGCAAAAGAAAGTACAGTTTATATATATAGTGTGTATATATATATATATTTTTATTAATAAATTGATTAATAAATATTTATAAAAGATTAACAAAAGTACAATTTTATTCAACATATTAGATTCTATACATATATTTACTATAATACTATGTATTGTATTACTCTGATTGTAATTCACTGTCATTTTCAAAGTTACACTCATTTAATTTGTAGTGGAAATGCTGAGACCAACCTCTGAGCAGCCTCTATCAAACTTTATCAAGACGTTTACAAAAACTCTGGAAAACATTCCTTTGATTCTGGGAAATCACATAGCTGAACTACTTTTATCAAGGTGAAGTAATAAACGGACAATTCATGTGGTGAAACTTTTCCAAATACGCAGCTTTCTTTACCTCATACCAAACATGTTGGGTAGAAATTCTGGGAAGTACATGCTCTTACAGAAACTGCAAGACATTTAACGTTTCATTTTAATACTGATGAAACTATTGAACATAGCAGAAATGTACATACTGTATATATTCCATTACAAAATTACAGACTATTTACACAAATGATCCTGTTGAGGTTTGCATACCCTTACTAATATAATGTGCTGCTTTATATATATATATATATATATATATATATATATATTATATATACATAAATAATATAATGTGCTGATTAATATAATCCTTTCAGGATTTATATCATGTTTGCCTTAAGCAATGAATCTGCCCACTGTTTCTAGACAAAGAGCTTCCAGGTGCTGCGATTTCTTCAGTTTCCTTATACATAACTATCACACAAGATTATACTTTGGTCACTGAGGGTCAAAGATTATTTTCTTATATCACGTATGTAAACTTTTAAGAATAACAAGGTGTGTAAATAATAAAGTTTTTATTTTGGTGTAATAAACGTAAAGGAATAGAGTGCAACAGTCCTAAAGTAAAAACTCCATAGGGAAATAAAAACGTATTGACCCTACATGCTAAAAATATTTTAATATATATACATATTTCACAATAAATCTAAAACTTGTTGTTTTTAAATACATAACATTTTTAAATGAGTAGTTTTATATTTCTCCATTGTTTTTAACTGATTTTGCTGTTTGCAATGTTCGATGGCAGTTCTTTCCCTCACTAAAGGAGGAGTACACAGTACCTTTGCATTTTTGTCTGATTCTCAAGTTTGTAATGTTATGATTCACCTCGTAGCTGGTGAATTCAAAAAGAGAACCAACTACACACAAAAAAAAAGTAAAGAAAAAAAAAAGTGGTACTGTTGCACTCTATAGGAGAATTTCAATTTTGTGGGAAACAGACCAGAAATTGAGGTCATTATCTTCAGTAATCTTCCATTCCAGTCCTCATTCACTTTTATATTGTGAGTACTCTTCAAAAACCCTCTTATTGTTTTCCACAAAAGAACATAAGTCGTACAGGCTTAGAATAACAGTAAATGACAGAATTTCATATTTAACTGTTGCAACATAAACGCGAATAGAAACAGGAACACGTGAGCACAACTGTGGCTGAACGTGACAAGATGGTGCTAATTATATATTCAGTGCTGCTACTGAAACCTTTCACTGTTGATCAAGACGGACAGAACTAATCACACTGAATCCCCTGAAGAGCCCACGCTGGTGAGCGGACTGTCAAAGCAATACCTGTGCTTTTGACCAACAACTTATTGACCTCAATCACAGAACGGTCAGGTTGGTAAAGCCTTTTAACTTTAAACAAATTATAGAAACCCTGGACACGTATGGATGTGAAAAGCACGCAGTATACCTTGGAGATGTAGTGGAACTAAATAGGGTCTGCACAGTATCTGAGTGAATTTTTGAATCAATGCCAAAGCCCATTACCAAGGCAATCTCACAAAAACATTTAAACTCTTCCGCCTTCGTGGCAAAAAATAAAGGCAGCCTGAGTCAGTGAATTTATCTGCTAGCATGTAAATGCTCAGTCCCAAGGCTACAGAGTCTCTAAAGCTTAACTGTAACTGGAGAAATACAGACTTAATGGAGTCAAATGAGCCAGCGGCCTTCTCAACACTATTTGTTCTGAATATTAATTCAACAGGCATAAAAATTCATATTTTAATGCATTAGCCCTTGAGAAAAACTTCCAAAGCTTTCCTGAGTATGATTTCTGCAATGTTAATGGGAAACTATGATCCTTTCAGTTGTTTGCTATAGAAATTAATTGGAACACATTGAGAAGAACCAGAAAACATGCATTTAAGACCTTATGTGCCAGTGTCACAGAACTTTCTGGTTCCCCATGTGCTCCTCCTGTCTTGTCTTCAATCAGCCTGTTAGTCTTGACTCTTGACAGCTGTGTTTCACTGTTGTAATCATTCCCAATGGATTTATACCCTGTTTGTTCCTCCAGTCCTTGTCCGTTCTCGTCAGTGTCGTTGTGTGTAGTTGCACGTGCTGAATGTCTCGCTAAATATTCTTGAGTTATTCCACGTTGTGTATTATTCTGAGTTTCTTCATTAAAAGACTGTTTAAGTATATTCCGTTCATCTTTGTGGTTTCATCCACACAAAAAGAAACAAGCACACATTTTGTGTTTGAACTTCCATTTTTTGCAGTAGCTCTGCATATTTATATGGCATTTGCTGTTGAAGAGAAATTACTCATTGTAAAGTAAAAAACATTATAATTATAATAATTAATTGAGAATTATAATGTTTGAAGCGGATACCATAACAAATGTCAGTTGACAGGGAAGTCTGAAAACATTTACACTCACCTAAAGGATTATTAGGAGCACCTGTTCAATTTCTCATTAATGCAATTATCTAATCAACCAATCACACACAGTTGCTTCAATGCATTTATGGGTTGTTCCTGGTCAAGACAATCTCCTGAACTCCAAACTGAATGTCAGAATGGGAAAGAAAGGTGATTTAAGCAATTTTGAGCGTGGCATGGTTGTTGGTGCCAGACGGGCCAGTCTGAGTATTTCACAATCTCCTCAGTTACTGGGATTTTCACACACAACCATTTCTAGTGTTTATAAAGAATGCTGTGAAAAGGGAAAAACATCCAGTATGCGGCAGTACTGTGGGAGAAAATGCCTTGTTGATTCCAGAGGTCAGAGGAGAACGGGCCGACAGATTCAAGCTGATAGAAGAGCAACTTTGACTGAAATAACAACTCGTTATAACCGAGGTTTGCAGCAAAGCATTTGTGAAGCCACAACACACACAACCTTGAGGCGGATGGGCTACAACAGCAGAAGAGCCCACCGGGTACAGAGTCAGAATTTGGCGTAAACAGAATGAGAACATGGATCCATCATGCCTTGTTACCACTGTGCAGGCTGGTGGTGGTGGTGTAATGGTGTGGGGGATGTTTTCTAGGCACACTTTAGGCCCCTTAGTGCCAATTGGGCATCGCTTAAATGCCACAGCCTACCTGAGCATTGTTTCTGACCATGTCCATCCCTTCATGACCACCATGTACCCATCCTCTGATGCTACTTCCAGCAGGATAATGCACCATGTCACAAAGCTTGAATCATTTCAAATTGGTTTCTTGAACATGACAGTGAATTCACTGTATTAAAATGGCCCCACCGTCACCAGATCTCAAGCCAATAGAGCATCTTTGGGATGTGGTGGAACTGGATCTTCGTGCCCTGGATGTGCATCCCACAAATCTCCATTGACTGCAAGATGCTCCTATCAACATTTCTAAAGAATGCTTTCAGCACCTTGTTGAATCAATGCCGCGTAGAATTAAGACAGTTCTGAAGGCAAAAGGGTGTCAAACACAGTATTAGTATGCTGTTCCTATTTATTCTTTAGGTCGAACATAGCGCTTAAAAGGGCCAGGGGCTACATAAGGTATTTCTATACAAAATCAATTTTTTCTATATCTACAGATGACAGCATAGGAATTCTTTGATCGCAAGCTATTATTTTCTACAAGAAATATTGTCTCTCACTGACAAATGAGCCTTAATGTGTTGTGAGAGAAGCTAATGGACCATTCTTGCAAGCATTAAATAAAGGTGGACATTATTTCCTTATATAAAAGAAACTGAACTGGACTGCAGAATTCCACTGTAGGATTATTAAGGAAACTCAAAATGGGATGTTAAAATAATTCTTATTTTTAAGAGACTGCAAAAAGAAAACCTGCTTTAATAATGAGAGTTCTGCGGTAGCTAGAGTCCATTCAAGGTTAAACGACCTTGATTTGACAGAAAGATCTATCTTTTTTTAACGTAATGGAGGACAAGACATGCACTACATAGTAACCTCCCAAAACTCAGTTTTTCACAAAAATGCATTCATTGCAACAACCACAACTCAAAATATGATTTGAAAAGAAAAATCACTTGTTTATACCCACTTTTCATGTAGGCTGTGTCCTTCTAATGACAATGGCTTCAATTTTAATAAAATAGAATACAAAAACAACTGACCTGTGACATCACAAGTCATTTAATTACTGTCCACACTAATCTTCTTCTGCTTTTATTATGGTAATGCAGTTTAAATGTAAGGCCAGATTGTTTCTTGTAGAATAATATCGCTCAAATGTGAAACCATTATTTTCCTTTTTTGCCATTTTTGTTTACGCACAACCCCAAGGGAGTCACATGGAAGAAACACAGGACTCGGTCAATCACAGTGACATTTCCTCAGTGGTCTTCAGCACGAGTACAACATTACCGTTACGCATCTGTCATACCGCTAATGACTGTTGTGTCTATTCAGAAAAGACCGTGTCCAAAAATGCTTTATACACGCTTGCGGCAAGAATTGTTATCAGCATAAATTATTAGATATGACAGCAATTTCTAAAACTCTGGGGTGCAATCATATTTTTCCATGTTACATTTTGACCCTTACTCCAAACTCTTAACATCACACCATCTAAAACAAAGCGAGAACAAAAGCACCTTGACAAGTAATATTATTAGAATAAAGGTCAAGTAGGAACTCTTGTACTGTCTGCATGTCCTTATCATTCTGCCAGAGGTATGCGGGCAAAAAAAAAGAAAGCTGTCTGGTCTGGCAGACCTTGCTGAGACCCCTGAGGTTGAGTGCTTGAGAAATTCACAGGGATCATAGGGAAGGTGGCAGAATTTGACATTGTGATTGATAGAGATGGCTAAAAATACAACTGTACATAGAAATGAGGGCAACAACCTCCATTTCAGATGGGCCCTCCTGTACTGTAAACAGGACCAAGATTAAAGAGGAGCACTCATCAATTTTCCATTATTTCGTGTTTGATAATTGCCTGAAAGATGATTTGACGGAATAAGGTTTAACAGTTTCCTATTGGCTGGCTGGGTGGCTCTTTGTGCGTGCGTCCTCTTTTCGCTTATCAGTTCACGTGTATGAGGCCAGCGGTAAGTTGTGTGACTGATAGCTTTGCATATTCCGTCAATGAAATGTGTAAAATATCATGAGCAAATAGCAATTGAACTCACTCTGAGTGGTTTTCTCCGTCATTATTCTCAGTGATTAAATTAATGGAAGAAGATTTCTTGAAGCACGTAAACACAACGCAAAGAGTTTAAGAGACAAGTTACATTAAGATATGGACGGACCTCCCGTTTCGAGCATTTTCTTAGAAAGCGAGGTCAAAGCAAGGAGCGCTGGGAGAAGATCGTTTAAAGAAATTGTGATTTTATGACCCTCCCACATCTGGTTTCACCTAAAGCACTAATAAACCTCCATTATGTTCCAGTGAAGTTTCCAGAGAGCCATTTAGCAGGAATTAGTAAGACAAACTAGGGACCTCCACCAAAAGGACTGAATCCAAATACCTGGCTTAAATATATAGAGTGAAGAGAATCTTTTTATTATTGATTCCTCATTTTCAGCCTCAGTGGAGCCAATTAGGAGACACACGGATAACGTATTGTGTTTAAATCTTGGATGATATGATTTAAACATTCCTTCCTAAGTAAGATTGTCCAGTCAGGCGATATCTGTTAGAAACCACTCACTTTACGTATGGTCATATTTCCAACAATAAACTGCTGCATTCCCGCAGATAATGAAATGATTCCTCATGATTGGTTTACTATATAATTCCACAGTTTAGATACTGTTTATTGTTCATAGCTCATTCACAGCTGAATGAACATTTGTCCTGAGCTATTCATTTCATCAACAGAATCAACAAGAATTTTCTGAATTTTTTAATAAATGACCGAGCTCAGTTTTCCATACTAGCTGAGAGACATACACACCTGAGGAAATCTTTTGACTCACAACTAACAAGCGGGCATCATATGTCTCTTTTTAACGCTTATTTCTGGCTTCTAAAGCTAAAGCGCCTGCCAAATGCATAAATGTAAACCACATTACCACTTTAGCAGCTGGCCTTGAATCCATATATCCTCACGTATTTATGAAAAAGTGGGTTACAACTTGGATGAGTCACATTCAAAGCTGTAGTGACTATAAATGAAAGTAAACGCACACCCATGACTGCACATTTAATTTGAATGTGCCATGTTGTTGCCTGGTAACTGTAAACAGCCTGAACTATTACTTGGAGGAAGAAGTGTTTATTATGACAATTAATTCTACATGTAACTGTTGAATGTTGCTAAATATAATTAAACACGTTGATTAAAAATGACCTTTCTGATGGAAACATTTAAAAGGATGTGAACAATATGTACTGCGTCTATTTGTGTCAGCACAGTATCGGTTTAGTCTCAATTATTCACCACAACTTAATTTCTCTCTCGTGTATGCCATCTTTTCGAGATTCTTTCTAAGAACAGCAGCTTGGGTTAAAGAAAAGAAATCGTCGAGGGTATGTGATTCATGATATTAATTTATTAGAGTGCTGCATCTTGTCTCCTTCCTTATTCATAAGAATATAAATATTGTATTGAAGTAAGGACTTTGGTTGAGAATGAAAAATACATCTGGGTTTGTCATTAATAAATAGAACATTTTGTAGCTCAGACAAAAAACTCCCAAGGATTCACTTCAGTTACATTTATGTGATCGTCTAGACAGGAATTAAAGGGGGAAAATCTGCACAGGAAATATTAGATTACACCACAGATGTTGCTGCACTTTAAATTATTTAAAAAAATAGTTACACTTTATTTTGATGGTCCTCTTTAAATATTCTGGCAACATTGCACTTACAAGTAAACTAAGTGTCACGCCAATATATTGCTTCAGGCACTAGAGTTCGAGTCCCGGCTGAGGACCTTTCATGATCCGATAAATAATTGTTTTAATTACCTTCGAATTTGATAACACTAAATGATAAATAAAAGAAAAATACATCTATTTTTCATTTTCCAGAGTAATGTCAGGACAATCATCCACAAATGAGAGGAGTCAGAATTGTAAATAGCTTATTAGAGAACACTGAAGTTAATAACAGTTTTTTTTTTACTATGAATTCAAATGCAAAGCTGGACAAATCTACATGAATGCTGTTGCCAAGAGAGAGTGAGACAGAGAAACTATCATACAAAGTTTAAACAATTTAAACATACATATCAAATGTCTGATGTAGTACAGTAGAATCCGGTTATCTCGACGGCCTCGGGGGTTGCAAAAAAGCAACCAACAGCCAATATGGCGATTTGTTTGATGAAGCGATCGGCATGCTATAAAAATGTACATACACTGTATATGTTTGATAACAACAAAAGGCATATGTGCACCAACTAACAGCAGAGATTTACCAGTATACAATAAAAAAACACCTTCCATTCTCCATACAAACCTTTATTTATATTCTCCAACATTGCAAACACAATTTCGCTCACAGTGTAAACAGTCACAACATATTCGTGAGGTCATCACGCTGTACTGGATTGCATACTTTCTTGAGTTCTGCCTGTCTAATGTGCTTTCTCAACAAATTCGGCTTCATCCCGTCTTTTAACAACCGGGTTCTTGAATCCGCAGCAGCGCTGAGTTGAGCGCACGTCAGAACAAAGTATGAGGCTTAGATAAACACACACACACCTGCTTTTGTTCTGATGCGCGCTCTGCTCAGCGCGTAAGAACGATATGTGCCTTCACCTCAGAGAGTGCTGCGCGGTGCTGAGAGAGAAGCGACGAGCAACACAAACTCAGTGCATGCGCAGTGAACTAGGTACACTCATGAGTCACGAAATAACCATGTGAAGTGACGAATTTGTCCCTCTTTTGTGCTCGAGATATTAGTATTCGGCGACATAAAAGAATCGACATTACCGAAAAGAAAATGCTAAGACAAAAAGGGAGTTTGGCGGTTCCACTTCAAAAACGTCAACATAATAGGGTTGGCGAGTTAACCGTGAGTCGAGATAAGTGAACTCCACTGTATGTAACTGTATATACTGTATATAATGATAATTAATTTAATAATTAATTATAAATTATTAAAATCATTTATAATACATATTTCTTGAGATTGCCAACAATCTCAAATATTTTGACATTGGTCAGTAATTAATGCAAATGTTATATCAATATAGGCCTACATATTCTTTTAATTTTTTTTATGGGAATTTCCAAGTATAATAAAGGTATAATATAATTTTTTGCCTTTCCACGGACCACCTGCAGTACCCTCACGCAGACCACAGTTTGGGAATGACTGTCTTAGTGTGTACGTTTCTCCATGTTTGCAAGTTTTCCTAGTTATTCCTAGTTTTCGTTTGTTTATGCACAAATGTGCTGTTGTGTTTTCGTTTTTTGTTTAATAAATATAGTTTTACGATAAACCCTTGTTTCCGTGTTTTCACCATCCACTCCATAACTCACTGTTACTGTTACACACTCATTACTGCATTGAGATTTTAGATGGCTATAATATTGTGCTACTGCTATCCCCTGGCTCACCTGTTATCTAGTAAACATGCAGAGTGACTGAATGAATCATACGTTATTTGTTTGAAGACATTATTCGTGCATTTCTGAATAAGGTATTCAGATTCAAGCACACCATCAAAATAAAGTGTGATCAAACGATCTTTATAAAGTTTTATAAACCAGACGAAAGCATTCAAAAAGCATTAGACTACCATGTAATCAGATTTCTGGCAAAGTAATGACTATGGATTGACAAACTGCAGGATAGAAGAGGATCCCCTGGGTCGTATGCACAAAAAGAAGATTCTAGAATTACAATAGAATTCATTCACAAATGCTCCAAAGCAAGTCAAATCACCAAAACATTATTTAGGAGAGAATATCATGGTGCAGAATGTTAACTACATATTTCTTGCTATGTTTTTAACACTAGTACATTCACATCATCACACTAGTTTCTAATGTTTTGTTGACTATTTTCAGACTCATTGATTTTACATTATGCCAAGGGGTTAAGCGTGGTCTAAGGCCATGTTAGACTGGCAGACAGACCAGAATATATATATAGAAACACAAGAACAGTCAATCCCTTATGAAAAAGAAGACCATTCAAGTGTGCTATTAGTATACTTATTTTAAACTAAAAATAAGAATGTATATTTCAGTCTACCTATCAGAAATATACATACTAATACTCTTAACTATAGTTGGCCTATACTTGTACTTAATCTTTTGATTGAGATATACTTAAAATTATTATGAAGTATTCTAAGTTTACATGGCTTGTAGATGTGTTTAGAATGCGTAGCCCATTAAATACTTTTTACAGATTTACATGCTGTTTTATAGGGAACCCAAATGAAGATTTATTTTTTGTTTGATTCTCAAATGTGCTGCATAACAGGAAAGAACCTCATTAGTTCTCCCACGCCAACTTAACATGCTTGAGCTTCCGTTTACCTATTGCGAATGTTTATATGTTAATAAAAACTGAAATCTCACAGCAATTTGTATGTATTTTACAAGATTTGTATAGACCCCAGTCATGTAAAGAGTCATTTTCTGATTATACTTTTTGAAAAATCATTCATGAATTTGTACGAACTAGCCACCTCTTAATATATGTACGAATTGCGAATTGTGAGATTGGTTTAGCACGAAAGACTAAATTCAATCTGTTCATCATATAGAGTGATTGTGTCTCTTTAGAAAATTTTGACTAAATGTCACGGATCAGGTAAGGAGGACTCAAAGATGCGGGGTGAAAGGAATTATTTACAATAAATAAATAAATAAACAAACATACAAACCAAAACTGCCCCAAGGGGGAAAACATAACTAAACTAAGAAAAAAAAAAAGTTACACAAACTGGATGGGACGAGGAGACCAGAAACAGGGACCAGCCAACACATGGAAAGACATAGAATGACAACGACACGACCCAGGACAGCAAACACACAGGGATTAAATAGGGAACATATGAGGACGGTAACGACCAGAAACAGCTGGGAACAATTAAGGGAAACAAGGGAACCAGATGGGCGGGGTTACACAATGACAAGACATGACAAAGGAGCAGTGTCAGAACTCTGTCAACCAAACACTAGAAACCCAAACTGAAGTGACAGAAATCCCTCAATTCATATGGATTAGTTTTACAATCTCTCTATGAACCTTTTGAAGTCAAAGAGGTAGTTGTGTATCTGTTAATGCAGGGACAGAAATCTCTCAGATTTCATCAAAAAGATCTTCATTTGTGTTCTGAAGATGAATGAAAATCTTATGGGTTTGGAACGACATGAGAGTTAATTAATGACAGAATTTTCATTTTTAGGTGAACCCTTTAAACCATAATATGGCCATGTTTTATTTGATTGTGAAATTGCTGCTGTGTCATTGGAAATGAGGCTGAATTTAAGGTTGATTGACAGATCAAAGGCGTCTGCTTGGGAAACCCCATGATCTACACATCTGCTCAGCAGCTTGTGAAAACAGATAGACCTTGAATGGCATGAACCGTATCAATATAATTGTAGATATTTAATACCTCTGTCCCGTAAACACAACGCATCACGAGACAAGCGTTATTAGCACTTTAAGGAGCAAGAACAAAACCAAAGCAAAGATTGTGGGATTGGGGTGTCGCTTGATTTTCCTGAAAACAAAAAGCTTTGAGAATGGCAGTCCTCGCTGAAGACACTATGGAAAGAGAAAGTGATCCTCATGTCGGATCAAAGCAAAGCTACTATAAAAGGAATTTCATGATCTTGGCGAGTAATCCAAGCATTTCAGAAAAATAGGGCATGACTGCATTTTGTCGGTTCTGCTTTATTTTGTAAGGAAAATTGTAAAAGCATGCAATGCTTCAGACATCCTACAACGGACTGATGATGTTTTGGGGCATGGAAGATATTAATTTTTTATATAGTTTAGCTGCATGTGAATTTTGTATTTTACACTAGAAACATGGTCTGCATTTTGGGAGATAAAATAGATATAAAGTAGATTATATAATTGTAGATTTTTTTTCAATGGAGAGACAGAAATCTCTCAGATTTAATTAAAAAGATCTTCATTTGTGTTCTGAAGATGAATGAAAGACTTACAGGTTTGGAACGTGAGTAATTGATGACAGAATTTAAATTTTTGGAAGAACTATCCCTTTAAGTCTTATCACAAATTTCATGCTATTATGGATGAACAAATCGCATTCACAGAGAGCTATTTCTGTATTTCACCACAGTCACTTTATAGCTCCTTTTACTCACATAAATAATGCATGATGTTGAAAGTCCATTGCTTAATATGTGGCAAAATATAAATTGTTACATTTCTGAATGATTTACTGAAAGCTATAAAACAAAGATTGTAAACTAATATGTTTGGTGTCATGCAGAGATACGGAGCCTGGCTCCATCTTTCCTTCCTTTTCTGAATCCTCTCTTAGATTCCCAGGCTACCAGATCTTCCTTTCTCCTCACACTTTGCCGCCTCAGATTTCTGACACATTGCATTTACACACACGACTGACCATAGGACAAGCATTACAGGAAGCACTCAAGTGAGTGCATAAGAATACATTTGAAGATTTGTTTGAACTGGCCACATACGGATAAGCTGGGACCTGTCTGTATGTGATTCATTCAAATTTCCAGCAAGTTTACAGAAAGCCCTATAGCTGAACTGAACATTCGCATATGAATCAATAAGAAATGGAATGATGAAAATGAACAGAATGAAGGAGAACATTCAACATCAAACACACTCATGAATACCACATTAAAGTTCTTCATGGATTGCAATACTGGAATTTAGATTATTTAGGCAGCAAAGATTGCTAGGAGTCTCTATATGAGAAAATAAAATTGTTTCGTTTCTCTGTTCATCCCAATACACTAAGGCATGCTAAACGCATTTGCTAATATTCCATCTCTGACGGGATATGGAACATCAGACTGAAATCACGGGTGTTTTTAATGAGTCATATTAACCTCTATAGGTGCTGGAAACGAGGCATAAAACTGACTTTAGATTCTATATGTTGCGTGGAATGTAGGAACTGTGCTCCAATAATAAATCTTCCCTAATTAATTTAGCTGACAGGTTGTTTATCGGGAAAAGCAGGAGAGCATGAGGCTTATGCATGCAATCAAACCTACACAGACACACAGTTAAAGCAGTGATGCTGAACACTCTCTGGAATACATAACAGAAATAGGTCCATTCCCTCTCCCAAAGCACTGCTGAATTTAAAAGAGGCGTCTGTGGAATGTGGAATGAGGAATGAGGGAAGACCATGAATGATATACTCCAAAAATTTCCTTTGAAGAGTCTGTTGCTGAAATCTTTACCCAGCTGCTTATCACAGGGCTGAAAGTGTGAGAGAGCCTGCGGGCACAAAGCAAACACAAACAATCAGCAAGCCTTTGAAATAAAACTCATTACTGGAAGCATTTGTTACACACTAGTAATTGTTATGGAACTTTGATTACAATATTTAAAGGGATTATTTGAAGAATTAGTTCAATTCTTTTAAGGACGCATATAATGATTACTAGCACGTGACTATATATGGCTTTATTTGTTTCCTAAGAAACAATAGAAGTATAAAATTATGCTCTTAATTTGCATAAAAAAAATTATGGATATCAGATACTGATATTTAGTGCTTTTTTGTAATACTAATATGATCAGACATAAAATTAAAGCCAAGTACAGTGGCTCCAAAAGTATTTGGATTTTAGTCAAGTTTAAGGCAAAACTCCCCCCCCCCACCCCAAAAAAAAAACAAAAAAACAAACCAAAACAAAACATTTAAATCATGTAAAATCAATGTACACTAGAAAACTGGGGGTCGTAAGATTTAAAAACATTTTTTTTTTTTACTTATTTAAAAAAAATAAGGCTGCCTTTATTTAAATTCAATTATAATTCATCAGTGTTATTATTATCAGTGTTGAAACCAGTTGTGCTATTTAATATTTTTGAGGAAACCATGATAACCTACATTCTTTGATGAATATAAAGTTTAAAAGCACAGCATTTATTTTAAATAGATTTGAAATAGATGTCTTTTGATCAATATATTGCATCCTCACCCTCATTAGAAAAAATCTAACTAAGCTCAGTTTTGAACCAAGACGAATCTAAAGTCATCTCACAGAGAACTGTAATCACAACAGTAAAACATGTAGGAAGCAGTCAGTTTTCAAGCGATTACACCTGAGTGCTTTTCCTGTGATGATGTGAAGGCTGAATATGCCAATTATCCACAAAACAGCATGACAGTAAGGATCTCTCTGATGTCTGTCCAGATTCATCTGATTGGATAATTAGCAGGCACAGAGTGCAGAACATGTCATAGAACCACTGTCAGTCACTGAAAATCCCTTCAGTATCCACGTGGAATAAGAGAGAAAAGAATAAGATGGAATAAGACCGTATCATATCTTTTCCTTAACCCCAAAAAGCTACAAATTCTACAACATTGTCTATCAATTTTCTAGGTGTGGTTAAGCCATGACATCAAAAGACAAGCATTGCATGTACCAAAAAATAAAGACAGAAACAATTAAGCCTTGTTGAGCACTTTAATAAAAAGTTTTAAATATTCAAAAAGTAATTAAAGCAGGAAATTTGGTGGTTTGAACAGGTTTATCCATACCTCACTGTCACCTCACAAAACATAATATTACAAACTGATCAAAGAAAAGTCATTGGTACGTCATTGTCTGGCAGTTTGTTCTGACATTTTAAATTGCTTGTGGATTATGACCAACTTCGTATAATGACCAGACTGTCTGCATGTGTGCTAACCTCTAAAGCAGTGGTTTTCAATCCCGGTCCTGGGCACACGCCATTCTGCACATTTTGTATGTGTGTGTCGTATCTGACAGTTTATGTGATTAAACTTTTTCTTGATGAGAAAACGGCTGAAACGAGTATCCGGTACGGATAAAGCACTTTTGCCAAGTACGAGTATTATACGAGTAATATGAGTCAATATCTGTGCTCGGATTGAATAAAAATCCTCATTGGGTAGCTGACTGTGCCTGCGTTCTGTGATAGGCTAGTCACAGCGCCCCTCCACTACACATACAGATTTGCTTTGTCCCGCTCTGCTCACTCACACACAGAACACTGAGAAGAGAACAGCTCTCTTTCTCTCTCTCTCTCCCTCAGTCACTCAGGATCGCGGGTCTTTTCCGTTAACGTTTAGGGTTTAGGATTTAGGGTAAAAATAAGGGAATTAGTGGTATAAAACTAGAATATTACAAATTAATCTCTCTCTCTCTCTTTGCTGGTCGTCTGAGTTTTTTTGTTGTTTTTTTTGCTGGCTCTAACAATTTTTCAACCCATAAAAATTGCATGATTAAAAAAACATACCAGATAAAGCCTCACCCATTTCAAGACAACTCGCCCAATTCCGTGTTAGCCCCCGCCCAGTCCGAGTACAGATACAGATACAGATAATGCTGTACTCGCTCATCCCTAGAAACCGTGGGTCCTCAGGAACAGGACTGAAATCCACTGCTCTGATTTCAGAGCAATTAAATTGCTGTCATTAAACACACAATGCTTAGAAAGCATTTTCAAATAATGTTCAGTACAGACTTGTTCAACACAATTTGGTGGCAACAACATTCAACACATATGATGGAAATCATTTTCTTGGTCACCACAGGGGAATAAAAATCTTAACATTGCCATTGTTATGGCTCCTTAAAGAACAAATCTCTTAAGACATGACTCATTTGGATGTCACAAGCACAGCTATTCAGATGGAAAGCTCCTTCAAATTAAAAATAAATAACCCACATTACTCAAGCAAGTTTCCTCATCTATTAAGTATGCTCTCTTATTTGCCATGTGACTGCTAAACAACTGTTTCGCAAAGTAAGAGATCAGTGTGAGCAACAGTAGAACAATTTTTATTGCCTCTTGGAGGACAGCAGAGAATGAGGCTTAGTGGTTTTTCACTAGAATTACTCCTCCTTGCCCCCCACCTCCCTTTTCTCGCATAGCAAACTGTCCAGATAAACATCCACAAATAATTATGGATTAAAAAGAAATGTCAAAGGGAAAAGATGGGGTTCTATCCTCAATCCATCAAAATCCTCTTGGAACTCCCACAACTGTGAAGTTACAAAACAAAGTTCATTAACATTGTTAACATTGTCCAGTCACAGTCCTACTTGCTTAAACATGGGACTTAGTTCCACTTCCAGATATGTCAGCAGCCGCTTTATCACCAGCACCAGCAATCCAGTGATAGCAATCGCTTGTGCTTTTGTTCTGTGGTTTAACTGTGTGGCGAGTACAATAGATAACGCCCAGGACCACCATCACCACAACGAAGATGCAAAGCGGCACTAGTAGTCCAACTAGCAACCAGCTGGTTCCTTGGCTCTGCTCACGGTCTTTGTCATCCTCCTCTATTCCTCGTGACGAAATTGGGACCAGGGTGGAAGTTTGTTGCCGTGGACCAACGGTGGTTAAGTCATAATCATACCTCTCGTTATGATCTTGGTCATAATCTCCAAAGAATTCAAAAGGGTTTATAGCAGTTTCCTGTGTCTCAGGCTTTGTTTGGGTTGAGCTAAACCAGAGCCAATTCCATGCCCCGCCTGAAGCTGTTGAGAAGGGAAGATCTGTGGGAACTGTGGTGCTCTCATCCTCATAATAGTCTGCTGTGGGCGTCTGAATGGTAGGTGGAAAAAAGGCATTACGAACCGGTTCATCAACCTCAGGGGAGTTTTCAGTTGGTGTATTTGTTTCAGGTTCCACTTCAGTTGTCCAAATCATGTCTGTCAGGACAGTCTGGACATTGGGAAGCTCAGTCTGCCAGTTCAGAGGTATAAGCCATCCAGACTCAGGAGTCGGCCATGGATAGACAGGATCCTCTGGTTCCCAAATGGGGTTACCAGTAATCAATGGGTTGGAGATAATGTTTGTGGAAGTCTCCAGGTCCTCGCCGATAGGTACGCAGGAATATTGGTCAAGTTGAAGATTATAACCTTCTTCACAGTAGCATTCAAAGCCTCCTTCATAATTGATACACATCTGTTCGCATGTTCCTTCAATTTGACATTCATCAACATCATGGCAGCGACTCTGGTCCTCCTGCAGTGGGGCAAAACCAAGATGGCAGTGGCAAATATGGGAACCCAATGTGTTTTCACAAGCATGATCACACGGGTCATCCGCACACTCATCCACATCTTCACAGGCACCCTCTTCATCTTGTCGGTATCCATCCCGGCAGCGACACTCAAAGGTCCCAGGTGCATTTACACAGATATGCTCACAGGGACTCTGTAGGCATTCATCGACATCTACACAGCCCTGTTCATCAGGTGCCAGCATGTAGCCATCAGGACAAGCACAGCGGTAGCCATCCATTACAGTCAAGCACTCAAACTCACATGGAGCCCCATTGCAAGGGTCAGACGGAAAACAGCTTACCCCATCCTCAGCCAGGAGAAAGCCCTCATTGCAATTGCAGTAGTAGTGTGAGTCATTCTCAATGCATAAGTGATGGCAACCTCCGTTGTCCTTATCACACCAGCTTGTCTTAGTCACATCAGTGCAAAAAGGTGGATCCCTGTTCCAACCTACAGTTCCATCATCCTTATGTGTGCACAGAAGTGACTGGTCATCCTTAGCAGGGCATGGTACAGCTGCCACTGATCCAAATGGCACATGTTTTAAGATAGTACTCAGCAGATTAAAAGGGGTACTATAAAGTGTATGCCCACCTCCCTCACTAGCAACAGCTGTACACATGCCTTGGAAGTTGTACCTGCACAGGTAGCCGGACCGTGGAATCGAACATCCTCCATCTTTCCACTTTACATTATCTCCTTGCTCATGGGCTGCAGTGCTGTAGGGCAACATCACACATCGTGGGGAAGAGCAGGTACTGAGCGAATCCTCATTCAGCCAGTTTGTGTACTGTGTGTCCTGATCTCCAGTGATCCACGAGAAGCCACGCAATGGCCGGGTTGAAGAACATTGTCGGGGTTGTCTCTGAAGGCCAATCCAGATGTTTGCCCTGCCTTGGTGGTGTGGTCTCAGTTCCACATTAGAGAAGAGTTCATTGACCATTTCTGCTTCCTTTGGATGCCTGATGGTGGCAAGGTTCCCACCTTGTTCCTTGCAGCTCCGCCAGGCCTCCAGGAAGATCTTGCGCTGAAAGTAGAGCACATAGCAGCCATCCTCACTGCAGAGTGCATCCCGTTCTCTCAAGTCCAGAGTCTGCACGCCGTAAAGGCACAGTAGTGAGGACAGCAGAATAACACACAGTACCAGACAGCCCATACCTCACACCTCCTCTATTTTCCTTTGTATTCTTTTCCCCTTTTTTAGATGGCTTTCAATATGCTAAAACACTCTTTGATCTCCTAGATGCCCATTTTTCTTGTACTTGATCCTGTACTAAACTTTTCCCTTCTTTCTTTTCCTCTCTCTCCGCGCTCCTTTCTCTGCCCTGTCCAGTGGAGATCTGTGCCTAAACTGAGAACTTACAATCTCACCCTTGACGTTCCAGCAAAAGAGTGAGTGAGAGAGAGAGAGACAGAGAGAGAGAGAGAGAGAGAGAGAGAGAGAGAGAGAGGGAGGGTTGGAAAGATGGAAGAAGGGTAGGAGTGACTGAAGAAAAGGGGGGAGATGAGAAAGATGTTTTTGGCACAGGCAGGACCAATGTGTGTGTGCATTTTGGGGGAATTGGGGGGAAGTGCAGCAGTCTCTGTGTTTTTTCACCAGAACGTAACGTGTGTTTCTCATAAGAGCAAGTATGGAAATGGTTTGGGACTCTACCCCTGCTGTACAACCCCCCGCAACCTCGTGTGACTCTCCACCCCCACCAAACTCTGAATGCAGGATTAGTTATAACAAACTGTAATGCTTATATTTTACCCACATAAAAAGCAAACAAAAACTAGAGAAACTTTAAACAAAGACTGTGTCTACTGTAACAGTCCCACTTACATCTCTCAGCACTTTCTTATTACACTTTCTTATTCTAATCTTCTCTTATCTTTCCACTTATTCATATTGTTTTCTGTGGTCTTTCTGGGTATTTGTCTCCTTGGTTCGACTGGAGCTGTGCTCCTGTGCGTAATGTATGTTATCAAGCTATGTAAAAGCTGTTGTGCTTTTAAGCATTTCTTTTTTCCAAATGTTCCCAACTTCTCTAAAAACTGGCCTATAAAAATGAAAGAAAAAAATATGAAATTATATGACAAATATGGATTTATGTGTTTCAAAATGTCTACTGGACAGTGTTTTGTAAATACTTATAACGTAATTATACACAACCTTCAAATGAATGTAATTGCAAATGTAAAATTCTGAAATCTTGAATGAAACGAGTATTGTTCATACCTGACTACTGAGTGTAGAAAAACTCAAATTACTTGAAGTCTGCCAGCTGCCAGTGAAAACCCTGTAACGTCAACAATCACTGTGCACCGGAACAATAATAGACCTAGTTATGCTGAAGGTTAAAGTATCCACAATCGTAAGGAACAAAAGCAGATCTAGTTTGGTTAAGAAAACAGAGTGGGGGAAAAACTGAGGTGGGGTCTCAGTCTTTATTTGGTTGTAATGGGAATAAAGTTGTGTGGGGGGTTACACAGGAGCAGCCTGAGGAAATGACTGAATTTCTAAAAGATCATTAAAAATTCACTCTTGTGAATGAAATACAGATGAAGCACATGTCTAAGACAAACGATAAGATCATGCACAAGTGAGTGTGGTTTATCAGGGTTTCTGAGGGTTTATTCTTATTGCCGGTTAATACGGAGAAAGACTCATAAAACTTGACATAACCTTAAAGCAAGCAATTTGTCTCCTATTTTGGTGATCATTAAAAGCAAATATTTAACATCCAAACATTTTGCAGGGGTGTATAAAGGTTAAATTATCTGTAATCTGTGAATTTTTTCTCTCAAGTGCACATGCACAATTGCACAATTGCAAACACATGGAAAAATCACTGTTAGTAAACAGCGACAAGATACAGTGATTCCTCGTTTATTGCGGTTAATATAGACCGAAACCCCCCGCGATAGGTTCAAATCCAAAAAGTAGGATAAGCCAATCAGCTCACGGGATGCATCCACTCGTGCTCTCATTGGCCGATCTCGCGCCAGGAACCAATCACATGCTTGTCTGAGTGACCATGGGTGTGTACAAAGCCTCTGAGAGAGTTTCTCTCTTTGTCTGGCATCCTGGGAAACCGTTTCTCTCGCATCATGATGAAACAACGCTGCTTTCCGCAATACGGCTGCCGATATGCCGGTATTTTTGAACGTTTATTTTTCAATGAATATTTTCGAAAAATCCGCGATGCACTGAGGCCGCGAAACTTGAATCGCGAAGTGGCGAGGGCTTGCTGTATTTGTGAAAATCCTAAAAACTTGGACAAATCCGTTCATATACTGTACTACAAATGTTTCACATGCACTCCATGTGAAAAAAAACACATGGATCAGTTTAACAGCTACACCCAGGTACGAGCCAGACACTCTTTAGCAAAATGAATCATGAATTAAAATCCTTGACTCAAGAGAGGAAAACACTTCCAAGAAGCTTTTATTTAAAAGGCTGTGCACCAGCCTTGAAAGTCATAAAAATACTGAGAAAATTGCGTTTCAAAATTTCTGAAACTTACCTGAACATTACGTTTCTAGGAATGGTGCAAATGCGTTTTAAACAATTTGATTACAAATTGATTGGACCTGTTCTAGATTTACAAAAATAACTAATTTAACAGTGTTAATGTACATTATTTTCATCTCAACTCCATTTCACAGGTACACTGAGGTCAAGCAAGGCCAAATCTGCAGGACAGCACAGAAGATCCTCTGGGCATTTTTCTTTTTCGTTTATTTTTTTCCTGGAACAGTGCACTCACCACCTGTAAATCTCATTTGCTCTTTTCCGCCCTCAAAATCCCTCAATCTTAATACTCTTCTCAGGTCTCGAGCTGCTCCCCATCGTTTCATGCAGAACTGAGTCTGTTCATTAGCTGCTCTGTAAACACTGTCTCTAACTCTTGCATGTGATAATCATATGAAGTAGAGCTGTGATTAGGACCGAGAAGAGAATAATGAGTTGTTATACATGCAACAGATATTCATGTCTTTCTATAATGCTCTCATGCTGTTGGTAGTTGTCAAGTAACTTGGCTGGAGTCAGTTTTGTTCATTTCAGCTCTGGACTTTTCACACTTGGCAGGTTTGGTTTGATTAAAACTTAAGGTTTTGGTGAGATTTATAGAGTTATAGAGCGGTTCATTTGAATAAGTGTAAACACTGGCATTTGAACCCTTATGTGCATCAAGCTGAGACGCCTGAAAAGGTTCCAAACAATTGGTGCGATTTGACTGAAATATAAATGCAACACTGGCCAACGATGTCTAAATCTAACCAAAAACTGGATGTAATGTCATAAGATGCAACCCTAAAAAGGAGAGAACGCTGAAGCATACTTGGTTCTTCTCATCATGGAAGGTATGTTGCCCATTATGGTTCGGTACGGGTATCAGAAATGCCATCTCCTTGAAGCAGATCTTCTTTTGTGTGCAACGGAGCAATTCCTAGCATGTTTTACACATTTTATGCGCTCTTAACAAGTTCTCAGCTGATAAAAATACCATTACATGTACGCATATACAACGAGCGCATTTAGCCCAATCATGAAAGGGTTTTGTTTTGTATCTTTAGGTTCAGAATTAAAATTGAAAGTGTGAAATCCAAGCGAATCAGGACTAAATGTATAATTTTGGTCAGGATCAAAAGTGTGAACACACTTAATGTTATCAGATCTAAGATGCTGATGCAACTGGATGCACAATACAGAGAGCACTACAAACTTACATAATTGAAAACAGTATTCCACAAATTATTGTTATATGTTATGATCCTGACCAATCTACATTCCCAGCTGTGTTTGGAAACAAGGATCTTGGTGCAGGATGTATAGTCTTAAATGACTGTGTTTGACATATTTAAAGTTCATAAGTCAGTCTTGAGAGCACTTATAGAAAGTCCTCTCCCTGAACCAAGAGTATCTAATGCAATTCAGTTGAAGCGGTTATCCCAAAGATGCATTTCTGGGTCAGAAAATACCATCTACATACACAAGCATAGAGACACAATGGATCGATCACATAAATCATGTTCAGACATAGTGTGTTCGTGTTGTACAGAATCTGGTGACTTTTTGATTCAGAAGAAAGGCTCGACCTGAAAGGCACAACAAATTAGCACAGATATAAACACTGTCCTTCTTACTGATATCAATTTGTATCTTAGATTGGGATTATGACACCTGTATCCTTTTTCTTAATGTGTAGTAATACCTTGAGATACAAGCATAATCTGTTCCAGGACCGAGCTCGTAACTTGAGGTGCTCGCATCTCAAATAATTTTTTCCCATAAAAAAATAACAGAAAAAAAAATTATCCGTTCCGGCCCTCTAAAAATTCCCTTATCAGTGCTAATAACAATGGAAAAAAAACATGTTTTTAATTGCTATAGAGCAGTATTTTTCAACCAGTGTTCCGCGGTACACTAGTGTGCCGTGAGAGATCATCAGGTGTGCCGTGGAAAATCATTCAATTTCAACCCCCCGGTCCGCGATAAAATGATCTGGTCCGCAGCGCGCATTTTTTTTACGTCTTCAGTTGGTGGTGTGCCTTGTGATTTTTTTCAATGAAAATATGTACCCTGGCTCAAAAAAGGTTGAAAAACACTGCTATAGAGACGCACAAAAATTATAGTATATAAGAAGGTGAGAGGAAATAAAATGTGGTTTTAATTATGAGTTCTTACCTTCAAGACACACGATACAGTAGCGGCTAATGGCGGCATGTACAGAGGAGGAGGAGATTACGTAGATAATGCAAACACAATAAGGAAGTGTAGTGTTTCTTCCCGTATAGTGTATTGGATAGCCTACACACACAATAATGTACGCCTCAGAACCTCATATTTATTATTATTATTGAACACACATAACTCCTGCTGCTCCCAGCTTAATACTCCTGAATCACTCGTCGCCCTCGGTAACCTCACGCTGTAAAACCAAGGTGGAGATCATATGCAATTGCACCCTAAACGTATATAACACAAGGAAGACTCGCGGGAGATGCGCAAGTCAACGAACACATGATGTGAACGAGTGAGGCACTTGAGCTGCTCCGAGTGCTCAAACACCTAGCGTCGGCATCGGTAAGCTGCTCGTATCTCAAATATTTACTCGTATCTCAAAGCAAACCGTTAGCTTGAAGGCTTGCTCGTATCTCGGAATACTCGTATGTCGGGACGCTCGTATCTCAAGGTATTAATGAACTATTAAAGCCATAACATTAGTCTTATAGTATATTCTCATCCAATACAAAACACTTGAACCAATAATCTCCGCCAAATAGTTTTACTTTGTCCAAAAAGCAGTTTTAAAACTTTGTAATCTCTTTGGAGAGATTTCCACAGCATGGATGAAACCTTGTTGGCAAATTTTTCTATATAGAAGTAAACTCAAGAGCGGAACATCATTTTGCTGGGACACCAGTCCTTAGCGTTTAAGGCACAAAACAGGCTCTTGTTCGCAGTTAAAAGACTACAGTGGTACCTCGAGATACGAAATGAATCCGTTCCGAGGCGGCCTTCGTATAATGAGTTTTTCGTATCTTGGAACACATTTTACATGTAAAATGGCTAATCCGTTCCAAGCCCTTCAAAAACACCCCATTAAATTTCATAATAAAGCTAAATTGACCTATAAACAATGAAATAACGTAAAATGTCGAAGCTTACCTTTCGAGTGAGGCTATCTCCGAAAGTGGCGGCAGAGGAGGAGGAGGACAAACGGCAGATATGTACATACATATGTACACTTAACTTTACGAAAACACATAAAAAATGTAAAGTTTCGGGTGCGGAGTGGCTGAGCTAAAGCACGCCAGCACGTACGTATAGAAGATGCATGATGGGAGGGATGCTGTCCAATTAGAGAGAAGGATCTCATGGCTTGGCTAGCATCAGGAACCAATGGGAGAGCAGGAGGATGCTGGCGAGTCTACTATAACTAAGATGGCGGCGTGCGGAGCGAGTTTCAAAATTGTTATGGGGCGAATCTCGGACTTTCAGAAACTTTTCGTATCTTGAAAACTTTTCGTATGTAGAGCAGTAAAATTTTTCGTCTTTGCTTTCGTAACTTGGATTTTTCGTAAGTTGAGTCTTTCGTATCTTGAGGTACTGCTGTATATGAAACCTAGTTCTAATTGACCACACACGAAGAAACAGAGTAGCTTTGATACAAGATGCCGTAGTAAGTATGGTCCTTGTTAAGAGAGTGAGGATAAAGTCTGATTAACACTGGGGTGAGTGAAATGTCAGAGTATTTGTGTACGCTCCCCTTCACACCCCTCAGGGCCAGAGCTTTGACTCTCCAGAACAGGAAAGCAGCCTCAAAAACAACCCCCTCCACTCCAAAAGTCCCACTGTGTGAAATAATGGATGCATTGACTCAAGAGTAAAGAGAGGTATTCAGGTTGGAAAGCTATTTTTTATATTGTGTAAGAAAATTACAGAACACATTTTGGATTTATGTGTTTGTGTGTTGTTTATTCAGTTGGATCCCATTGGCATTCATAGAGATTAAAGTGTAATGTTTGCTCACACATCGCTCAAAACAGAATAGCAGAATCAAACTGAAGAATAGCAGACTCACGTAAATCATTATCATTAAAATGATTAAAACTGAAAAAATGACATACAGTTTTAAAAAATAGTTACTAACTCCTTAAACAATTGTAATCAATGCAGTTTTTATATCATTTACTCAGATTCTCTAAATGTTCTTAATGGGTTTCTCGTTCATTTCGGTTCTCGAGGTCAGTGTTTAGTCATCAAGAGAGTGGGAAAATGGATTTTCCCATGCTATCATTTCTATACATCATTACTTTTAATGAAGCTAATAGCAATGACCTCACTAACAACTCGCTATATATGATTGCACAAACACTTAAGCCATTAATCCCAGTCAGAGAGGGGGTTTCCATCGCTGCATTCGAGTGCACAGCCAAAACTATGAATCTTAATTCAGAGCAGGATGCAAACTATTTCTATAATGTGAAACCATGCCAAAGCACATTTTCAAAACTATTTTCTGTCTTACTCGCTCTCTTGATTATTCTCCTCAGAAAGTGGCAAGACTGCAAATCCTACAACAACCTCTCCAAAACCCCTCAGGGTTCACAACAGACATCGATTATTCAGCTTCAGCTTATTTGAGGAACATTACACAACACACACACTCGGAAGAACATGAACTTACTTTATATAGTCTGTTCAGTTTAGCAAATTCACCAAGTGTCCTGCTGACATGCTTTGCATACTTCGGTTAAGAGGCTGTCACCCTAAATGTACTTAAACATTCATCATTCACTCAAGATATCAGATAAAACATTAAATATACATGAGATCTGGTACATAAGGCCCAATTTATAAAGGGCTGTAATATATGATTTCAAGTACTTCATGGAGAGAAATGGACTCAATTTAAAGAGCAAGAAAAAGCAGTGGATTTCCAGCTAAAGCAAATAACTTTAAAAGCTGGACAGAGGAGATTTTCTGCTCCTGAAAGAGCTTTTAGGATCCCAATAGAAAAGAGGGACTATAAAATATATATCAGACACTAGGAAGAGAGAGAGAGAGAACTGATAAAGAGGAATGAATCACAGAGGAACACGTCACAAAGAGAACAGAGACTAAAGCTTTTTCTCTTTCCAGCAGACCTTTCGTCACAGACTTTTCTATATTTCCCCTTTGTCACATAATGCAGAATTGAGCAGATTTCTGGGTCCTGGACGGATTCATTTTCTGGTGTGCAGCCGGCTGATGGAACATGTAATTCACACACAATGCAGTTTCCTTCACTGAACAGAATGTATTGTATTTGTGCTGTGCAGTAGGTTGTGTTTGAGGCTATTAGTGGACAAGTGATTTGCATGTGTGGAGACAGACAGACTCTAAAGCCAGCTCAAGGTTATGATAAGACTGATAACATAAGCTCACACATAAAGTACAGTACTGTTCAAAAGTTAGAATTAGGAAGATAAAGATATTCACCAGATGTATACAGTAATCCCTCGTTTATCGCGGTTAATGCGGACCGGAACCCCCCGCGATAGGTGAAAATCCACGAAGTAGGATTGGCCCCCATAGGAATTTCCGTATATGTGTGTGTAAGTACCAGAATGTTTAAAATATGTATATTTAAACTTTAAATAAATTTTAAAGAAATCTATTTAATTATAAAACCTTAATATTATACATTTACTCTCTCATTCTCATTCGATACGTATTATGGTGTTCTACACTCATCAATGACAGTCGTATCTTGAGGCGGGAAGCGCCTCATCATCAGATATTGGCGTTGGATCGTCAACATTTGCTTCTGAGAGAGGCGAAGAGGCTCCCACTCCACTCGTGCTCTCATTGGTCGATCTCGCACCGGGAACCAATCACGTGCTTGTCTGAGTGCCGTGGGTGTGTACAAAGCCTCTGAGAGAGTTTTTCTCTTTGTCTGGCATTCTGGGAAACCGTTTCTCTCGCATCACGATGAAGCAACGCTGCTTTCCTCAATACGGCTGCTGATATGGCAGTATTTTTGAATTTTAATTTTTCAATGAATATTTTTGAACAAATCTGTGATGCTGGACTGGAACTGGAACCGCGAAGTGGCGAGGGATTACTGTACTTAGCACAACAGTAGTCAAAATAGATAATTGCAAGAAGTGTTTCTTCAGCAATTTTGAATTTCTAAAGGATCATGAGACACTAAAGACTTGAGAAATGATGCTGAAACTTAAGCTTTGCCATCAAATGTATTAAAATATATTTAAATTTACTTTTATTTAAAAGGTTATTTTAAATTTTAATAATACAGGACAATATGTTTTCTGTTTCCAATTTATAAATGTTTTAAGTCAGGAACCACTTCATGGTTTCAAACATGTTTCACAATAAACAGACATTTAAAAAAAATATGGCCAAAAAGTATACTTTTCTAAAAGTGCAGCCAAACCTGTACACGTACACACAGACCACAATCGTTATTGCCCTGGGGGTTTTAAACCTCATGTTTTAAAAATGGTCTGAGCAATATGTTTCATTTATGTGCTTGCTGTCTCTCCCACACACAGACACACACACACACACACACACACACACTGGGTTGTCATGTTTTATGGGGACAGTCCATAGGCTTAATGATTTTCATACTGTATATTATATCACCTTAGACTAACCCTATCCACAAACTTTCTGCACTTTTACATTTTCAAAAAACAGATTTTAGTCTGATTATGAGGTCTTTCCTCATAGAGACCAAACAATGTCCCCAACAATGTCCCATCTTTGTGGGGACATTTCGTCCCCATAACGTAGTGTTTACCTGAACCAGACACACAGACACTAATTTTCTTCTTCTAACCCCCATCTCTTCTTCTCTAAACCCATGTCTGGCTTTCAGATCAACAGGCTCTGTGTGTCTGCAGCAGTTAACCCCTCCTTATCTACAGCCAAGAAGAGAAAGTGAGTGAGAGACAGAAAAGATATCCTTCTTTGTGACCTCTCTTCCACTGTCCTCCCTTACAGGTTCTGATGGAGATAGCGCATGTGTCTGCAATTCCCAAAAGACAGCAGATCCAGAAACGCTTATGACCATCAGAATCTGCTCATGGAAGAACAATAGATTCATTTCTGGCTCTGGCTCAAGCCACGCATGCCTTTGCTTCTCACTCTCTCGAAGGAGAAAAAGGAAGGAGAAGGAAAGGTGATGGAGTTCTTCCTTGGAAAGAGACTTTTAAAATGGATTTCTATAACATGATATGTTACCGCTTGGAGACAGTGGGTGGAGGCTTTGAAACGCAGCCACCATAAACCATATGCCTTCCTGACTTTTGTTCATTATTTAGAAGACTACGGCACATATATTTGGTTAAATCAGGTCATTGTATGGATATCCTGTGCCAGATTACAGTTTATCCAATGTCAGATTGGTCTGATCGCTTTCATATTGTCCCATTGTTTCTGTATGAAACTTCATGGTAACTACAGTAACATCTAGATTTATCTCATAACAAGGAGAAAAGGGGTTTTGTATTCCTTTAACGCACATGAAAATGATCAAAGAAAAAATAACCAATCCTGACACACTTTATAAGAGTCATGCACTCTGTGCTCACATTCAAATCCCAATTCAAATGTTGTTTTGATTCAACTGTCAGACGGTCAGTGGGCTAAACGAAACAGCTGAGGCAAAGCTCTGGGAAACAGGGACACACTCCTTATTTTTGTTAAAAATATTTACCCTTGTAAAAACATAGCACACTTTAGCATACTTTTATTGCAGACAACATACTTCAAAGGATTATTCTTATGACATGAGAAATCAAATTGGCCTTGATCTTTTGTCATATACAAGGTCTTTGTGCCATAAACATTTCAGAGCTCAAAACCCTCCTATTTTGTAATAAAAAAGATCGAAAAATTACTTGCTTTGAAATTGCTGGATCTGTGACGTCACATGGGCAAATATATTTGCATATGACCGCCTCCAGAGCATTGCATCATAGGCTCCGCCCACTGGCGTTCAGACGCTTAACAACTGACCTTTGCCTTCACTGGAAGTGAGTGTCACCTCAAAAGCAATTAGAATCCATTAAAATCACTGACGCTGTCTACACTGATACAGTATGCAGACGTTCAGTTTCTGACATGCGCCACGCACTTGAGTTTGTCGACAACAGGAAAAGGGGAAGCGCTAAAGAACGTTCGTTTTGACGCCTCCCATTTAAACAGCTTGTTCTGACTCCAGGATCCAGCACTGGGAACAAATTATGGTTTATTTTAATGCCATCCCAGAACGCGTCAGAGAATTATACGTTTGTTCTGAGCATTTATTTTTGGAAACGAGCCACAATGTAATGGAGAGTTTGCAAAGAAACTTAATTCCGATGGTCCACTTTAGACATTCTACTAACAACAAGTAACTTTCCAACTACAGTGGACTTCGGTTATGTCGACGGCCTCGGGGGTTGCAAAAAGGGAAACTGTTTGGCGAGATAACCAACAGCCAATATGCCGATTTATTTGATGAAGCGATCGGCGTGCTATAAAAATTTACATACTGTATATGTTTGCTAACAACAAAAGGCATATGTGCACCAACTAACAGCAGAGATTTACCAGAATACAATAAAAAACACCTTCCATTCTCCATACAAACCTTTAATTATATTCTCCAACATTGCAAACACAATTTCGCTCACAGCGTAAACAGTCATAACATATTCGTGAGGTCATCACGCTGAGCAGAGCTCACTTCAGAACAAAAGCAGGATGTATGTGTGTGTGTGTGTGTGTGTTCGTTCATCTAAGCCTCATACTCATTGGTCGTTACTGACCGCTCGTTACTAACCAATGTCAAAATATTTGAATATGTGCTTTCACTTCAGAGAGTGCCACTGTGAGTAAAGCGTCACTGACAGAGCAACCAGGACTGCGATACACATGTAACGCAAACTCAGCGCATGCGATGTGAACTAGGTACGCTCATGACTCACAAGATAACCATGTGAAGTGGCGAATTTGTCCTTCTATTGTGCTCGAGATACTAGTGTTTGGCAAAATTAAGCAATCAACATTAAAGAATCGAAAATACTAAGACAAATAGGTAGTTTGGCGGTTCCACTTTAAAAACGTTGACATAATAGGATTGGCGAGTTAAACGTGAGTCGATATAAGTGAACTCCACTGTACATGTGAACTAAATCTCATTAGATTATCAGTAGACTGTAGTATAATCATGTGCAATAGTGAATGGGCGTTGTTTCCTATGCAATAATGTTATCCAATCATAACAGTGACTGTTTACTACCAAGCCTTAAAGGACCTAAATGGATAAATTCAGACATAAACCCCTTTCAGACATAGAGTTGATCCCAGAAAATTACCATGAAAATACTGGAGTGCCTTCTGTGTGAATGCAAACACTGATTTATCCTGGGATCAACCTAGTAACATTGCCGATGTCAGTCCCAGAATGCACCCTGTGTGAACAAAAGGCGGGACCCCTGCCGTATGGGGTGTAATAAAAAGGCTTTAGAACAGAATGTAATCACAGTTCTGCTAGTGTGTTAATGAAAACCAACAGTGAAGAGAGAACAATGAAGAACTACACATGGAATACAAAGAGATGACGAACATAATAATTAACAACTGTAGTGATTTATGAGTGTCCTTGGTAACTTAAGATGGCTGGAAAGCTAGAACAAGCGGAGCAGGAGGACAGGTGACTAGACCGACTGAATGAAAATGAAACCCGAACAAAGCATATTTGTTGCAATCGTAGTGATTGAAACGCTGAAGCTTAGTGGCCTGGTACGCGATATGCAAGTTTTTTTTTTCAGAAAAAAAAAGTAGTTTCTCAAGAAATTTGTTTGTTTCTTTGGTGCAAGAAAACATTATTAACATTATAAGCGAACCTCCAGGAACATATTAAAAGAAATGCCATGACCGATTTAATTGGAATTAAATTAAAATATATTATAGTTTAAATTGATATTAGAGGCAGTTAGCACTTTTTTGACCCATTAAGTAAGACATACTGTATAATACATTTCTATATGTAATTTCATATAGAATTTCAAATATACTTGTCCTTTCTTTAGAAACTTTGTTATGCATTTAAGTATATTGGTAAATACACAATTGTAATGATGGAGTTGCAGTTTAGTATTTAAAATATATTAACTTTAAATGCAACAGAATAACACACTAGAGTTTAAAATGATAATAATTTACATGCGGTTAAGTATGTTTGCCAAAAGACCAAAATGTGTTTTTTTTAAAGCATGAGAAAATATTATTAAAACACGATTTAAAATGTACTTTAATTATTACAAGTGCACTTTTTAAAAGTGTTCAGAAACATACTTTAAGAACACTTAAGTGACCTTTTATAGCATTAATGTACTGTTTTTTTTTTTTTATAAAAAAGATTTGAAGTATACTAGAAGTTCACATGAAGTGCACTTTTACACAAAAAGGTTAAGTGATTCAAAATATACTCAGGTTCATCACTTAAGATTTAAGGGGCTTCACACAAAATTAAAAGAAAACTTTTTAACATAAAACATAACATTTTTAACATAAAACTAAACTGCGCCTAATTTCCATAATGGCACACAAACAGAGATAAATGAAATCCTGCCTCCACTTTTTCCCACAGCCGAGATGACCTCTTAAACCTCTTAGCTTTTAGCATTCATACCAAAGACCCATTTTTATCAGACACTCCCATTAAAAGTGTAGAAGCACCTCTGAAAACATGTCAGGCCACACAACAGCATTACTTAAAGACAGTACAAACACTAAGGAAACAGGGAGAGAATGAAAGACATAAACATCTTTCAATGCTCTTCACAGACCATTGGATGAGAACTGCAAAGCCATTACAGCTGAACTGACACTAACCAGTCCACTTTACCAGAGTGTGGGAAAAAAAAACCCAGCAGAACAGAGACCAGTAAACCGGGGTCACGTGTTAAAGCCGCATCGGCCTCCCTGGGTTCTGTTATGATTGCCTTTCTGTAATTTGCTGAAGGCTTTTAGTCAGCCACTGAGAAAGTGTTGTTGCTCGAGTTGAAACCTGATTTATTTGTGTAAGTGAATGTTTATTTTTAGCTTTTTGCTGTTGCTGAAATGTTTTAGATTTAATTGAGTTTCAGATTTTATTCAAGCCCTTAAAATGACAAACAAAAGCTTAGCTCTAGTTTATCTTTTAACAATATTGTTTATATATCGTTAATCATACTGTAGAGTATGTGCCCTGCTCCATCAGTTTGAGTCACCCTGACCCCAGAAACAGAGTTTAAGCTGTATACACTAAAGTCTATAATAAGTCTTGCCCAAAATTAAATGATTACATTTTAGCAGCAGTTTGGAGAAGAAAAATAATTATAATATCATTAAAGGGATGACACTTTGTGCACAAAATACATAAAACTAAGAGCGACTTCTAGGTCAAAGTGATTTAAAATGAGGGAGCAGGTCACATATTGTTTTAAGCCAGATCAAGGATAAATCTATGTCAATCTAACAATGAAAAAAAAACTGCATCAGAAAATAAAAGAAAACCCGTCACACTGCATACTAGAATTAGAAAGCGGAGACTTAATCCTTAAATCTTTAAACATGTTTCTGGGTCAAAGTGACTGAAAATGATGGAGGAGGTCATATACTGTTTTACATCTATTCAGAAATCAAAAGATACTAATTAACTAAAAAGATAAGTGCACTATACAGCCTTTGAGATTTGCAATCTCTAAATTCTATTCTAAACATTGCTCATTTATAAGTGGGCCTATTCTATTCTGCTCTATTCTATTCTGCTCTATTCTATTCTGCTCTATTCTATTCTCAAGATGTACTAAGATCCTGAATACCGTATTTTCCCGCATTTACAAATCCCGCGGGGGGTGCGGGTTATATCACAAATTTTTTACACATAATAATATTTCAATATTTAAGGTGAAGATTTAAGATTTAAGATTTGCTGTATTTTCTTTCTGTTTTTCTTTCTTGCGAGGGTTGTTGTCTCTGGCGCTTGTACTATCACTCTGACAGCTGGCGCTGATAGGCTGTCTGACCTGTCAATCATGCAAGGGCTCTTCTCATCTCATCCGATGATCAGCAACTGCAGAAACGCTTCTTAAGGGACGAGCTGCTGCACAGCGGGAGACACTGCCTTTTCTTTTTGTTCTGATTATTTTATTTATTTTCTTATTGTTTGAATTTCGCACACAAGCACTGTGTACCGAGCCTGAACAGTTATGGATAATTGACGTCATATGAGCAACATTCAAACTCTATGGGTGCGGGTTATATAAGGATTTTTTTTGTTGCACAAACCCACAAAACCTGCGGGCTATATGAAGGTGCAGATTATCTGTGTCTTCAGGTTATATGCGGGAAAATACAGCAAATTATAAAGTAAGCAAAGTAAGATATACATTTGGTTCAGCGATCTAACCGATTAAGGGTATGTTTACACAGTAACGATGTAATAAAAAAGAAACGTTTTTCCTTTGCGATTTTCTTACTTACAGATGACAATATGGTCAAACCAATCCCTGTTCACACAGATCTGCAAAAATGACTAAAAATGCTGTACTACTCATGCCAGACCAGTAGTTTTGGGTCGATGTTACTATGTAAAGAAACACCACGTGCCTATAGACTGAAAAAACTAATATTAAAATTTTATAACAGTGTAACAGTATTGCTTTAAAAAACGTGAACTTTGAAACACGTTTGCGAAGGTTTGCATTTTCACGCCCCTAAAACATCATTGTTGTGTAAATAAATGCAAGTTTTCCATTTGAGTTGAAAACGGTGTTGTGTAAACGGCCCTGAGTGTGCAATTGCTGGCTCTATTGCTGTTGATTTATAAAATGAAATTATGCAAATTTCCACACATGCATTGTGCAAATAGGTTGGATAAAAAACTGCAATGGGTAGTAATAAATAGTATTCTAGTAGAGATCATTTCATATTGCATTATTACTTTTTACTCAAGTATGCCACCAACTTGAATGAGATCACCGCTCTCACAAAATGGTATGAAGAGGCTAATTATTTTAACAAAATCAGTGTAGATTTTGGGTGGCATAGAGAGCAACTCTTGCATCACAATTTTTTTCCACTGGGAATTTTTTTTAAATAATTCATACTTCCTTGAGAACTATAATTAGGCAAAAAATTAACCATCCTTGAGGATGACAGTAAGTTTTGGGAGAGGAAATGCCTAAAAAACTTCAGAAACAGTACAGATTATAGCGGGAGAAAAGCACCTCGGTCGAAGGATACTTTATTCAATAGCTCAAAAAACAGGATTATTTTCTTTCAGTGGCTTTTAAAATCTTGGATTGTTGAAATGTGACTAATTGCCTTTGAAATAAGACCGTCATACTGCAGGTACAACTGAAATTGATGAGTTCTATAAGTTTCTGTCAATCTGATCACAAGTGGAAGACGTTAAATACAGGTGTAAACAAAGGTTTTGAGCTTGTCCGCTTTTTACCACTTCTACAGCTACTTGAAAACACATTAGACCGGATTGCTTTCGTAGTGTAAACGCTCATGATGTTGAATGCGTTTCAACAGCCACAAAAGACCGCCTACTCTCCACCTACTGACCTAATGCGTAAAAATTCCGGGAAGCTAGAACAAGATTTAAATAAGGTTTAAACAACTTTTAAAATTTTGGCTAAAGACCTACGTTGTGTTCTAAATGTTCTCAAAAATTCCTTATTTCTGACACTCACTCCGGCGTTCGGCGAGGTCTTGCGGCTGTCAGAGCGGATATGAAAGCTGCTACTCTATGTATATTTTTCCATCATCTCCTTTCACGTTTGTTCAATAAAACACCATGGTCAGCTGTTGCTCGTTTTTACAACGTTTCAAATCCCTCAGTTCTCCCTATCTCTGAAAATCCAAGCAAATGTTTATTCTTGTTTTATTACAAGCTCTTTTACGTTCTCTTTTTGCCAGAAGACTTCAGTGGGATTTAAAAACCAAAAACAGAAAACCCTTGGAGGGTGTCAGATCCTTAAGGATTTGTATTATTTTCATTATGCATTTGTCATGTTTATTCAAAGCGACTTACATAACATTCAGGAACACATTGAATCACTTCTTGCTTTCCCTGGGATCGAACCCATGACCTTGGAGTTGCAAGCACCAATGCTCTACTGATTGAGCTACAGGAAAGCCCACCAACAGGAAAGATTCTCCCCTCAAAGAAACCAGGACAGAAGTGGTTGAAAGAGCACAAAAGAGACTGATTAAAACACAAAATGTGTAAATGGGAATCCAATCAACCAAAAAGCATCTTAATACCAGGCGTAAACAGAGCTTAAAACCGCACTCAAATACATGACACAGAGTTTGCTAATTATGGGGTTCCAAATGGATCTGCAATTTCAAGATTTTTTGCTTCTCATTATACAGCGAATTCTACATCCATGCACTCACTCAGCTGTTTCCCCCCAAATGTATTTTAAAAATCTCAAAATCTTTGAAATCCTTAAAAGCATCCCTAATTAAAATAATGTTTGCTGCTTCCTCGCAGTCTGAGACCCCAGACCTCATCTTTTGAACATTCGACAAAAACCTCTTTACACGAGAGAACAAAACTACTTGCCAATTTCCTTCATTACAATGATCAACAAATGTCAAGTCATTCATTAGCGTGGTCGCTCTTAACATTCATGAATATGCAGTCCATCTTAAGGAAGATCAAAGCTGAAGTCACCACCACTATCTCTCCTGAAGCTGGTATTTCAAAGCCTCATTGAAGCTCCATTGATCCCACCATATTAGTCATATAGCATAGCGTGGTCCCTTGAGGTTCAAAGTCAACATTTCAATTTCTTGTCAACATCTGAAGACAGCAGTGCTATCAAATACTTCACATGAGCACTAATGGATTCTTGGTGGAGAACAAACAAAAAGAAAAAACCCACAGGTAAAAAGTTTTGTTTTTGGTGTTAGCCTGCTACTCACTTCCAATTAATTCTTTGCTGGCGTAGTGCGTAAACACATAAAAAATGCAACACAGTGTAAAATTATCCACATCTACGGAGAGAACCACATCAGTGAATGTTTTCTATGCATTTCAGCATTTAAAAACAACAGGAGGGGGATACACACCATTATATTTAACTTAAAAACAATGTGTCATGTGAAGTTGTTGAAGTTTAAACAGGTGTTGACTGTCAACTTCAGAAAGCCTTCCTGAACATGAAGCACTCAAACTCCCAGAACATCCTCCCAGTGTTTCAAAACTGTTCAAACAAAGCGGTGAGTCTCAAGGGAAACAAACTGGGCTAAAGCATGCGAAAATCTAATTAGGCAACACAGCAACACTCTTATTCATATCCACTATCTGTCTAGACAAAAACATGCCTGATGCTTCCAAGCACACTGAGCGTTCACTATTCAACATTCCTGCAGGAGTGACCCACGGTGCTCCTAAATCTTGCCTCAGATGGCCCTTTACCCTGGACGTTTGATCTTTGTGGAACGGAGAGGTCCTGAAATGAGTCAAACATGTCATCTTGTCACATGATGATGTTCTCCGGAGCAGCTGGATTTTCCTGTAGGTCAGCAGTTTAAATCTCACACAGAGTGAGGGAATGATCTCAGCTCCCACGGCGGGTGAATGGGGCTATTGTTTCAGCTGAGGTGAAACCCATTGACAGTACATTACAAAATATGCAGATCCATTTTGGTCAATCGGATCACAGCTACATGAGGGAGACACATTCCCGTTTATACCTGGTGTTTAATTCATCTCTTTCGTCCACTTCTAGAGGGGAGGGTCTAGGGTAAATGTTTAGGCTTTTTCAGATGTATTGCTCTAATGCAGTGCTTCTCAATTATTTTCTGTCGCGCCCCCCCTAGGAAGAAGTAAACATTTTGCGCACCCCCCCTCCCCCTGTTTTGGAACTTTCGCTTTATTGTTTCCATGGCGACGCGTCATGTTTGTCACGTGACAGACCGCAGTCACAAAAAGCGCTGTTTGATAGATGTTTCACATTTATTTAGTTTTTTCTTTTTTATTCAAAATAGTCACCAACTTGTTGGCTCTGTTATCAACTACCTGATATTCAGATTCTCAGATATGTGGAAGTGAATGTGTTTGTCGCTTAAAAACCTTTATAATGCTCATGGTCTTTGAGCGCGTCTTTTTTTGGATCAGTGCTAGATATCGCGTGAAAACACGTGTGAATTTAGCGATTGATCACGTGACACATGAACACCGGTGTGATCGTACACGTCAACGGGTGAAGAGTTTGTTATCTGAACTTCATATCTGCTGCTCTTGTTCAGTGCAAGAAAACTACTCCCTGGGAAAAAAAAAGCATGTTCCCCACGGTCACGCGCGCCCCCCCTGGCATCGTCCCACTATTTGAGAACCACTGCTCTAATGGATGAGATGAGCTCACACAATTTACATACGAACACGACCGGAGACGACTTTTGTCAGCTTAGGGTTAGTTTTGCAGCGAGGGACGTCATTATGAACTGAGGAGTTACACCTGCGTTGGAGTTTAAACAGTTTTATTTAAGTGTTTGTTTTGTTTTCGTTACGTATTAAAAGAAAATCTTACTTTAATAAACATTTTTGATCATTATTCAACGTGTTGTATCCTTCCTTCCTACATTTGACAGCCACAAAACCAAGTCGAAGGCTGTGAGTGAGTGTTAGAAATCAGGAATAGTGAGAGAACATTGTGCTTGGAACTTTTTGGTTTTAAAAAAAATATTGGGTGACAAAGTTTAAATCCTGTCTGGCTAGCATGTATGCCATAATGTTTACGCGTTAGGTTGGTAGACGGTCTTAAAATACGTTTACACCTGTATTTAGTGTCGTCCACACTAGTGTGATCCAATCAACCATGCTTTTATTAGGTAAATACATATACAGTATTTCTATTATCTGTATGTATATATATATATATATATATATATATATATATATATATATATATATATATATATATTTATAAAGCTGTACCTGCAGATAATATAATATTAATGAAATAAAAAAATCACTGAGGTTTCCATAACAGTACACTTATGACCATGTTTAACTATTTTTTAAAAGTGCTCTTTGTAAAGCAAATGTTTTAATTTAAAGCATTATGTTTTTTAAATAATCTGCTATACATTAAATAAGCAGACTTCTGTTAATAAGTTGACTAAAAGCATTTGTGAAGTACGTGTGTTACATTTAAAGTTGATATATTTTAAAGTTACTAAACGGCAACTTCATTACATATGTGTTTTTAAATACATGAAAAACAACAAATCTGAATAGAAATTACATTACAGTATATTTTAGTTTACCATATGCTTGTCAGTACATTCAGCAGTATTGAACAATATTTCAGACAACAATAGTTGACAAAAAGTATTTTAAAGTTCAGCTAACAGCATTTCATATATATGTGATCTACAGTACATTTTAATTTCATTACAATTAACTTGAAATAATGCTAAGATGCACTTCTTTTCAGAGGTAGACCAATGTTTGTTTGCAACAAGCAATTAAATGTTAAACAAATTATTTTGAAATATATTGTTGAAGACAGTGAATTTGTTACAAAAGAGATTATTTGATGGCTGCAGTGGGGCTTAAAATTGGATGAATTTAGAGACATAACTAAAATCCTCTTAGAAAACTTGTGGCTGCTTAAATTTTAAAGCACTGTTAAGCAAAATATTAAAAATTAGGAACTGTGTCGACCTCAATAATTGACTGTGCATTTGGTGACTAGCCAGTTGACCATCTTAATCCATCCAGTGTTTCTATTAAAAATGATATAAAAAAGGTGTATAAAAATAACACCACTCCATTACTATTTGCAAACTAACTAAAATCCCTAATTTTACTAGATTGAGGCTGAATGTGTTCCCTCTTTTTATGCTTGTTCAACTCCCAGGAATGCTTGGAGTTGAAATCCTTGCTAAGTCTGCGACGCCTCGTCCATTTCTGAGATCTCTTGCTCTGTGCAAATAGAATCATCATCAAAACAGCATCAACACTTTGATGAGATATGAAACACTGGACTACTTGTCAACACTGTTGATTGATTATCCTATTGAACTGTACAAATCTGCAACATGCAGTTTATCGATTGCTGTACACGAAAGGGAGGATGACAATTGCATATAAATAATGTGGGAAAATGTTCCTCCTGTTCTTTTTAATCTCTCCCAGAGAGACAGAACATTGCTTATAAAACACTAACAGCTAGTTCTCCTATCTGTTCCTGTCATAAGAGTGAAAGAGAGACTGAACAAAGCCAAAACAAGCATCCTGTCATCTGTTCTGAATCCTGATTCTCTTAGATCTTTAAGCAGTGCCTGAAACTAGCAAATCAGCTTCTCCATCCTCAGTGAATATGATCTACAGCATATGCAATTGAATCTTACCTGAAGAACAGAAACTAGATATCACAGAAACGATTCAAATATCTCCAACTCACCAACCTGGATGAATGACCATGATCTGAAGCTAAACGTATCACAAATAGCTCTTTTTTTTTAGGTCATTTTTAAATACATCTCAACCATCTTGTTAACACTGCAAGTTAAGAACCTTGGTCACTACTTGCACAGCATGGGTTTAGACATGCAGAATCCTCCTGTAAAACAACAAGTCAGACCTTTTCTTGCCAGGGAAGCTACTCATATTTTGGTACTGCAATTCAATCCTGGCTGGTCTCCTAGAATACACAATTAAACCCGTGCAGCTCTTCTAGAATGATGGAGTCCAGCTGATCTTAAACTTGCAAGTACTCTCAGGTCACAGATCTGCTATATTTCCTAAATTGCTTCCCTATCCCTACTGACAGAGAGACAGACAGACAGACAGACAGACAGATAGACAGATAGACAGATAGACAGATAGACAGATAGATAGATAGATAGATAGATAGATAGATAGACATACAGATGAGATGCAGACAGGCAGATAGATAGATAGATAGATAGATAGATAGATAGATAGATAGATAGATAGATAGATAGATAGATAGATAGATAGACAGACAGACATACAGATGAGATGCAGGCATACAGATAGATAGATAGATAGATAGATAGACATACAGATGAGATGCAGACAGGCAGATAGATAGATAGATAGATAGATAGATAGATAGATAGAT